>CM049314.1:45376044-45913544 GCA_026874595.1 Sipunculus nudus | reverse complement strand
ATCGTCACGTCGAATAACTCAGGTGTGGTCCTTTTCACCCATGGCTGTCCAGAGTGGTACAGGTAGGCTTTTTTGGAGTGGATGATAATGTTTTGTTCCTCGGGGGTTATCTTGGCATATTTTGTGGCAAATTCTAATGCAGAGTTCAGTAGTTTGGCGGAAATTGATGGGTAGAAGTCGACCACATCGAATGTGATGAATGAGTGTTTGTCTTTCTGCCCTATGCTATTAAACAATGATATAACCGCTGTTGTGTTTTTCCACTGGTTCAGTCCTGTATGTTCCCGGATGTCTCTATTGATTCGTTCCAACAAATGTTTGCTGATTTTTCCAATTTCAGATTTAGTTGGATTGATAAGGCGGCATGTTGGGTTGTTGTCGAAATTTGGTTTATGATCTTTCAGAGTTATAAACGCTTCTCTCTTCGCTGTAGTGCTAATTCTGTCGTCCAGTCCAAGTTTTTCGGAAATATGTTTGGCCTCTAGCTCGATGTTGTGGATAGCTTCCTGTTTTCTCGATCAGGACTGATAGCATGGAATCTACAAACTTCGACTACTCCACCAAAAACATCCCGTTGCCCAGCCGAAGGGAATACCTGTAAAGTATATATAAACACTTTAATGCATTATCACATACAATGTCGTCAGGAATACGGTGCAGTTCTGAAGGAACCAAATCTATAATGTGTTGTTTGAAGTATCATAAATAAAACGTATTTTCCCAAAGAGCAATGATTTTGAGGAATTTATGGTTTTGTGAGTAACAAATGCCACATATTGGGCCGTAGGCCTTCCCCTTCCCCGACTCTGCATTCAACACATATGATTTCTCTTATTTTAAGAGAATATTTCTCTTATAATTTTCAAAATATTTAAATATGTATTTCTTACATCAAAACTATGTTCACTTAACTTTTGTCACGCGACATGGATATCCCCGTTTAGGGTCTTGACGTATTGGGAACAATACCTCTTATATATTGTCACATTGTTTACACATTGTCCGAAATCAAGGATAGTACTATACATGTAGAAATACGGCTTAAAACAGACATCAGTATACCCGACCCGGTCCCGCCTCCATTTCGCTACGCCACTGGAGGGGACTGGTTCAGGTGATTTTTACATGCAATCAAGGCCGGTGTGATGACACCCCTCTGGTAGGCTTATAGGGGTTGATGAGTTAAATTTTACGTTAATATCTGGGTCATATGTTTTTCTTCTCCTTCCCCCCCCCCCTGTTCCTGTTTGCTTTAGCGCTCAAATATAGCTTTTCTTTGGGCAAAAGAATTCTAATAATGGTCACAGATTTTTTTTCGGCTCAGTTGCCTTCGTCAGGGGAGTCACCCAGTCATCGCTTGGTGACTGCAAACACCTGTTTAATTATCTGTAAATGTTGGCCGATTTTGGGCAACCTAGGGTAGTCTAACTTGAATAAATTACTTGATCCACAACCAAATAAAACCCCACGTAGCTTCTCATCCGTCCAATGGCAGAAGGTTGAAGACGGAATACACCTCTTTCAGTAAGGGCTGGTTGAGACGGCCGTGATTACTCAGATACTCGTCTCAATGGTCAAATATCGTAGGAATTCAATGGAAGACGTTCTTTTTTTTATTTTTGTTTGGTACCTCAGTAAGATAATAAGTTTATTTATTCCCATTTTATCATTCCTACTGTTCTTTCTACATTGAACAAATTCTTGCTTTCCAGGTGTTATTTTTTTCTTTAGGATCATATTTAAAACTTTTCTGTGCATGTAATTTTCCTTAAAATAACCTCGATCCAGCGTTTGTTAGGCCATTATCTGAGCCCTTCAGTACATTTTATCCACGCCATGAATGTATTTAGAAGCTCCAGTGCATTTTGTGGATATGATAGGACGGGGCTTAACAGTCTTTCACCCGGAGAGCCTACCCTTTACTATGTTGCCTCGAACCGCCTACCGAACCTGAAAATCATGATATTCAATCAATAGTGCACAAGATGTTCTTGTTTTCATTTTCATATTCATGACTGAACAAGCCAGTCTGATTACATATGTTACTAAGAGCTCGCTTTTCGAATGATGATTGGAGCGTCTTTGCCAGCTATGTTAATTAGAGCTTTGGCTGATGAATAAAGTTACGGAGATGTATATGACCGATTCACAACCATAATCAGACAAGCACTCAGAGCGTCTACCCCGAGACGTGATTGATATATCATGTATTTGTCTACTTTGAGTAGGTAAGGTCTTATTATTTATATATTTTTCAATCTTGTGTTTATACCGTATATTTCCTAACTGAAAGTTTTAATTTTAATTTCAAATAATTTCGTGTCATCATGGCCAATTTTCTGGGTTTTTTATGTTATGCCATCGAACTGCTTTTTGGCATGGGTCGTATAAATTGCTCAAAATAAAGATGGATTTTTCAAGTTTTATTTGGACTAAAGTCTATTCCATGGCCTGTGGATTTTTATTTCCATCGAACGAAAATTGAATAATTGAATTTCATTCATTGAGAAATAGTTGGATTTATCTTAATGGAATTTAATTGAATAAATTAAAGAGAACTATATACGTTACTCAACGCCACGTTGACTTGCTCTCGTGTGACATTGTGTGAATAAAGAATACCTTAACTCGATTACTGGTGTTCAGAATTTCATTGAAATGCACCCATAATATTTCTACCTTCCAAACTTATACATGTCAAACAGACAGAACTCCAGCATGACTTTCGATAGAGTTTAAATACAAAAATTTATCAAATCCTTCCAACAAAGGTCACAAGTCCAACTGTTTCAGCTAATCAAATCAGCTGGCGCTGTAATTAACTAACACTGACTTCTGACTGTTTTGATGTTTTTGAATTACTTTTATTCAAGGAATACAGGTAACATTCAGTTCACTGATTGTCCTGTACTAGAATGTTTGGAAACCAAAAAATAAATGTATTTATTTGTGTTATATGTTATATGTTATTATATGTTAACTGCTGTTAATGCGGGCCCATTAGAGGTGAAGCTACTGTTGGCATTAGATGCTGAATGGTACCAACACAGAACTCCGGCAGGACACTTAATATAAAGAATTTCACTTTGCGGATATCCCTAAAATATACATCCCGATTCAATGTGCCAGATTTAGTTGATATTCGAAATATACCAGCCATTTCAATACTTGTGTATCATAAATAGTATTCGCATCCCCGTTCAACATGACACATGATTTTTGAACAAGTTTATATTGATCAGTATACCTAAAACGCACCGGCTTCTGTGGTCTACGGGATGAGAGGAATGAACCCGAAACCGAGATCGAATCTCAGTCGAGAAGGTGAAATTTTTCACGGTCTGCTCCAGCAAGTTTTAGGGGAAGATTTCACACCCAGGGCCCGCGGGTGCATCGTGCTGCTGCTTTGTCATATAGTCCGAAACCGGAATGGAATTCTTCAGGTGTGCATACTTAGCATTAAAATTAACGCGATTACCACTTATAAATTATAAAAAAAATATACCTAAAACGTTCACATTTAGACATGAAGTATTTTCGACTGATTTATTCCTCAGATCATATTTTTGGGAATGAAGCAAAACACGCTCCTGTGTACATGTTTAACTTCATCATTTGTTTAAGCCCCTCACAGCATGAAATCTGCCAAATGATGTTCATCCTCAACAGTAAACAAGATTAAGCATATATTATTATAGGGTGCAAACAGGGAAATTTGTAAAAAAAAATCTTTTATTTGCGGTTTATAAGAAATGAAATATATCATTTTCTTGCATGCGTTCAAGCTTTCATTGCATGAAATCTGTCTAATAATGTTTATAATTCTGAGAAGAATTTTGAAAAAAATATAGCATGTTCTATAATGAGATATTGTTACGGGGTGACATAAAAGCGGACCGAACTGTCTCACTAGTGAAGCTTGCTTTTCTAGCGAAGCGGTTGGTACGCCGGACTTGTGCGCCACCGACAAGGGTTCGAATCCCGGATCGGCCCAATATATTCCCCTGAAAAATTTGTCTTCGTAACAAATGGGGGCTCGTCCAACGTGACGGTAAACTTTGTGGCCAGGGAATAAGCTCACCAAAGAGTGACTCTTGGGATTATTAGTCTTGTTCAGATAGCAGAACGCTCTGAAGAAGGGGTGTGTTACGGGTTGATATAAAAGCGGACCGAACTGTCTCGATAGTGAAGCTTGCATTTCTAGCGAAGCGGTTGGTACGCCGGACTTATGAGCCACTGTCATGGGTTCGAATTCCAGATAGGCTCAGAATTTTCCCTTGAAAAATTTGTCTTCGTTACAATTTAAAAAGGGAAATTCTGGTATCTGCCTGATATTAAATACAAGTATTCAGCATGTCATTGAGTTATCGGCCAAGTCGAGCTTATTATGCTGATATGATACCGTATGAATTGTCCTATTGTAAAAAAAAAAGTGTGAACAGACTAATAGTATAAATAAATTGTACGTATGGCTTTTACGTATAACCGCGTATTCCTGATCCTATTCTGCCAATTTGCCTAACCTTTCAGGCAACTTATTTTTAGCTCAGCTGACTATAAGTCCTCTGAGCTATAGTCGTGGTCCATTGTCCGTCGTCGTCCGTCCGTAGATGTGGCATGTTTTGAAACCGTAAGACCTAGGAACCCAAAATTCGGCTTTATGTTAGATGTCCCCAAGATCTCCTACCAAGCCGAAAACTTGGTCTTTGCGACTTCGTTCCTCTGAGACATTAAGGAAAAACCTCAATTTTTTTTTATTAAAAAACTATTTTCACACTTCAGGACTGCCTAATATCAAAACTACTCATCTGTTTTTCCTCATATTTACCATTAATATTCCTCTATGTACATGCCAGAAATTAGGTCTGTATTATATAATTTAAAAAAGTTATGGGCCCAAACATAATGCATTATGTAAAAATTCAGGAAAGATATTTGATCACTTAACACAAAACATGTTTAAGCTAATGACATTTTTTCCAGTAATATAACTTAAGTTAATCAAAATTAAATTGTATACCTAAAATTAGATTAAAATCTTTTAAAGTTTTTAAAATATTAGCAAAAATAAAAAATTGGTATCTTAAATTTTGCCCAAATTTGACCATGGCACTTTTTTTTCCTGCAACTGCTGTGGATTTAATTTTCACAGCATGTTTTTGTTAGCATTTCATCAGTTAACACCAAAAATTTAAAACCAGTTGATCAAAAACTGTAGATTTTATTTAAGTTTCCAAGCACCATGTCACATATCGTTTACATCAAGCTAGTGTTATGCAGTTTGCTAGAGATCAGCTCCCCAGCTTCAGCTCTCAGTTCCTAAAATTTGGCATACATTTAGATGTCTCCAAAATCCCCTACCATGCCAAGAATTTGGTCACTAGGACTTAATTCTTTCGAGATATTAATGAAAAAATTCATTTTTTTCATTAAAAACCCATTGTTACACTTCAAGACTGCCTAATATCAAAACCACTGATCGGACTTTGATCATATATAATATACATATTTTTTCTAAACATTCGCTATGCACATGCCAGAATGATGTCAGTATTGCGTAATTTTTATGGGCCCAAACATAATGGAATTTGTAAAAAGTCAAGAAATATATTTACTACCTTAACAAGAGGATTGCTGAAGCTAGAGATTTTTTGTTAGGGATGTAACAATATTTAATCAAGATTCAATTGAATACCCAAAATTAGTTCTGAATTTTTCAAATTTTATATGTTATTAGTATTAATATAAAATTAGTACCTTGAATTTTGCCAAACTTTGACCATGGCACGTTTGTTTCCTGTTAGCACTGTTGATATAATTTTCATATCATGCACACATAAGGATTTCGGCTTTTTAGTTTAGAAAGCTGAAAGAAATTTGCCAAAAATTGTAGCTTTTATTAATGTTTTTATGAGACCATGTCAGACCCAGGCTCTCCCCAGCCCCTCTTCAGTCACCTGTATGTTGACCTTGTTGACCTTTCAGCAAATTATGCACGTTTGAGGCGAGGCATACACTGGAGCAGCCAGGCAGCTTATGGCCAGCCACAGTTGATCGAGGTGTCCAACCCAACTCATCTAGTAGTTGTTTTGACCAATAACATAACAATAAACAATAAATAAATAAATTTTTATTGTTTTTTAATAACAAATTAAAGAAAAATTAATAGAAAAGGAATTTGTTAGTTGATGAGTAACAGGAAATTAACTTGCAGTAACTGATGATGTAAGAATCTCGTTTGGATGGATGGATTGTCACGTATTCCAAGTAACACCATGCAGTCACCTATGTTATTTTTCAGTTCAATTTTTATGATAAAAAAATAAATCATATTATTCATTACTAATCATTAGGGATCATATGAAGGATATTAATAATTGACAAAAATGCAGTTGATAATGTTAATCTAGATTCCTATCGTGTCTATTGTGTAGATTGATGTGAAAGTAGTCCAAAGTGAGTATAATACATTTATTTTTTTAATATAAATAAAAGCCATAAAACCAGGTACTTATGATCATTATTTAAATTTGTGAATTTTGTATATTCTGGATTCTCAACATCGTTTGGCTAAAACTGAATAAATACCAGACATGGTGTGAATACTTTGCAAATGTATTTGAATACGAATATGAATATGTACTCCATTATAAAATTTCTTGCATAAGAATGGGAATTCAGGTAAAAATGAAAGTATTTGAATACCAGTGCAAATACCTTCAAAATGTATTCATGAATGCATTCATGAATATATTCTATAATATTATTTTAATAATCCTTTCAGTTATATTTTATTTAAAAAATCATATGATTCTCTTATAATTTTTAATAAAAATTATATTTGGCACAATATCTGTTATTAAATTTTAATAAATAGTTAATCTCTTATATTATATGTGCAGCTTATAAGTTATATGGCCAAGTCAAAATCTGTGTGACAATAGCACTCCATTTATTAATAAAATAAATGAAATCAATCTTCTTCCCTGTCTCCAAAGATACTATCAAAATCATACATACGCTAAACACCAACAACTCATAATACAGCTTATATTTATTACCACACAAAACCAGCATGTGCCTAATTTCCAAATCATATTTTTTATCATAAATAACAGCTCAGCGCCGTGGCACATGGGTCCCTTGTTTTATATTCTTGGTTGTACGTATACATGTTGTGTATCTTTGTATAATTAACTTTTGTTATCTATATGTACATCTTGTGTCACCATAGGTGCACTGTATTTTACTCGAGCCATAAATATACAAAAAAAATACAAGGTTACACATGATAACTTTTCTGCTCACGGTATCCAGTATTAGGAGGAAGTTTGAATAATACATGATGAACAGCCAAATGATGTAATAATTAAAATGAAACCCTCTTCATAATACTGTTTTCTAGTATTATTTAAAGGTATAATATAAATACAAATTCCTCTTCAGGGGCCTTCAGAGCAGTGATGTCTTGGAATATGTTCGTGTCAATTAAAGTTTCACAATAAATCCAAGCACCATTGAATATGATCCGCAGACCAAACAAACCTTACCCGTAACGCATGGAGTCACAGGGGGCGCTTTTGATGTTTCGCCGACAACCTTTGCTAGTGTCTATGGCACCAAGATAGAGGACGCTATACAAATCGTAACAACAACCTTGAGGTGTGCTTCGCTTCCCCTAAACCTGCTCGCCATATTGGTGATATGATAAACAAGCATGATCTCAAAAGCTATATCAATATACTATATTGCTTTGTCTGTGTGTCTGATTTTACGCAGTGCTGTCCAACTGGTTTTAATTCAGTATGGCTATGTTTTTACCCAACCAGGACATATTTGCCCCTGGTTTATGCTTACAAGTGCATTTTGCCACGACTGCGTCAACTTTCTTATCTCGGCAATAGCATGTATGCAACTTGGAGCAATGGCTTTGCCATTTGCGGCAGCTAGACTCTGGTCACATAAGAGGATTGCAATATCTACCGCTTTTATCATTACTTTCAATCTAATTATCAGTGCTGTCCCTCTTACACTACATGATTACAAGAGTGAGAAGTGTACACGGTTTGCTATACGTGTAGGTACGATTATCACCATCGCTGTTTATTTTATAAGTATGATAATCTTGATAGGTTGTAACATTGCGATTCTGATCTTTCTGGTTAGAGCTAAAAAAAGCAAGACCGGGGCCGTCAAGTAATAAAGATTGGCAAAGCGTCATTTCCCAATTTAAATTAACAGCCTTCGTCACTACTACTTTGTTTATTATTTGCCATGTTCCTATGGCTGTGGGTCGATTTATAAGTATAGTTTTCAAGATTTTGTTCAGTCTCGAGTAATACTTATGGTGTTAGAAATGTTATTGTCATTTTATGACATAAGCCCGTTGTTCACATACCTATCAACTAACAGCAAAACCAGGGAGGAACTCTATCAAAGACTGAAATGTAACGGTCATTCTTCAAACTGAGTTTCTGTTATTTCAATGTGATTGTTTACTTTCATGCATTAATGTTTGTACCTTTTACAGTTTCATAAATTAATATTAGTCAGTGGATGTGTACAACTGTATAAATACGATAAGTGTATAGTAAGCTAAGGTTATCGTAAGATATTACTGATATGTTACAAACATGATTTTAATGCATGTGTATAAACTTCTCCCATCATATGTTATTGTTATATATTACTGGCCGTGCACCATATAAATGTTTTGATAAAGCCAGAGTCACTCTGTCAATTCATAATCGTTTATAGAACGTTTTTACTTGATGTAAAGTTTAATTCACTGCTAATGTATCGATTTATAAACATGATATTTCTGCAGTTCATGTTGTTACTTTACGTCACTGGTATATGCATTTATATTCTGTACAAAATGCGAACAAATTTCCATGATCATATTTTACTGAAATGACTGTAATGGCCAGTACGGTAAAAAACTTATATTGTAAGATGGGATAGAATTTAAAAAAAATATTTATTAACAACCTGGAAGATTTACCGAATGTTTAATCGTGATGATGATTAATTCAAGTCGGGATTTAACATACTTCTGTCCTTTTATACAGCATCTTATAGTTTCTTTCAGTTTCTTTGTTAAGCGTGATTTAGATGTGATTGTACAAAGAACCACACACATGTGCAGTATAATAATGTAATGAGTGATAATAAATAGTTACAGACAAAAGAATGATATTATTTCAGTGTTTGTTTTGTGAAAACGGCTTAATGGGGCCCTGTATGTTGAATTTATTGGAACCCATTGGTCTCGACACTCAGCTGAATTTGTCTATAAGGATATTTGTATGAGCTTTTCCATAATGCGAGTCCTGTGACCTTGACCCTTGACATGGTAATTTTGCATTTAAGCGGTTTTTTTAGCTTATTTAACAATCTTAAAAAACAAATAAAAAAACCCAGTAATATTCTGTATATACAAGAGATGTATAATTTTTTAAAATAAGGGTTGTATAATGAAAGGTGGTGTTGTTTGAGAGACAAATTGTCTCAAAAGTCGAATATATTGGCTCAAATTTTAATCGTCCGCCATAACGTTATGCATGACGTTGATGACGTCGCCAAGAAAACAAGCTATATTTGAGCATTTTTGCTCATTATATCTAAATGTTTTGGGTATCAAACACTGTAAGCCTTATTTTTATATAAGTATACATTTCTCCTTATTATAGAATAAACAGTATTTGGAAATAATGCGTTAAAATGGTAAAATAAGCCTTTTACAAAAACCCGCTAAAATGCACAATATCCCTTGACCTTGTGGGCGAAAAATCTGAGAACTGACATAATTTTCATAAAAAATTTATCAACTAATACTTGACATAAATAGACCACTGACAGGTAGGTAAGGGCCCAAAAATGCTCATATAGACTCCCAGTGCGGGCTGAAAAATTAATCTGATGCATTCAAATGTAAGCCTGGTCAGCATGCAAATGAGCAGGGTAGCCATGTGATGAAAAATGTGGCTTTAAATGCATCAACAATCTTTTAAAAGAAAGTGGGCCCTGTAACGTTGACCTTTGACCTCAGGGCCCCAAAATCATAAAAGATTCTTTCTTTATTGGTGTTTTTTTTATAAGTCAAGTTTGAAACCAATTTGTTAATCCAAACTGAAGAACAAATTTGAGGACAGATGGCCCCTGTGACATCCTTGCGAACGGATGGATAGACGGCCGGACGGACGACGGACAAAGCGACATTCCTATACTTTCCGTCAGCTGGGCTAAAAACGATTTATATAAAGAGGAAGGGTAAATTTATCTTATATATAAAACAACATTGGGCATTGACCCTAACACTCAGCTGAATTTTAAAATACAGGTTGGCATGTATTCATTACTGGTGTTATGCTCTGGTGAAAACAAAATTTTAAAGAACCTTGACAAATGTAAAGAATGACTCCCAGAATGCTCAAAGTCATGCTCTTTGCCCAGTTTTCTTAGAAAACATATAACAGTGGCCTTATTTAGCGTTTCCTAGAAGATTTTACTTGGATATCCCTGGATGCTAAGTCAGAAGGTCTAAAGTTTTCAACTGTTACTCAATGTGACCGTCTGAATAATAGTGTCGTAAAATTATGTTCCTTCATATGGCTCGCTGAATATAAGTCTCAGTGACATCATTTCAGATGTCAAAGGACTTCTTACAGGAACTTCCCACGATCTTAATCAAATTTGAACTTTTCAGGTCCAAATGTACAAAACTTGAAAATCCGTCCTCTAAAGTGCTCAAATCATGTTCTGTCACGTATCTTGCAGAATATAATTTACGGTAACCTTAATTCCGATGTAAAAGGAGACTATAATGAACTCCCTTTACATTAAGACAGACGTTTCTAGATCCGGCAGTCTAGAATTGTGCGTTGTCTTAAATTTCTCTGTGCTCAAACTTACGGTGTCCGCCCGTAGATTATTGAACATGGGTCATCATAACTAAATCGAAGGTGTTGAAGATTTGCATAATTATGTGAATTTTGTGTTGAAAGTTCCAGGTCAAACGGTATTTTTTTGTACCAATCTAACTTTCACAGTGCTAAAATCATGATCTTTCCTATAGTTCACATAATACAGGTAATAGTGACCTAATTTTAGGATTCAAAAGATACTTGCCAAGGACCTTGCTGGATGTCATATTAGAAAGTCGTAAGTCCAACAAGATATCCATGGATGTAATGTTAGAAGATTCCAGGAATAACGGATACAATTTGTGCATTAACTTTTTTTTGGTGCACAAAATTATATTTCTGGCCAGCTGCTCGCAGAATGCAGGTCCCCATTGTTATATCTTGATATTACGGTATTACCGAATATTTACGGTACCGCCAGAGGGCGACACGTATTTGTGTGTGTGAACAGCTGGAACGGCCATGATGGAATAAAGTAATGTTGTGTTTTACCCGTCTGGAGTTTTACTGACTTTAACCGGCCACTAAGTCATAATATTTGGCGACGACGGGATCATAAGGTGTCATGGCAACCTACGGAAGACTCAGAGAGTTTTCAGAGGGGGAAGAATGGGTCGAGTATGTCGAGCGAATGGAAATGTATTTCCAGGCAAACGAGATTGCCGATGCCGCCAAAAAGAGGGCGATTTTCCTGTCGACGGTAGGCCCGAAAATTTATAGTTTGATCAGGAATTTGTTGTCCCCAGAGAAGCCAGATTCTAAGTCGTTTGATGATATAACGCAGCTAGTCGGTAGGCATTTAAATCCACCACCTTCAGCGATCGTAGAACGTTTTAAGTTTAATACTCGCACCATGCACCAGGAAGCCGGGCGAAAGTATGTCAACGTTTGCGGCCGAGTTACGCAAAATGTCGGAACATTG
This sequence comes from Sipunculus nudus, assembly GCA_026874595.1. Taxonomy (NCBI): domain Eukaryota; kingdom Metazoa; phylum Annelida; class Sipuncula; order Golfingiida; family Sipunculidae; genus Sipunculus; species Sipunculus nudus. The sequence continues at coordinate 45,901,697 of CM049314.1, read as the reverse complement.
CAATTTCGGCAACGTGCTTGACGATATGTTGAGAGACAGATTTGTGGTAGGAATTAAAGATGATGCCGTACAACGTAGATTATTAGCTGAGCCGGAGCTGACAAACGAGAGAGCTATACAGATTGCTCTTGGTATGGAAATGGCTGCTAATAACGCCAGAGAAATCCAGAGAGTTGAGCCAGGTGGAGCGGTTCACAATCTAGGTCAAAGGTCAAAATTCCAAGGCTCACAGAGGTCACAGGGCACAGCTGCACCCACGTTTAAAGAAAATAAAAGGTCTTGCTGGCGATGTGGTGGTAACCATGACAGTGGTAGCTGCAAATTCAAAGAAGCTGAGTGCCACCATTGTTCAAAGAAAGGACACATAAAGAAATGTTGTATTCAACTGAAGAAAAAATCACAAAAAAACATTCAGGAAGTTTAAGAAAACAAATTTGCTAGCCGAGGAGCAGAGCAATAGTACAAGGGACAGTTCTGATTGTGATAGTGACCAGGAATATCCAATGTTCTCCCTTAGGGCAAAAGCTAAGAATGACAAGCCAATTTTTGTTGATATTAATGTGAATGGACATACACTTTCTATGGAACTAGACACCGGGTCAGCTAAAACTGTGATATCACAGGAAACCTGGGACAAGATTAAATCAGGTAAAACTGAAGCAGAGTTAATGTCATCAGATACTGTGTTAACTACATACACTGGTGAACCTATAAAATCAGTCGGATCAGCCTTGTTACCTGTAAACTATGAAAATCAAGAGTCAAACTTGCAAATTGAAGTTATGACAAGTGACACACACCCATTGTTAGGACGTAACTGGTTGAGCGTCTTAAAACTGAACTGGCCAAGATTACTTCATGTTGATGAAAGTAAGTCTCATCCTGTGAAAATGTTGTGTGATAAATATTCACAGTTGTTTGAATCAGGACAGGGAACACTGCAAAGTGCTAAAGCTAAGATAATAGTTGATAGTGAAGCACAGCCAATTTATTGCAAAGCTAGACCTGTTCCATATGTGCTTAAAGACAAGATTGAAACAGAACTTGATAGATTAGTCAAAGAAGGCACACTGGAGCCTGTTGATTTCAGTGATTGGGCAGCGCCAATCGTGCCCATTGTTAAGGAAGACAAATCTCTTCGAATCTGCGGTGACTACAAAGTCACAGTGAACAAAGTGTCAAAACTTGACAATTATCCTATACCAAAGACTGAAGATTTGTTTGTCACATTGAATGGGGGTCAACAGTTCACCAAATTAGATATCAGTCATGCCTATCAACAGATTTTGCTGGATGATTCCTCAAAACAGTATACAACAGTTAATACCCACAAAGGACTGTTTCGTTATACACGCATGCCATACGGAATTTCGTCGGCACCAGGAATCTATCAGAGAATAATGGAAAACCTGTTGCAAGGAATTCCTTATGTTGTGGTCAGGATCGATGATATCCTAATTTCTGGTGAATCGGAAGCAGCTCACTTGCAGAACCTGGAAAACGTGTTTCGGAGATTAAGTGATGCTGGACTGAAACGTAGCAAGTGCTCATTCATGGCAGATGAGGTTGTGTACTTAGGACATTGTATTTCAAGTAAAGGAGTGAAACCAGTGCCAGAGAAAGTTCGTGCAATAATTGAGGCCCCAACACCAGAAAATGTCACCCAGTTGAAGTCATACCTGGGAATGCTTAATTATTACCACAGATATCTGCCAAATGTGTCAACAGAACTGGCATCGCTCCATGAACTGTTGAGAAAAGGCCAGACTTGGAAATGGGGACCTGCACAAGAGGGTGCATTCCAGAAGTCCAAAGACATGTTACAGTCGGCACAGTTGCTCATTCACTATGACAGTGACAGAGAACTTGTTTTGTCGTGTGATGCCTCACCTTATGGCATTGGGGCCGTATTGTCACATCGTATGGAGGATGGCTCCGAACGCCCAATAGCCTATGCTTCGCGCACACTGGCACCAGCAGAGAAACATTATGCCCAAATTGATAAGGAAGGTCTCAGTGTGATATTTGGTGTAAAAAAATTCCACCAATACTTGTATGGGCGTACCTTTACCATCTACACCGACCATAAACCCTTACTGGGATTATTTCGAGAGGATAGGGCTATACCACAGATGGCTGCAGACAGAATTCGTAGATGGGCACTGACATTAGCAGCATACTCGTACAGGATCAAGTACCGAGAATGCTGATTGTCTCAGTCGATTGCCGTTACCTGATCATCCCGCTAAAGTGCCACAAGCTGGAAACAATGTTCTAATGTTAGAGCATATGAACAATACACCTGTTACAGTCAGCCACATACGCAGATGGACACGTCGTGATCCGATTATGTCCAAAGTGCTGAGCTATGTGAAATCAGGTGATTGGCCAGCAGCATGTGATGATGACGTGAAACCATTCCTTCGTCGGAGAGCTGAACTTTCCGTGGAAGACGACTGTTTACTATGGGGATGTCGCGTTATTATACCACCGCAAGGTCGTAATGCAGTGCTACGAGAGATCCATGTTGGTCATCCAGGTATTAGCAGAATGAAATCGCTTGCCAGATCCTACGTGTGGTGGCCAAATTTTGATGAAGCGGTCGAGAAGTTAGCGCGTAGTTGTAGCGGATGTCGTAAAACGCAAAACACGCCATCACTCGCTCCTCTTCATCCCTGGGAATACCCGAAAATGCCATGGACGCCACTAAGTCATAATACCCATGACCTAGCTTTAGTTCCATTGAGATTTGCAAAGGACTTGCCTTGATACGTGTTAAAAGAATCCAGGCCAAGCAGATATATTTTGTGCCAATCTGACTTTCAGTTTGCTAAAATCAGGTTTTCTTCCTTAGTTTACAGGATAAGGGCCACAGTGACCTAATTTTAGGTTTGCAAGGACATTTCCCTAGCACCTCTCTGAATGTCATGTTAAAATATTCTAGGCCCAATGGATATAATGTGTACCCCGTCTGACTCCCTGTAGTAAGATGTACAGTTACAAGTTTTTAGGTCTAACGGCTCGTAGCTCGCAGAATACAGGTCATCATGGCCTAATTTCAGGTTCCCAAGGGGATTTACTAAGAACTCCCCACTTGGATATTTGGTTAACCAGATTCTAGGGGTAACGGCTAAGAGTCACAGTGACCTAATTTCGTGTTTGTAAAGAAACTTACCTAGGGCCGCTTTAAATGTCATATTAGGTCATCATAGGCCAAAGGACACAGTTTGTGCCCCGCCCGATCCTCCTGGAAGTAAGACGTACAGTAAGATGTTTATAGGTATAACGGTTACGGTTTGTGCCCTTGTTAAAGCCAGACTGCTTCATTTGAAGGTCTCAAAACAGAGAAAAATGCGTTAAATTGGAAAAAATAAGGTGGCGCCACCTGCTATGGAACTGTATATGATCCATATGCATGGGAAGAATCATGGCTATCAATGCATTAGTTATTCAGATACTGGAGCTTTTGTATCATATTTTTTTATTAATCTGGGGTGCATAATCAGGCCCGTTAACTTAGAGATTATAAGTCAAAGTGACCTAATGTCAGGTGTCTAGGGACATTTTTAATAGAAATCCCTGGATTTCAAGTCAGAAGATTCTATGACAACGGTTACGAGTTGTGTTCTATAAACGGTCAACCGAAACAACGGCCGGATGGCCTACCGGACAAACAGTGATGGCTATAGCTCAGATGAATTTCAGTCAGCTGAGCTAAACATTTTTCCGTAGTACTAAAAAAATAATTGCGTATTATCAGAACCTTTACTACGTGCAAACTGTAACGGAAATCTGCTAATCGTATTCTTCAGAATTATTGCGTACGCAATTGTAACATTGCATACACACATCCACTTATGAGGGAAGAAAAATTTAACATTCGAATTCGATCACACAAAAATTAGAGCAATTCCAAGTGTTTATTTAAAGATTAGTATACGCTTCTACGGATAACTGAGTGACGCATCGTCAGCTATGAACACTGGCGCCCGTTAAAGAAAATAGCCCACATAGAGGGAAATTATACGAGTGAAACATAAACGATTGTAGGGGTCTAATTGGTCATAAAGACCGACGTGGAAGTCATGGATTTTTGTTAATAGGGATCAAGCATGTCACCAGATTACCATGTGACCCTTGGGTAAAGAAAACGTTTGACGCTGGTTACGCAAAGTTACTAAATTGCTAGCAAATTGCGTGATGGAGACGGCTATTAAAATGAATGTGACACAGATGCAAAATTGCTGGCAAATTTATAGCAAATTGTGTGATGTGGACGGCTCTTACAATGAGGATGGCAAAAAATTGCTAAATTGCTAGCAAATTGCATGATGGGGAGGGCCATCACAGGGAGGGTGAGAAAGTTGCAACATTGCGAGCAAATTGTTAGCAAATTGCGTGATGTGGACAGCTGTTACAATGAGGATGGCAAAGTTGCTAAATTGCTAGCAAATTGCGTGATGGGGACAGCCGTCACAGGGAGGGTGAAAAAGTTGCAAAATTGCGAGCAAATTGCGTGGTGGAGACGGCTGTTACTAGGAGGATGGCAAAGTTGCTAAATTGCTAGCAGATTGCGTGATGGGGACGGCCGTCACAGGGAGGGTAGGAAAATTGCAAAAGTGTGGGTAAATTGCGTGACGGGGACGGCTGTAACAATGAGGATGGCAAAGTTGCTAAATTGCTAGCAAATTGCGCAATGGGGACGGCCATCACTGGGAGGGTGAGAAAGTTGCAAAATTGCGAGCAAATTGCGTGATGGGGACGGCTGTTACAATGAGGATAGCAAAGTTGCTAAATTGCTAGCAAATTGCCTGATTGGGACGGCCGTCACAGGGAGGGTGAGAAAGTTGCAAAATTGCGAGTTAATTGCTAGCAAATTGCGTGATGGGGACGGTTGTTACAATGAGGATAGCAAAGTTGCGAGTTAATTGCTAGCAAATTGCGTGATGGGGACGGCCGTCACAGGGAGGATGAGAAAGTTGCAAAAGTGCGAGTAAATTGCGTGGCGGGGACGGCTGTAACAAAGATAGCAAAGTTGCCAAATTGCTAGCAAATTATGGATGGGGACGGCCGTCACAGGGAGGGTGAGAAATTTACCGAATTGCTAGCAAATTGACGGCTAATTCAGGCAAGGTGTCCAATTTGCTTAATCGCAAGCAAATCGCTGGTAATGTGCGTGCTGCGTACGGCTGTTAGGAGATGGTGGCAATATTGCATAATTTCTGGCAAATTGCTAGCAAGTTTGCAATAATTGCGCATAGCAAGATTTGCAGTGAGGATTCAAACTTTTATAGACACTCGCGCAAGTTTGCTAGATACTGATGCTTCAACAGGGAAAAACCAACAGTTCCCCGCTATTTGAAATGAATGTCTGAGTAATGCACATCCGTGCAGGACCCAACAATAAGAGGAGCAGCTTGCCCTGCATCCAACATCCCAGCATGCCCAGCAGCAGGAGTTCAAGCAGCCGGCATACTAGTTGTAGCACCACAGACCTCCCAACCATCCAAGCAGAACCGCAGAAGGCGTCATCTGAAGCAACTCTTGGATCTTTTTTCGAGGGCTAGGGCATTGTCAGCCATATATCCCTGTCTGGTCATGTGTTTGTACAGGCCTATCTAGGAAGAAAGTAGTTTTCAAGGATATAGAAGACAGAGGAGAAGCTGTCCAGCTGTTAGAGCGGAGGATATAGAAGACAGAGGAGAAGCTGTCCAGCTGTTAGAGCGAAGGATATAGAAGACAGAGGAGAAGCTGCCCAGCTGTTAAAGCTGAGGATATAGAAGACAGAGGAGAAGCTACCAAACTGTTAGAGCTGAGGATATAGGAGACTGAGAAGCTGCCAGGCTGTTAGAGCCGAGGATATAGGAGATTGAGAAGCTGCCAAGCTGTTAGAGCTGAGGATATAGGAGAATGAGAAACTGCCAAGCTGTTAGAGCTGAGGATAAAGGAGACTGAGAAGCTGCCAAGCTGTTAGAGCTATGGATATAGGACACAGAGGAGAAGCTGCCCAGCTTTAAGAGCTTTGGCATCAGATGCTGAGGAGTGATTTGGGACCGTCAGATTTAAGATCGATTCCCGCTCATTTGTAAGGGTTGTAGCAAATCAAGATGGGCCATAGGTGTGCTGAAACTCCACCTTGATACATTTTGATGTATTGTGATCATTTTACTGGTCAGGGTAATTACTTGTCAAGGCATAGCTCGCTTGCAGTCATGAGACATCCTCCACAATCATGCATGATTGATAGGCTTCAAGGTTTAGCATTAACTGTCCACCATGGCAGGTTTTTGGAAGTTGGCACCAATGAGCCTCTCTCACGTTCACCCTTTAAAGTTTTGGTTATGAGTAGATGACAGATCACCTCCTAGCTTGTAAAAATGTGTGACCTTACCTTCTTCAACTTGATTTCCTTCAAAATTTGTAAATGTAAGAATTACTGCCGGATATATTATTTTGATAAGATACAAGATATAAGAACAAGTGTGCTCAAAGCAATACCTAAAATTATCAGAAGATACCACGAGTTAAAATTATCCTTATTGTGATCATTCAGATTCTTCAGTGTTCAGTAGTCCTATCTCTTCAAGGACTTTTTGTTATTTTCATGAAAGTTAAATTCAGACAGTTTTCTATTGTGTATTTCATTTATGTATTATCTGTCAACAAACATGGAAACTGATGTCTGGTGATGTACTTCATTTAATATCAAATGTATCTTTGGAATTACACATTTTGGTCCTTTTCCAACTGATACATAAACATGTGCAGCTAATGAATTTTATTTGTATGTTTTATCCTATGCATATAGTTAATAAAATAAACAATTGTAAAAAAAAATAATTTCCATATAAGGAAAAATTGTTTGCTGAAAAATGTTCTTCTTGAAAATCTTAACTGTAAGCATACATAATATACATATATAACTTCAGTCAAGATAAGGTATTTTTGCTATACATATACATACATTATAAAATATTACATGCAAAAGTATAAATCTTAACTAGTTTGTAAAAGAATACACCGGTAGAAGAATAAATAAATAAATACATAAAAACCTTATATGAAAGATTATTGTCTACAGGTTAGATTTCTGCAAGGGATTGGTTTAGTTCCTTGATGGCTGATATGTAGGTACTAGTTAAAGTTATTTTGAATAACTTGGAAATGATTGATATAAAAAAAACAGATTTTATTAATTGAAATAGATGGTTAATGATTAAGATCTGTGACAACAGCTACTGGTTTCCTATGCAATCTCATATGGTTATTGATTCAAAAGATGGTAAAGAAGTCTTGTGTATCCTCCCAGCCATTTTACTGACCCTATTACCTTAATTCCATCCCTCAGTATTGATGCTGCCTCGCCATATAGTGAATAGAAGCATCAAGACTCGCTATAACTGCTCTGTAAGATTTCAGCACTGGTAACCTAGACCAAACCCTTTAAAGCTCCATAAAAAGTACAATCACTGTTGGGCCTTCTTTGTACAATAATTTACATTTTCCTCAACTTCATATCTGATAATATAAGGATACCTAGAAATTTAAAACAACCATTTTCTACTGCAAACCTGTAAATTTCTATAGGCAAGATCTTTGATCTTTCATGCAAAAAGTCTGTAATCACCTCCTTATTTTTCCTAACATTTAACTTTAAACTTTTTTCAGTGCACCACTTTGTGAAGTCTTCAATATGCCCGGTAACAGTCATGTCATCTGTAAATTTCACTATTAAACAATCATAAGATTTTTGCACACAGCCTTATGTAAATGAAGAATTTAACATTGGTGAAAACACACAGTCCAGGGGTGCCCCAGTGTTTAAAATCAGCTCTTTAGAAATGTATATCACCAATCTAAACTACTCATGGACAATTGAATAAAAGTATCGTATACAATTGCACATATTTGTAATCAGACTTTGTTCTGTTAATTTTAGGATAAGTGGCATCTCTACTTGGTGATATGTGTCGCATGGAAACACAGGGAGATGACTTCAAGAAAACTCTGCTGGAGGCTACAGGGATTCTTCGGCAACCTCTTTTAGTGAGGTTATAACCAGACAAGCCAGTTCTTTCTTGCTTGCAGCTAGACCTAGCGTTGAATACACTCCAGGATATTTAGCATCCACTTTCCTCAGCCAATCACTGGCAGCAACAACACCTAGGACTACTTTCCTTGAGGTATAAAAACAGAACTCCTCATTCCCGTTATGATACAGCTGTATGTGACCACTTTGACCTTCCACCTTGTACGACATGCTCAGACCACACACAGTATATTGGTCCATCCTTATAAAGTCCATGATCTTCTCAGACTCATGAAACAGCAGTATGAATGTTATCAATAGAGAAGTAGTGGTCATCCAAGCCCTTGCCAGATCATCAAAACAGGTTTTACCTGCAAAAGAACACAAACATGATAAGCATATCTGAATGAAATGAACCAACAGCCTTCAAAAGAATTGTACATACACAGAACATATTGTCTAAATTAGATGATAAATCAAGGCACATAATATCATAATATCAGCTGCACAGTTGTCATATGACTGTCTTCAGATATAAGATTGTAGTACATTTGCCTACAATAGATTTTCTACTTACCTCTACAACAATATTATTATTTATTAGTACAGAGAAACTGATCAAATTTAAAGATATGCTTAATAACAGACTAAGGATATTGAAAGAAGATTGAATGCAGAATTTATCTCAGGCCATCTCACTGAAAATAAATTTAGCTTCAATGGTGAGACAACATTAGGAATGCATCACACAGAGTACAGATTTGTCCATCTATCATGTATCAGGGTTCTACAGGTTTCACTCTTGAACACACACACACACACACACACACACACACACAACTGGTGCTAATTCAGAACATACCCAGGGATTTTGCCCCAAACAAAGTGATCTGTTTCAGTAACACATCTTTTTTTATCTGTAGAAGATCTGCTGTTCTTGTTGTCAGAGGCCAGAATCCCTCCTGAAACAATAAATAGACTGTGTCACTGTACAAAATACAACAATTAACATATTTTTGCATGTATAAGACTATAAAGTGACATCATGTATAAGATGAAGGTCAATTTTAAGGCCCAACTTTGAATAAAAATTATTTTCAGCATATGTCCAGGAGGTGGGACCCACTAAGAATTAGCATGTCACCTGAAGATAGGCTGCTTCCTTTTTTATATAATTAGTAGGCCAAAAAAAGGCAGGGTTCTCAGGCACCACCCACGTCATTTTTAACCCTCCAGCATCAACAATTTTTATTTTTATTTTCAACTGAAACTTGACAATTTTGAGCTCCAGCCACTCGAACATTTCTTGCAAGATGAATGAATGATACAATTTTGATAAGATTTCCTTTGTTATGTAGTGCTCTAACTTGTTTAGCAAAAATAATCTGTTATTATCATGCTTTTCCCTGATCATGTCATGCCCATGTTGTGTATGGAAGAAAAAACATTCTTACTAACATTTGTGTATCCTATATGTGCCTCACATATATTTCTTTGTTTGATTTTTTGAATAGCATAATTTGACTTTTTCAGGGGAGGGGGTTTCCTGGAGAATCCTTGCACAAGTGATCTTTATATCATGAACAAGAGTGATAAAAATGCAACATTTAGATCTGTGGATGTTCCATTGGTGCATCTAGTTTATAATTATTATGCACTGCTGGTTGTCTTGTATTTAAAGTGCTATGTGCAAGTCTCCATGTATATGTGTGTTCAAGTCAGCTGACAGCGTCCACATATGAGCCCTGCGCAGGCCCTAACCAACCATGTGGGCTGTGGGGCCTGCAATCCACCCGCAGGCTGACCTTTCATGATTTTGTGGGGTTGGGGGGGGGGCCAAAAAAAAATTACCTGCGGGGCAGGGCGGGTGAGCGCTGAAAGCTCGGATATGCGGGGCACGGTAGGCTACATGATAATTTAGTGCAAGTTTGTTGGGGCCAAAAACATGGTAATAGCGAGGAGATGATTACATTTACTTTAGTACTGCTTGTCTGTTTATGTTCTGTACTTTTAGCCAGTCTCAGATATTACATAACATGGCTGAGGGTAGAGCAACAGGAGTATTAACTGCACATGTGATCTTCTAATAGTCACTGCATAGGTTGCATCTGGCTCTGTCAAGAGCTGGATATAACTTTAATCCATTACCCTCAAAGGCTTGAGGTGTACTCATCATGAATGAGCCAAAGAGGGCGATGTAACACATAAAGCCAGTTCATAAGTGGTGTACATCAGGGAGCCGTGTACGTTGTCAGCTGCATTGAACAATAATACCACTGCACACATTTCAAGTGAATTGTCAAGATATTTTTTGGAAAAAATACATTTTAACTTAAATGTTCTCAGGTTTGGGAATTCCATTTCAGTCTGTCAGTTCCCATTTCCACCCACGATCGCAGAAAATCACTGGCTCTACTATCAGTAGGGCTTTCATTCATTGATTCCCTTAAAATCCCTGAGGCAAGGGCAAACCTTTTCTTATCTACCGTATTATTTATGTATTTGCATATCTAAATCTGAGATATAAACAATAAATTCAAACAAACAGGCCTAATGCGAACCTGTGCAAAGTTTGGGAGTATGAATGGAGATTTATTTTTAAAATTTAATATTGATCCTCTTATGTCCTGCATATCTAACTTAGTCATTATGATAACAGCAAAATGGACGTTTCGGACCTGCAAGTTTTGGACTAGGACATTTAAAAACTAGGATGTATCAGTCAGGATATTTCGAATATGTTTTTGCCAGGGAGGATTATTGGGACAGATGAACGGACAATTTGACAACATGGTTTTGGAGAAGAACATTTTTTAATGTTTATTAGCTTCTTCCCTATAAAATCTAAGAAAATGCTGTTAGCTAAGAAATAAGAAAAATCCGATAGAATTGTTTAGAAGACAAATTTTTGTGAAAAATTTGGTAATGCTAGCTCCTGCCCTTTTTGAGATACCTATGATGCACGACGGACGATGGATGACGGAAGACGCCACACCATTGCATAAGCTCACAGATTCGCTAAAATTAAAACCCAAGTTTTTTCAAACAGTTGAAAGATATAGTCCCAATAGTTCTAATCTGGGCATTCTGCATCTAGATGTTTAGACACATTGTCTAGACACCAGACAGAGCCAGGTTAGTTGCCATGGTGATGTCTGGACCCCACCTGGTTGTACTGAGTGACCCCTTGACTTGGCTGCTGAAACTTAGCATGTTGTCAAATCTGTTTTCAAACACAGAAAGCCTTTTTTCAATTGGCTACACTGCTTTTTTAAAGCTGCATTTGCCCAATCTATTCTTATAAAACTGGCAGAACCCTACCATAGAATAATTCTTGTAAAGTTTAACCCAATCAGCTTAACAGTTTCATCATAAAACAGTGTATAAGCTAGAAGAGACTAAAATTACATTTTTGCTTGTTAAAAACAGATAAATGTAGGTGGCACCACCAATACCTCAATTTCAGATATGACATATGTGACAAACATTGGCATAAAATTTGGTGATGATAGCTCTAGCTGTTTCTGAGATTTTAATTTTAGTGTGCTCTTTTGGACAGGTGACTAAGTTCAAACCTCCTGTGAATTGGCCAAAAATCTCTGAACCGGAACATTTGAACAAACTTGAAAAAGATTGTTCCAGGGATCATTTCTTTAAAATATTGGATAATTTGGCTGGACAGTTTCGGAGAACAAGATTTTAAAAAAATTGTTAGCTTTTTCCCTTTAAAATCTCAGAAAAAGCATTTAGAAAAAAAATAAACAAAATCCAATAGAGTTTTTCAGATGACTGATTATTTGCAAAAAAATTGGTGATGCTAGCTCCAGCGGTTTTTGAGATAGCTATGGTTAACGTACAGACGACGCACAACACGGGATGCACAGACACACGATGGATGACCCTGCACCATCGCATAAGCTCACTGGTTCGCTAAAAACAAAGCATTGTAATGTTCTTTATTATGTATTACTGTTGAAAGGACATGATCACCGATATTCATGGCAGACAGTTTGACCAATGTAATAATACTCCTAGCTGTAAATTATCCCTGGCACGGCCCTGAAGTTGCTGAAAAACATGTACCCTTGTATAAGATTGGCTCCCCTCTAGGCCAGATATTTTAGAATAAAATTTATTGCCTTATACACACACAAATATGGTAAACAACACAGACTGAGAATTCACTGACTAGTTCCAAGGAAACAGATTCATATGGTAGATTATCAATGCAACCACATTCTACACCAAGAATGAAATTATGGTTTAATTTGATGCCATGGTGTAACTCTAGTGTCTTGTCTTATGAATGATTAATGAGAGGATGAATTGATACATAAGATAAAATTTATGTCTTATGTGCAGTAGAGACTGAAGCTGCTGGGTGAATTAATATTATCTGGTAACTTCCACAAATGACATATCATTATCTCATAGATTGGCTTAAATGTGTCCATTCACCTACTATTTGAAAAAGATTTTATGTGATTTCTGGGTTTCTCTGTATATAGAAGTAATATAAGGGGTAATTTATAATTAGGTTGTGAAAAGTTCTTATAACTCCTTCTTGAAGGATGTATGAACTTGTTTATTAACAACGTGTTTGGAAACACAGCAATGTTGACAAACGGGAAAAACATGTAACCTAAGGTGGTAGGTTGCATAAATACACAGGTAGAGAGTTCATTTGTTGCAAAATGCCATTTGCAAAGCTCTGGCTTATTTGACTTGCCACCAGGTACCCCTGTTGAATTTGTTTTATTTGGCAGGCCCCCACATACTATAAACACATCAATGTTAACAAAACAGGCAGCCTGTGTGCGGTGATATCCACGTTTTCTGGCCTATTTTTATAAAAGCTCCAAGGGATTACCTTTAGTTTATAAAGGTCAGATAGGTGATTGGGCCCCCTTTCAGATGGTGACCGCAGTCATAAAGAGAACTTGAATCTTGCATGAGCTATGCTGGAACAAAAATAAATCAGGCCACTTACAGAAGTCTGGAGATTGAACAGGAAATCAAGGTCAAGGTTAGCTAGTTCTGAAACTTCTGGTTTCCATATTTTCTTTAGCAACTGTATCCTGTTTGTGTGCAGATCAGTGACCAGATCCTCTGGGAAACCTCTTTCCTGAAACAGAACCAGAGCCCTGGTGATAACTGGATGGATGGTTCATTGGTTTATTCATGGAGTAAAGTGTTAGTGAGTGATGTTTTATGTCAATTGTACTTTACAAACTGTGTGAATATCATTAGGAGAAAACCAAGAATATTATAACATTACATTTAATGACAATCCTTCTGGTGAGACATTGCCAGCAAATGCTGTTTTGGAGTATTAGTTTTGTTTTATTCCTGTTGCACTGTTTTTTCTTGTGAGTGATGAGATATAATATCATTGGGTTCACTAAATTTGACAACCAATCCATCATGAAGCCATTCCTAATAAATTTCTTGAAAACAGAGATTGGTAAAAAAAAGAAAGATCTTTGGCTCTACAGTACATGATCTGAAATAAATCTGTCAAATAAACCAGAATATATATGAAAGATTGAATGTTTGTAATGAAGAGTTTGACAAAAAAATCTTTTTAGATGTGGGTCATGTGACCATCACCTTTGACATCATGACCCAAAAATCAATGGAGTTCTTACTTTAGTGGTGAGTCCTACATAAATCAAGTTTGAAACCAATATACCAATCCAAACAGGAGTTATCATCCTGAAACAAATCCATATGTCAATCCAAACTGAGGTTATTCTCTTAAAAACAAATTTATAGACAGATACACAGATAGTGTGATTACTGTATGGCACTTGCCTGGTAATAAACTGAATGATACATGTTTATGTTTGAGATTCTAAATACCATACCTGAAGTTCTGGGACAGAGGTTTCTAATCTGTTAGCTTTATGACAAAGAGTTCTGGTTGCCTCTACAATTTCCTGTATTTCTTTGGTTTTCATTTCTGTTTCTTCCATTTTTCTGTGATGTAAGGGGCTCACAGTGAGACAGCGGTACCGATTGAATTTGTCAATGTCTCTTATCAGTGTGCTTTCCTTTGATCTCTTCTTTTCTTGTGATAATGCCATCCTCTTACAATCCTCCAGAATGGCATGCACTACAACAAAGAATAAAGGACCCACAGGATAGAGTGATCAGCTAAGTTATTCAGCAGATTATTAATATAAATCCTAGCAAATGGAAAAGAGGTGTTTTGTATCTTAGTATTTGAAAATGTAAGAGGAGGTACTACAGCCCTCCCGCCTCAGCTATACAGTCTGTACAGAACAGATAATTGTTTTCTGTCTCTCAGTTATCTAAGATCTAATTGCTCAAGAAAGGTTATGTAGCAGTATAGGCATAGTAACTATATGGACGATCCTATACATGCCAACTTTGAGAAAAAAGGCCTTGAAGGGTTAATTCCGGTTGTTCAATGTAAGGAATGAGTTCACAGTGATTTAGTTTTAGTTATGGAAAGAGATTTTGCCCTACCTAGCTGTATGCAAATTTCATGTCTATAGTCCTAACGATTTTGACACAGTCTTGCATGGAATCTGAATGACAGACAAAGGATCACTGTTTAGGCTCTAATGACTTACAAATATCTGAGCTAATAACTGGATGACATATCAAAGAAGATGTCACTAAGTAGGGCTTGCCTACCAAGTTACAAATAACAACCGGCTTCTGTGGCTCAGGGGTAGAGCGCAGGACTCAAAGCCGGGAGATCGTGAGTTCGAATCTCAGCCGAGGCAGTGAGGTTTTTCACGGTCGGCCCCCACCCAGGGTGAGCGCTCTGCAGGCTTAATGGGAAGGTCGTGCCCAACGGCCGTGTTCCACTCACAAACGAGTGCGCCTTTCGGGGGTCCTCGGTGGTCTGATTACCAACCCAGGGCCCGCAGGTGCAGTAGTCACCAGGCCTGGTTAACACCAGGATATAAAATGAGAGGAAGCGTGTGATACTGCCCTGTCACGTAGTCCGAAACCGAAATGGAAATCTGCAGATGTACATAAACTTAGTTAAGGCAAAAAAAAAAATGGAGGCGGTTACCTCTGACAAAAAAAAATTAAAAAAAAAAAAAAAGTTACAAATAACAAAATCATTACCATATTGTTATATAGACCACAAAACAATATGAGAACATACAGCAATGTGATCACTGTCTCACCTTCCTTGTTTTTGGTACTCTCTTCCTGAGACAGCTTGTCCATGGCCTGTGATTCTGCCTCCTGCAGTGAACACAATAAAACTTAACAGATGCAGTCATAACATCAGTCTATCCAGAGTACTTTAAATATTGCAATTTCTAATTCTAAATACTGCAGTCCATTCAAGTAACTTTGTTAGCAGTTGGTTCTTGAAGCAAAGAAGGTTGTCAGTTGAGAGTAGGTGTG
This sequence comes from Sipunculus nudus, assembly GCA_026874595.1. NCBI lineage: Eukaryota > Metazoa > Annelida > Sipuncula > Golfingiida > Sipunculidae > Sipunculus > Sipunculus nudus. The sequence continues at coordinate 45,886,273 of CM049314.1, read as the reverse complement.
GGTTTCGACCCTCAAACCCCCCCCCCCCCCCCTTTATACGCACCTAAGTTACCAGTATACATATTAAGGGATTGTTCAAAATCTGGGTTCTAACACAAGGAGACTAATGTCAATTTTACATTTTATAATATTAACAATGAATAAAATTTATATACAAATATGCAGTATCATTAAAAATACATTCTTAGTGTTAACTTCATCCTTCCTCTGCCTATTACCGCCCATTTCACCTCGGCAAGCTGTTGAGTCTCTTGTACATGTGTGGTTTCAGCATAACCTGCATTTTAGAGCTGCATCCCTTGTTGAGTAAATTTAGTCAGGATTTCCATCTGTAAGTCTTATTTTATTGCTGCGGAGGCAAAACACGAATCTATGGAAATCAAATAGCTATTCAGTAAATGGGGTGTATAAAGCATTTCTATTCAGTTAATGTCTGCATAACAGCCTGGCAAATTAAATGCTATGACAATTTTAATCTGATGATTAACTTGCAGCTACACCAGCTCATAACTACGAAACAAGATACAGTCAACAACCTATATGCATATGTATATGTAATATCTGCCGGGTCCAGGACATGTGATTAGTTATATTTGTTCACTGTGCAGGAGCAGGGAGGTATCAGGTATTCTGTCTAACAAACCATTAATTAGAGCTGAGAATTGTTTGATGTAAATTAAAATATAAATGATGAAATCCTCTTGTTTGCTCTGTACATTACCCATGACGGATTTTCTTGACAGACTGGAAAATTCAGTTAGAAGGATGAACTGTTTAATCTGACTGTCTGAGTCAGAGTCTGCTCAATATCCACAGACTTTTCCTTACCTGCACCATGTCAGCAGCTGTGCAGGAAGCAGCAGAAGTGGTGTAATGCTGTGCTGCAGCTGACAGTTGCCTGACTTTATTTGTGTCTGGGAAAGCTGACAATTCTTGATTGATGCAAACTTGTGAGGACTCAATCACTTCTGACAGCACACTCAGCTCCTGCACCAGCAATTATGTAAATATGTGAGGAATGTTTTAACAAATAAAAAGAATTTCACACATCCCAAATCTTACCCACAGTGTACAGCTAACACAAAGAGATAGTGAGCAAATGGTCAACAGGTGACACACAGCCAACAGTTGACATATGATAAAGAGATGGCAAATTTGAAACATAGCCATTATGTAAAGACACACCTGGAAAAAAATAATCACACATACAGCCATCAGATGGTACCAAGAGCTTCCAGCTAACAATGAGGAGACATAAGACATTTTTAACATCATGGTTACATAGCTGACACACACATTCACCCTCTTTATATGAATAAGACTCTTATTTCAATGATTGAATGAAACATTTTTTATTTACATGGTGCATCTCACCACACACACACAAACATATTAACAAAAGCTTTTATTTCTTTGTCTTTGAAACTTCATTATAACCATCAAAGCATCCTCCTGTCTACACTGCATGTACAGAAGTTGTATGAACATTAAAATCATCACAAGTTGCTTCTGAGTTACCCAACATCCTACAGTTAACAAGGTAACTCACCTCCTCAGCTGCTTCATCCAGGCTGACTACGTTAGCCTGCTCCATGATTCCCTGAGGAGCAGACATCCTGGCAGTTTGTCTTTTTCTTGCTCTTCTTGGTGCCAGTGATACCTGTGACCAGAATTCAAATATGGAAGGACAAAAGACTGGGACAAGTTTTATAAATCAGAATTTGCTAGACATTCTAAAACCTGTTTGGATCAGCATTATATTTGGAACTTATGGTATGACTCTCTCAATCCCAATGTATTTTATGCCATTATACTTGTCTGTTAGTTAGGATAGTTTTCATGTACCTCCTGTGACATCCCTTTCCTGCATTGCTATTACATAAGGAACTGGTAGAAAATCAGTGCATTTGCAGGGACCAAATATTTTCATTTATCCACTATCCTTTTCACATGGCAAGGCTGTTTCACTCTGTTTAGAATGCAAATTGAGCAATCACAGAGTAATTTAAAACATTTTTTACCTGTTTTGGCCAAAGGTTTTTAATCCAGCTCAGGAGGTGGATTTAAACCATTTCCTAAGTTAGCTGAATTATCCATTCTGCTAAATTGCTGTGTGAATGCTCAATTTACATTCAAAAGGGTTCAGACCTAGATTTGAAGCAGCAACTGGGTCACAGTGCAAATGAATGCTTGTGGCAGCATGTTGTTACATTGTTCCACATTATGAAATAAAAATCCAATGTGTTGGTGCTAGCTGCCTGTGTAAATGCACAATATGGAGACTGAATCCCCATTTGATAAATCAGCCTTGCCCAACATACACCTTTTAAACAGTTTTGTGTATGAAAGGGGTATCAATTCCATCTCCTACACAGTTTCATATTCTCTACATATCAACCATTGCATGCATTATGTATTGAAGTATCTCTGAAAAAATGAACGAGGTATCAAGTGCACTTTTAATTACCTTTTCAGATTCAGCCTGAAGAGCTGATTTAGATTTGTAGAAGTGTTTTGCCGTTGCTGACAGATCACTACTTTTGTCTTCAAGTTCAGACAGCTTTTCCCCTGTGTCTTGTGTTACCATAGACAGATCAGCACTGGTGTCATCAAGTTCTAATAGTTTTTGCTCTTGATCAGCACTGGAGGTTTTAACCACCCCTGATACTTCTTTGGTTTGAGATGACATCTAAATAAGAAAACACCATGTTTTGTATTGCAAACACCAGAATTATGAATATGAATAAATGTGCATTAAAGAGTCCATTATTTGTTAACATGTAATAATTTTGCTCATATGTTAAAACAAAGCAAATTTCCCTCAGATATGACATTCTTCAGAGTAAATGTTAAATGAAAATGCTGTATGCAACAAGTGATTTGATAATTTTACAACAATAACATCTCACATTATGTCACTCAAACAGTATTACTGCTCTGAGATTGAATAATATTACACCATTATATGAAACTTTTTCATTTTCATGAATAATATATTATTTAGTTGAAACTTTTTGTGTTCATTTTGTGTGCGTGTTTTATCTGAGGGCAAAGTAAATACCTTAGTTCATTGTAGCCATGAATCAACAACAGTAAATCTTCAGTAAATTCTTCTAATTTAGCCTATCAATAAAATACTGCCACTTTTGATTTTTTTAATCTACCTGCACTATTTCATATTCTTTAAAAATGCCCATCGGCCAACAGCTGAAATGCAGATATTCCGTGAAATTTTGTGTTATGTAGTAATACATCATGTAAAAAGTATTTACTTAGTGACTTTTTTGTGTTATTAATGTTGGTGCTCCATGGATGGTGTCTTGCCAGTACAGCTTGACAGTGCCATTCCTCCATGTTACACTTTACATGTCTATGGCTGTGTGTGGTGTTCCTTTGACAACAGTGACATCACAAAGACATCACAATGGTCGATCACATATGATCCCAGGATGTCACCAAGATGTGTGATGACACCCAGGGGTTTTGTAATCTCATCAAGATGTGTGGTGTCACCAAGGTGTTGTGTGATGTCATCAATATGTGTGGTGTTACACATGCGTTCCTGCCACACAGAGCTAAAGGCTGACAAAAATGACACCTGATCAACAGTCATCTGCTTCCCATGAAAAGTCTTTGGCTTTGCAAATTTCTCTCTTTGTTTTAATACAGTGAAACCTTGGGCTGTGAACACCCCTCTGGGTTGGACACCACATGTAATGTAAAATCAAACCAAACATTTTTACTACTTTAATAACCCATCTGGGGCAGACACCCAGCTATTCAGGACAAGGGACATTTTTTGTCAGCATAATATTTAAAATTACCCCTACTAACAGACACCTAATGATATCAATGTTCCGCTACCAGTATGCTTCTCACCATCTTGTCAATCATTGCTCAGAACAATGAACTTATATTTCATACTGGTTACCTCCGATTATATATATTTAATTATATATATATATATATATAATTACCTTTGATTTAAATTTGTAGAAGTGTTTTGCTGTTGCAGACAGATCACTACCCTTGGCTTCAAGTTCAAACAGCTTTTCCCCTCGATCAAGAACCTTAGTAATAGAGGACTTAATCAAATCTGACACTTGTTGGATCTGGGATGATATCTAAATAAAGAAAACACCAGCATTTGGAATAATAAACACAAGAAATCTGAACAGGAATGAAGGAGAATGAAAGAGTTAAAAGATTGATTGTATTAACTATATTAATCTTAGCTTAAATTTTATTTTTAATTTAGATTTAAACTAGTGGTCCTATTGGGCCATGACACTCAACTGAATTTAACAAAATGTGATGCATGTATTAGACTGCTAATACTTGTGTTCATCTGCCTTAAAAGTACTCAAATCATGTCCTTCACACAGCTCACAGAATATATTTCACAGTGACCTTATTTTGGAGACATTAAAATGACCTCCTTTTACATTAAGAAAGATATTATTAGATCCAAAAATAAAGATTTGTGCCCTGTATGACTTTCTGGGTGCTCATATTAAGGTTTTCTCCTCATAGGTCACATAATATAGGTCACAGTGACCTAATTTGAAGATTAAAAAAAACTTGCCAAGGACCTCCCTGGAGCTGATTGTACTCATAATCAAATGTTTTGCCATCCTTTGCAGGCTATAGGTCACCAAGACCTAGTTTCAGGTTTTCAAGGGTATTTACACAAGGTCCCCCTGAATGTCACATTAAAAGATTCTAGGCCATATGGATACAATACTGGTTTCTCAAAATCATTTTTCAACCAGTAGCTTGCAGAACATAGGTCATGATGACCTCATTTCAGGTTTCTGAGGTGATTTGCCTGATTTGAGGTGAAGTTTCTAGGTATAAAGGTTACTGTTTGTGCCCTGTTAATGTCTGGACTGCTTCATTTGAAGGTCTCAAAAATAGAGAAAAGAATGTTTAAATATTAGAAAAAAAGGTGTTGCCACAAGTCTTCAGGAACTGAAGAAACTGTCCATGATCCATATGACAAGGCCTGATGTGTAATGACACCCAGGTGTGATGTGATGTCATTAAAATGTGTGTTGACACTCATATTTGGTGTGATGTCATCAAGATGTTTGATGACACCTATGTGTGGTGGGATGTCATCAAGATGTGTAATAACACCCAGATGTGGTGTGATGTCATCAAGATGTGTAATGACACCAAGGTGTGGTGTGATGTCACCAAGATGAGTGATGTCATTAAAATCTGTGTTGACACACAGTTGTGGTGTGATGTCATCAAGATATGTGATAACAAGGAGGTGCAGTTTATGTCATCAGGATGTGGGATGTTACCCAGGTGTGTTGTGATGTCATCAAAATGTGTAATGACACCCAGGTGTGGTTTGATGTCTTCATGGGGTGTGCTGAAACACAGGTGTGGTGTGATGCTATCAAGATGTGTTTTAATGTTACCCATGTCAAGATTGTGTAAAGTTGCCAAACAGCCTAAGTTTTACAAATGGTGGCACTTTTTTTTAGTTGAATTTGAAGGTTACTACAAAAGCACTATGTTTACTGTTTAGTTATGAGGTTGTATTATCTCACTTCTGTAGCTGCCATCTGCTCTGTTTGTCTGACAGGGGCGGATCTCCTTGCTGTCTGTCTTGTTCTAGCACCTGCCTTTTTCTGTGCTGAAGCAACCTTTGTGAAAGAGCAAAGGTCTGTCACAGAAAGGTATCAGATATCAAGAAGAATTGTTATTGAAGAGAAAGGTTGAAACATTCTCTAATTCCTAATTATTGTTACATCTAATTTTGAATTAATCATTCATGTATCCAGGGTTCCCAAAAAGTTTGGGTTTCATTTTCATTGTCTTTTCAAGTTTTTTAATCTAAAAACATTTGGATTTTCTTAGGGAGTTCAAAGGCATTCTGATAGTCCAACATTTTCTTTTTTTAATAATTTTATCACATCTTGCTTAAGTCTAGTTTATAAAACTATATGATATCATTATTAACTGCTAAACCTGCCTTGCTTCCTTTGGTTAGCCATAGCCAGCAAACCAAGTGAAATTTAAGGTCTCATCACGGACAACTTTCAAAATCGGATAATTCATTTACTTTCAAGGCCTCAAAAATACAAGAAAAAGTTCAAGGAAGTTCATACATGAGGGAAACCTTTATAAGACTGATTTTGGGGCAATGAACAAACCATATCTTTCTTGTTATGTTACCTCTACAAGCTAGAGCTTCACTTCAGGTATACATACTTGTGACACATTATAATTAGGAACCCTCTCAGGGAGGCCAGTCATCTGAGGCTTTGCTGTGAATCCAGTGTATAAAGCAACGGTACCATCTGAAGGCTGGGAAAGCTCCCCTTTCTCCTGGACATGCGATGGGGCAGGAAGGTCTGACATCTCAGCTGATTCTGTTGATAGCTATTAATTATACAATTTTAATATCAAGATATACCTGCATATGTTATACTCTGTGAAGTTCATAGAAGATGTCTGCTAAAAATACTGCAGCACACAGTACGAGTGTTTAACACAAAAAACTAGAACTGCCCTTGCTGGAAAAAGTGCTCCTGCTCCAGCTCAGGACTATGATGATAAAGCAAACATTATGTTTATCTGAATTATACTGACACATCACCATTAGATTAGGCCTTGTGCTGAGGTTTATGAGTGTATGGTAACAGAACCCATGCATTACTGGCTGTATATGGTGTTTGCTGGATAAATGCACCAATGAAGAAACTTGAAACTTCATGGTGAAGGACAGGAGAGTTGATTTTTAAGGTGTAATATACAACCTTTACTCATGTTTTCTGACATGGCAGTCAAGTTAAATGTATGCAGTTGGATGTACCAAGCACATATATCAACTGGTTGGAGGTAAACGTTATTTAATTAACAATAATAACTTATTTTGTAATGAGTAACTCCATGACGATACATGCTCTAAAATGCTGTTACTTTACTAGAATACAATCAGCAATCTTTATATGTGTATGAAATTAGAGTCCAACTTGCTAAATTATTGCATTCAGAAGGTTACAATATTAAATGAGCTATCTAAAAACAATATTTCACATATCTATTGAATCTCACAAAATTCCTCTAAAATTTTCAAACATTTTACTTTCAATGTGTTAAACATCTTATTAAAATGAATATGCACAGAAATATTCCATGAACAAATGTGCTTTTAGTTTACTTTTATATTCTGAGAGACTACTTCTCTTAGAATACTGGTTATTTCATATTTTTAGGCCACCAACACTGAATGCATGATCACGTACACAGGACGATTCTTTAAAGGTCATGATCAGTAAGTTTTTAGCTACTGAACGAAGGCTTCTTGATGGAATATAAAATTGAATAAGCTCTTACAGGTAAATACTAATTTTTTATTGTCTTAAATAAACAACAACTAACATTTTGCATTTTACCCTTTGCGCTATGGGCAACCAGTACAAAGGAATACAAAATTGGTGTAATATGATCTGATTTTGAAGAACCCATAATAATTCTTGCTGCAGCATTCTGTACACTTTAAAGTCAATTAATTAAAGATGAGGGAATTCCACACAAAAGTGCATTGTAAAAAATCTTATTTTGAAGTAATAAAAGAATGAACTATTTGCTACAAAGACCTTCTGTTCACAAACTTGCTTATGTGACTTATATTACAAATATATATGTATGAAGCCTTGCAGACTGCCATTAAATGGGCTTCCATGGATGCACGTGAATAAAAAATAACACCAATATTACAAACTTTTAGTACCAATAAAAACATTTATGAAATAAACATTACTATAAAGAATATGTCAGTAGTAATGTTAACTGGTAGTGTCTGATAGAACACATCTGTTTTATCAATAATTCAAAAATTATGAAGCTACATTTATAGCTCTGCATCTATGGATTATGCAGCTATCACAGTTAGGGACTACTTTTAAATAAACAATACCATGTTGATAGAGAAATTCAATGTTACCAGTAAATCTTCTGTTTTTAGTATGTCTTTTTCTTCCTCTTCATGTGTGCTATCTTTCTCCATCTCAGGATGGGTCACTGGCAGGGGGGTCTCCATCCATCCTCTGGCTTCAGGCAACTTCTATAAGACATTATTACGTGTTAGTTAAGTAATAACCATGATACATCATTCTGCCAAATATTATTATATATTAGTTAAGTAACTGATAAAGTGTTCATAACATGACACAACATTCTATCAAACGTTATTAAATGTTAGCAGAGTAATTGATAAAGTGTTCATAACATGATACAACATTCTATCAAACGTTATTAAATGTTAGCAGAGTAATTGATAAAGTGTTCATAACATGATACAACATTCTATCAAACATTATTAAATGTAAGCAGAGTAACTGATAAAGTGTTCATAACATGATACAACATTCTATCAAACATTATTAAATGTTAGCAGAGTAATTGATAAAGTGTTCATAACATGATAAAGCATTCTGCCAAACATTATTATATGTTAGTTAAGTAAATGATAAAGTGTTCATAACATGATACAACATTCTGCCAAACATTATTATATGTTAGTTAAGTAATTGATAAAGTGTTCATAACATGATACAACATTCTACCAAACATTATTACATGTTAGTTAAGTAACTGATAAAGTGTTCATAACATGATACAACATTCTACCAGACATTATTACATGTTAGTTAAGTAATTGATAAAGTGTTCATAACATGATACAACATTCTACCAAACATTATTATATGTTAGTTAAGTAATTGATAAAGTGTTCATAACATGATACAACATCATGTGACACAAAACTAATTTAAGCCATGAGAACTGTGCACACTTGGTATGAAAGTGTCAGATAAGACTGAGACATTAACTGTATCTAATTGAGTTTCATTTGCAGTATGAGCTTGTCATTGAAACTGTCCAGTGTAATTCTTCTACAAAGTTCAGGAAATTTCAGTTTGGTGAACATGTTTGATGATTTGCAATCCTTACTTTTAAATGGCACTGACAACGTCAGTCTCACCTGAGTGTACCCAAGCAGCCATAATATATATAGGTGCTAGAAGGTTTTTTAATTTTACAATTGCCTGCTGTCCATAACCAGTACCCATTTTACTCCTGGGTGGAAAGCCCCTAACCTTGTGATAAAGACTTTGGCCAGGAGTGTTAGCCCATGTGGTGGCAAAAAAAGATGCTAAACCAAAACTTTGGGGTCACAAGTCCAATATTGCCATAACCTTTATGCTACCACATTCTATGCTCTTTTACCATTTTACCCTCAAGGTAATAAAACATGAGCCTTTTGGTGAAAAAAAGTCTGTATTGCAATTATTCTTTCACATTGATAACAAAATATGTTCCTTCTTATTATAAACGTTAAACTAAAGTTAGAAACAGTCTGTACTTTTACCATATCACCAAAATGTAAATCTGAATGTCACAGGGTGAAATACCTTATCATATCTTACCTCACACAGCCCTGGCTGAGACTGCCAGCTGATGTAGGGTAACATGTCCACAGACTCTTTCTCAATCAGCTCACTCACACTTGGGCCACTCTGTATTGTTTCTCCCTGGAATGAAAAAAATGATTTTAAAGAAAGAGATACAGCACACTTGCACGTCTGATTCCCAAGTGAAGATTACTGTACCTGCAGCAAGAGTTACATTTATAAAATCAACAATGAAGGAATGAACATGGCTGTGATGACAAAATGAGCTAACAAAATCACCTAAATAAAATTATCAGTTGCAAGGATGCCTTAAATATCCTAAGATTCCCCTGTCAGAAAGTCAGCAAAGTCAGGAAATCAAATATTGTTGATTAATATGTAAAAATATCATATATGATTCTGTAGACATGAAATCACATCTTTTACCATATTTGTTCAAAAGAAAGGCCTTAAAATTAAATAAAGGTTTTATAATGAGAGGATTTTCAGGGGTATTTTTTATATGATAATGTATCTACCTTTTATTTTTTGCTATGACAAAAACAAGACCTTATTGCACAGCTAAACACAAACAAAACCATCTCACCTGCTGGCGTTCTTCTATGGCAACAAAGCTGGTAAACTTTGTAATGATGGAATACTTCTTGCTCAGTTGAATAATCTGGTTCTTTCTGGATTTTTTCAGTGTCTGCATCATAATAAGCCAAAAAGATGTAAAGTACAGCTCATGTTAATTACAAAAGGTATGTTATTAATTTTGTCAATTCGGACAAAACAAATGCTTACTATATGCTGACTTTCAACAAATCACTTCTACCATTATAAATTTAATGTAATGTCAAATGTTGCCTGTTTTTATGACTAATTTATTTGTTTGCTTATACTATAATGATATAGGAAGTGTTTAGTTTATTATAATTACACTAACATAGACAGCCATGCTATTACAAAAGCCTGAAATGTTAAGATGTTGCTTACAATCAAACCACTCTGAAACAATGCAGGGATTAAAAAAATAACAAATTTCACTCTGATATAAGACTCCTGCATTGAGGTTAAGGTTTATTTAAGGTATTTTAGATGCACATGTTAAGCAAAGAGGGAATGCCCCAATAATATTGACCGTGATCATACCATGTGTTCCACCTTGTCTGTGTGCAGCAGGCCTTCTTCCCAGTCACGTATTAATGCCCTGGCTGTCAGCTGGTGAAGCATCTGTTAAACACACAAAAGATGTGATAACATTATCTTTCAAAATGTGAAATTTCACCTATCTGATGAGTTATATACCTGAGGAAAAAATATACTGCCGGTCCTTGTGGGAGTATTATAGTATAGGTTTAAAATTGTCTCAAAGGCTACTGTAATTTCAACTCGCACGAGATCCCTCAGTGCCAAATTAAGAAAGGTCAAGGAGGAATAACGTTAGCCTTACTTTGGTCCAAGGAGCCGGGAGGTAGCTCACTTATATGATAATGTCAGGTAACGGTACTATGTTGTGAGACAGTAAGGTTGACCTTCAGGCATACATCCCTCCTGATTCCAAATTAATACATTTAATTGTTATGTGATCACCCCTGTCAGTCTGTACTGTGTCTCCTACTCTCTGTATGTCTGTCTGTATGTCTGTCTGTGTACTAAACCTGAGTACAAACATATTTGACTGCCATACCAATACCTGTTAATACGTCTGTTTGTGGTATATACTAGATACTTCAATTCTGAATAAAGTGATTATCAATGCTTCAAAGAGTAATGTTTTCAATGTGGCCTAGAGAAGATCAGCCACTGACAGTGCATTCTGCTTCAATAAACCACACTTACATGGTACACAGCTGACTAGACACAGTTTTGAACATGTATTGAATATTGGTCAATATGAAGGAAGAATTACAAACTGTTTCTGGCAGTCTGACTTACCGTTCCTCTGGTCTGCTGTAGCTCATGTGTAGACACCATGGTGGACACTTCTTGACCCTGCACTTCTGCTTTAAGGGTTGCCTAAGTAATTTAATTTGAAAATTATTACAAAAAAGGAAAATTTTATAATAAATTCTGATTAATATTCAAAATCAACTGAACACTTTTGTGAAAAAAAACTTGTTTGTATTTCCAAAAACATTTCTTGTATAAAACAGAATATGTTGTCTAAATTTATCAATTATCTTACTTAAACTGTAAGAATGCTTTATGATATATAAGAGAGGTGGCTTATATATCCTGCTTCAAAAATGATCAAGGTATTGGAGTATGACGTTTTAGTCCATTAATATTATTAATAACAGCTCAAAAAATAATATCTCACAAAGAACACTTTGTCAGGTACAATTTGTACCATGCCTATCTATTTTGACCTATTTTCCATATTATTTTATAAAATAAATACCTATTAAATTATAATGACAGTAGGAGAAGACACTACAAACCTGCAGGCAATGTGGGACCATACCATACACAACCAGCCTGGAACCACTGAACAGTGAAGTGATCAGGGCGGGGGCTTGTTCTGGAGGCGGAGCATAAGTATCCCCTTGATGCCATTGGACAGACACAGATGTCAGGTCAGGTTGACAGGACAGTGACAGCTGTATGCTGATCTGTGATGAGCATTGAGTTGATAAAAAAAGACCTCTGTACAGGTCCACTTAGATTTAAGACATTATGTTTTGTCATATTCATGAACATCTGACTGGTCAAAATGTGGCTCAAAAGAAAATATAAAAGTTTTGTGATAAAAATTTCTTTTTCACCCAAAACATTATTCTAGAAGATTTGGCTGGCCCAGCAAAGCCACATTTGCATATTTATACCTAATAGATAAAAGAAATTCTCACAGAAATTCCTTGAAAATTCTATATATATTATATGTGAAATAAAAAAAAACACACACTGAAGATAGTAAATATTATTATTACAATATTAGATTGAAATATCTTGCATTTACAGTTTAAAATACTCAGGGCCACATTAATGAACGGGAAAGCTTCCTTTATACCATACAAAATTCACAAATCTGAGTAAAGTAAAGTAACTACAAACATGAATATTGTTAACAAACAGTGATCAACTTTGACAACTTATTGAATAATGCCATCATCATATAGTCTTAATTCAGTCACCTTTTTCATCCAGCCGGATTTATTTGAAGAACTGTAATGCTCATACAAACCAGACCCAGCACGTGCCAAACTTCTCATCATGTGATGGTTCACCACAGAGCTTAAAATAAAATCAACAGTAGCAATATCAAAATGATATAAAAACACTACATAACACAGCAATTTCAAACATTTTGTTCAGTGTTGATTGAGCACTCCAGTACACAGATTCTTCCATACAAACCAGTCAAACCATTTATATCTGGTGGTGGTGTCAAAATGGTTTCAAAATCAACATATGAGTCAATGAATATGAACAGGTGATGTGTTCATGTTTAACACATTTTTGGCTGTGGCTCAAAAATAGCGAATTAACTAAATGACCCCTGTAGTGCTTTGTGTGTCCTATTGTCCTGCATGAGGACTGCTTTATGCTGTAAACCACAAGGGCAGAGTGACATATAAACTGTCCTTATGCCCATGTGATGGCTGGAAGTGTATTGAAATAATCTGAATATAATGTGATGAGAATGTCATATGGTGTTCAACAGGAAATGACTATGTATACCTGATGCCAAGCGTGAACAGTCTGTTGACATGGCGCTGGTGTTTCACCTTTTGAAGCAGGAGACCAGCGTTGGTCATGTGACCGTCAGATATCAGGAAAATGTTTCTCTCTTGTCCACCAGAGGGCAGCAGGTACAAGCTGGTTAGAGGATCAAGTACATGAGTATTTCCATGGTTTGCTTGTACATTCTGAAAAAGATAGAATATAACAATAACGTAAGCCGAGTCCTTTCATCCTGAATGTGACAATATTCAGTCGTTCTTGCATTTCATCTGCCAAATCATAACAAGACTAGAAATCTGATTCCAGGGAATACAAGCCTCTGCCATGTTTTCATTCACTTAATTATTGCTCATATTTCCAGTTTCATTTGTGCATAAGTGACTGTACTTTGTGAATATTACTGGAAGTCCTTCCTGGACCCAAATCAATAGGCAGATCCACACCTATTGGTTGTTCATTAATTGGCTCATTTCTGAGGTGCCTTATTGGATTCCATTCATGATTGCAAGAGTTATGTTGTGAACATTAAACACACACACACACACACACACAAACACACACACACACACTCTGCAGTGAAAGTGAATGAATGCATACCCTCCTGGCTGAGGCAATAATATGCATAAAGAATAACTTCATATCAATCTGCATTATTAATGTATATATTTAATATATTAACAGCTATTATATAAGCTATGTTAAGAAGTTAAAACTATAGGATTTTTTTAAACTCTTTCCTTTGTTGCTTTGACACAAGATTTTTTCCAGGATTATCCTCTGACTTCAAAGGGACATAATCAGGGGCAATCTTATGCCTATTCTTTTACATCATCAGTTCAGTTTTGCTTTATACAAATGTTTCCCCAAAAAACCATCCGAGCACATGGTCTCAGTATCTTACATATGGCTGTTTAACATCTTGTTCTGGCTCTGTATGTTAGTTAACACAGTCCAAGTTTGTCTGTTTACCATAACAAGACCATGTGACCAGAGGTCTGACTGTGAGTCGCAAGACACGTTTTTTTCAGCCAGCAGGATCATGTATTTCATTTTTTCCAGCCAAGTCAGTCAGGCTATCACCTATTTGACACGTGTTGTGGCTTCGCGATGCACATGGACCCACGTGCTGTGTTTATGTTGACACATGATCGCGCCCAGTCCTCTGTTTTTATCACCCATGTTATGTCTCTGCGTATTGGTAAACACAGCCCATGTGTGTCTATCCAGCATAACAAGGCTGCTTGACCGGGAGGTCTGATTATGAGCCACAACACGAGATGTTTCAGCCAATGGGAACATATACATGTATTACATTTTTTTGGGCCAAGTCAGTCAGGGCATCTCATGATTGACATGTGTTGCAGCCTTTTTAAACATCTGTTTACAGGAGTAAGCAAACGGTTTCAAGGCAATATTTTGGTAGATACAGATTTATTTTAAAGAGAAGAAGGTATTTTTCATGTTAATTCAACATGCTTTATAGGTGATTGGGCCCCTTTTACTCTGTCCAAGATGTGCCAGCCATTACAAGACAACCTGAAAGTCAGTGTTCTACAAAAAGCATTACACCAATATAGGGATTTTGTGATCACAATGAAAATATGCTTAAGAGGCACATTCCAAATAAAAACCTATCATCTCAAGATAATACATCACAATGAAGGATTGTCAGTAGTAAAATATGAAATATATACAACTAGTAAAACGCTCCAAATTCAGTCTCTTCATGTCTTAAAAAAATAACCTTTTATATTTTACAGCCTGCATGAAATTATACACCTACAAACTATCCTTTGATTTGTAAGTTTACATTAAAAGGTATGCTATCCTTTCATTATATTTAAAAGAACAAAACAAAGCAATAACTCCTACTTTAGGAGCTTAGAAATTAATGACCCCACCTGATAAAAGATCACAACAGAGATGAGGACATTTATGAATATAATTGACAAAAGTCAAATACAAACTACAGAATTTTCACATGGTGAGTCAAAGAAACAGTTTGATAATTGTTCTTGCAATTTTTAAATCAGGCAATGGGGTGAGTACAAATAGGTTCTAGACAATACTTACCCTGACAAAATCTATAGCTGATATGATGTTGGTCGTTGACTTGTTCTGTGGTGCTGGGAACAGCTCTGTGAAAGTACTCCCAAAACTGATGATGTTAAACATGTAGTCATCAGGCAGGGTGTCCAGAGCTAACAGCAGGACCTGACACAGTCAAACAGCAACAGTCACCAGCACACAATGCTTACAGTTCATAAGCTTTTTAATAACAGATATAAAACATTATATCAACAGCCAGCTACCAAAATGTGTTGAACAGAACAGTTTCTTTAATACTGGAATAAATTAAAAGAATATAAACAAATTTTTTTACCAACATAATTATACCAGGAGCCATGGCTCACAGCTGAAATTAGAAATGTTTGGGACCTTAGATGTCCTTGATTAAGGCCCTGCAACACCAAGCACCTAAAAATGGCAGCCCTGTGTCCATATTGGATTTCAGATTTGTCTTCAAATTGATCACATGATATAATCTAAAATGGACCCATCTTTGATGGGGTCTGTTGATTTTATTTTATGGTCCAAATTTTGATGTACTGAAAAATAACTATAGAGGTTCCAGAGAGCTCCAAATATATCAAATCATTTGAAGGTAATAAAGAGCTGTGGAATAGATTACATAGCATTCTCACAACCACAGAGATATCTGGGGTTGTCACTTACCAAACTGTCTATGACAGGAGAGAGAGAGAGCTATAATGTGTGACATACCATCTTAGCATCATCAATGGCTGTTCCTCTCATAGAGTTAGATGCATCCAGCATAAAGATAATCTCTGTAACTTCTTTCCTCTCGAACTCAAATTCTGGGTAGAAGGTCAACATGCAGGCCTGTAATGTAAAGGAAAATATCATCCTCCAGAGGGAAACTCTGATCAATAATCAAAAAGAGATGCTATATTTTAAAGAGAATACAGTAAAATACTGCCAGCATGTTATCTTCTAAGAAAACAACTGGCCATATTAGGATGTTTGAGTTTGGTATTCATGCCAAACTGTCTTATATTTGCTATGACCAAAGAAACCCGTGGTCATAAATGGCTGTTTGTGTTAGTATGGGTGACAGGAATTAAAAGCACTGAGCCATTTAAGGATAATATCATAAAGATTGTTTTCTAAACACCAGTGTGGCCATTTTCTATGAACAAAGTAAAACAGATATATCAGTCTCATTTAGGACAAAGATTAACACTGCAGCATATACGCCATCAACCATCTGTGGCCTTGCCCCTACATATGATTATATGATGTTACTAGTTCATTTGAATCTTCCATGTACCTGAGTTCCATCTGGATGTAACTCCACCCACATCCTGGGAACGTGAATCTCCGCCAGAGCAATTAGCAGCTGGAAACCTTCATTTAACTGACTGTTCTTCATCAGCTCAACCACTGCCTTGGTATCTGTCCACTACAAACCAGAATACCAAAAGTCTGTATGGCTAGAGTTTAATAAATCCCTAAAAGATAAATGAATTTATGGTTCCAAAAGACAAAATAGAGCATCTTTCTCTTTCAGTTTGTGCACAAATGATTTTTTTCCCTATACCTGATTTGGTCAACTGTTTTTCTCAAGTTCTCTTTCTTATGTTGCCTGCACTTATTACAGCTTAAAGGAAGTGATCTCCCTTGTAAACTATTAATATGTCTATCATTTGACTAACATAGTGCATATCAAAGCTTGTAGTTGACACTAAATATCAAATTATTAAAGATAAACAGTCATAGAGCAGAATTGTTACTTCTCTGAAAGAATTATGTGGTTAATTATAATATTGTATTCAATTAATTTCTTTTCATGCTAGTAGCTGTCTGTCCTGGTCATTTACATGATGTTCTGCCTGAGACAACCTGGCGATGAAGACAACCTGGCTATGAATGTACCTTCTGTCTGATCTTGTGTGTTGGACACTCAACGCTTCTGATGACAAAGGGCATCTCTATGGCAACCTGTAACGTCAGGCACTCTGCAGGTGCTGACATCCTGGAAGCTGCTAACACATCCTACATAAAAACCAACATGAATATTATCATAGGGTAGGAATAACAACTCATTTAAATATTCTACCCCAAAATAGGAAACTTGTGAAATTATCACTGGAATAACAGCCTTTAGATATAATATGACAGAATTTTAACTTGCATCAGAAGTTAACATTAACAGGTGATTTTCTCCTCGGCTGACATGCTGGTCAGGTTGTGTGTAAAATTTTCCCCTTGATTTCAAAGCTGTTGGCTGTAAGACTAGGCTATCACTAACTGTTCACTTTTTCTCTTGATTTTTCTTAGATGGCTCAGAAGCATGACACCAGAATTTGCAAGTTAGCTTTAAAACTGGCTACAAAATATAAGCAAAGGTTTATCTGACAAATCAGCGAACTGGCAGCCATGCATGGTTGATCTTTTTTTAACATATAAGGCCTTGACTGATATAAATGTTGTTGTATATAAACATATTTTTTCTCTCCTAACAATATGCCTGACTCTTGACAATTTTTCAGCTGTAAAATAAAGGTAGTGTGACACTGACTTTGGAACATAAGTGACGACAGATGATTACTAACACAAAGAAGAAATGGGCGATTTCAAAAATTGCTGGTCAAGTAGTGGATTGTATAACAACTATGTATTAAGTGAAGAAAAAATAGTCTGTTTTGCTTAGGTGCTGTAACTGCAGTTACTGAAAGAGAGAATGTAAGAAATGATGATGACTACATAGATTTCGCACATTTGCTGCTTTTATATCATTTAATAATTAGCTTGTATTTCCAAAGTGTGGAACTGGCTGATGCCAGCTGCATAAGAGTGCATTACAGTGAAACCTGTGTAATAAGACCACGGGAATGGTAAAAGTGGTCATAATTCACAGGTGGTCTTATTAGACAGGTCAACAATATTCAGTGTGAAGGCTAAATTGGGTTCACTCCAGGGTGGTCTTATTAGACAGGTGGTCTTTTATTCAGGTTCCACTTTGTGTGATAAAACTAGAATATACAGATTTGATGACAGGTCTGATTTTACCTGAGTGATTTGGCTGAGTAAGGTATCCTGCTGCCATGGGGCCACAGTGCTGGGAACGCTGAAGAGAATTTTGTCTGCTTCAATGGCCAGCTCTGACACATAGGTGATCTTGATGAGAACTCTGCATTTTGGTGGCAGGTTCCCCACACTAACTGTAAACACATCCTGAAAAGTAACACAATGTAAAAATATTTCTGATACATGATGCTTCCATCAATTAAGCCAATACTGAAGGAGCATTAGTAATTAATATCTGAAACTAGCACGGTGGAGTGCCATTTAATAATCTGTGCACCATGGGGGACAGGGTATTTGTTTGGATTAAGGAACATTGAGATAAACGTTCATATGCGAAATACAAACACTGCTCCATTGTCATTAACCTGGTAATGGTGGATAGCTGTAACAACACTGAGTTACTAGAGTTAATGATATGGGATCACAATAGAAAAATAAATAAACATTTTTTTCTTAACAATCAAATCAGGCATTCAGTCACGTTATTAATGTTTTTGATCACATTTGTCAGTTTATTTGTCATTTAATTACAACATATCTCTACTCCTCAATCAATAAACGTTTATTCAGGTAACAACTACTTTGGTGAAAATTTTGGATAAATGGTCATAATTTCTGTCCTCAGATTTCAATTTCAGATAAAGAGTTTTCAGATTAACAAGGTACAGACAAATAGCTCTATTTTTTTAACTGTGTCAGGGAAACACCAAAGGTAAAGGTTATAGCATGTTCTGTTGAATGGCTTCACTTTGTTATGATGACGTAACAGTGTACAGGACTCACTGGTAATTCCTCATCCATCAAGTACGCCCCATGTCCCTTACTAATGGCTTCCCTGTACTCTCTGTGGGCTTGTTCCTTCTCCTTCACTATACCTGTCATATAATACATCACATTCTGTAATCTCCGACACAAATAAATCACACATTCAATCATCTGATAGATGTATGTGTTGCTGGATTCTCCCAATGAAAGTGAGGTACATCTGAGTGACAAGATTTTGGCCAAAGGTTAAAAGCTTCAGTCACACTAGTCATTCTTCTTATCTATCTTGAAGGTTTCTTTCAAGTTTTAATCACACTTAAAAATGTTTGGTTATATACACTGATTTATATCACTGGCCATTCATCTGGATGTAACGAACAAATCTGCAATATTTTTACTTGACAGTTTGTGAGTGTCAAAGAATCTGACAGGGCTTGGTATCAGATATTACTGTTTTGCAATATATTGCAACAGTGCTAAATGCAACACAACATTTTCATTGTACTCATTAACAGGAAACAAGGTTGTTCTGGACAAATTACCGTTTAAAACTACTTAAACCTTTCCACCATGTCTACTCATAAGATAATAACAAATTGTCTAGAACAGTATGCTAGATGTTGACATGTTAACTGCTTAAACTGCATTAACTTAACTTGAAAAATATCAGAAATATCTATACATGAAACTTATAATGTGACATCAATGCGTATCTTTCAAAATTGCAGTATTGATAATATTATGCACCTCAACATTGTGACATATCACTAAAGCCTCTGACTTGCATACCAGTCCTGTATTCAGCAGACATGTAAACACTGCCATTTGATCATGGCATTTCAGAACATTTCTCCATGAAAAGACTTACCTACAATATGCTTGTCGTTGATAAATGCCTCAAACCCACAGACCACTGCATTCTCCTCTAGAGGAAACACATACTTCGCCTCAATTGGAGTGTTGTTGTGGTTGTAGTATTCTTGTAACACTACAGTCTGAAATCACATATCATTCACTTACTAAACTGTCGACCCTATAATATCTAACTATTTGATCTGAGGCATTCATTTAAGTTGGGGAGACTATTTAACATGATAAACCAAGCTGCTAACATACTACAAATATTTCCAATCACAACTGTATGGTGTAAGAAAGCTTCAGGCCTTGTATCTTAAGTAGAACTCTACACCTACTATACATTCCTTATTAACACTACAATAAAACCTCGAATAATGGTCCTGGTCTTTTTTGCTCTTTATATGAGACCTTGCTTAGGGAACCACCTAAAAAATGTGACCACTTTTATCAAGTTCACATTGATGATGGAGGATTTACTGTAAAACAATAATGTATAATTGTAACAATATGTAAAGAAAAGAGGTTTTGCACTTGGTGTTGTGTATACTCGCCTGTGCTGCCAGGTCCATCAGTTTAGCTCTGATGTGAACACTCCTCAAAGGGACAGGGACATCAGACTGTGATAGGAGACCAGCTTTCACCTTGGATAGAGGGTCTTTCTTCAACTTCAGTTGCTCAATGTCCTCTGTGGTCACCAAATAAATGATTAAATATGAATTATATTCAATAACACCGATACCTGTGTGTAGCAGGTTTGACCAACACCTAAGGGCAGATGATATTTTGTTAATATTTTGAACAATTACATTTAGTTGACTGTACATATGACTCTATTACCCTGACATAATATATATAATAATTAATGAGAAATATATTTAACAAATAAAAAGATATTGGCAATTTCACAGAGAAAATGTATAAATGTTGTTTTGTGACAATTTTAGTTAGTAGTCAATTAAAATAATATTTTATCCATACAATATAAAAATTAGTATTTTATTTTTATGTTCACATTAGAATGGTTTATAACATGAGAGTATTTTATATCAATGTAATAATTAGCATAAAAAAAAAGATAAGAAGATGAAAGTAACCTGGGTTAAAGTTTTGCCAGGTATATTCTTGATCCTGCATGATCTGCTCATCTGTTGTGTGGACCTCTTTGTGTACCAGGATGTCACCGGGCTGACTGAATTCAATCAAGTACTGCAGCTTCTGCTGACTGGTGTTGTAGATCACATATTCATTGGCCTGACATGAAAAGGTTTTAAAATATTAGTAACAAATACATTGACCAATACAACTTCAGCTGAACAGCTACAGCCCTGGATATTTGTATGAGTTCACATGTTCATACTATTTGATTTGGAGGCATTTTACAAGAATTATTTTTATCATCTTATAACTGAAGCACATGTGCAAACATGAGTCTGTTCTGGTAAAATGTTCAAATTTACTAATAATTTTACTTTTACTTCATAGTTCTAGATTCTGATTGAGGGTTCATCAACATCTTATGTGTACAGAAGATTCTACCAGCAGTAAATACTCCAGGAAGATATGATAATAAGAATGGTAACTGAAGTGGGATAGCCAGATTAAGTATTAACATTTACACATTTAATAAACCTTTATCAGATGAGCAAACTGATAAACCTTATTTATTTTTCTTATGCCAATGTCATGAGAAATGAACTACACATTACACTACTTGTGGTAAGATTTATGACACCAGTATTGAATGAACACTGGTACCTCAAACTCTGATGGTTGTTGAGGACTGCCCTTGATGCCTTGCACACTGTTGTGATCCGGGGGAGGCTGGACCAGGTCTGGATGTCTCTTGTTTGTCTGCCAGCATGACCCCAGTGATACCTTATTCAGCAGGAGATATCTCTTGAGACTGACTCTGCTGGGAGTGGAGTACTTCATGCTGGTGCTAAGAAGAAATGATCCAGATTATATCTGTCTATGGTTTACATCATGACACATAACAGAGTGAAATCTCCCCTGAACAGCCAACTGCTATCACAATCACCCCCACTGAGACGACTACTTTTTTTGTCCTGGACAAATGTAAATCATCAATAAAACCTCCAGCTAACATGACCGCCCCACTAACATGACCGCCCCGCTAACATGACCACCCCACTAACATGACCACCCCACTAACATGACCACCCCCAATAACATGACCACTTTGGCTGATCCCGCAGGTGGCCCTGTTTGCGAGATTTCACTGTATATACAATTCAAAAGATATCCTGAGATATTTCATGTTTTGAGACTAATAGGTTACATCACCAGCTATGAACTGCTATAAATTTGTGTACATCTCTGCAATATATATGTTATGAGATTCTCAGAATGAAGTTTTCTATTGCTATTTTCGTGGCTTTTTATTTATGCCTCCATTACAAGTTTTTGTTGTAAATTTTAACAAAACATTTCTTTCATTTGCTTATCCAGTTTATCTGGCTTTAACTGCTTTTACAAGCTTTTCAACTTTTTCAATTGTTGAGTCTATATGATACCTAGATGTACAGCCATTTTTATATAATCATCCATGGAAAATGTACAAACAACTGGTGCATCTGTTTTCTCTGGTCTCCTGCATGTTATGTGATAAAAATTATTCCTCATAACTAAATATATTCTGAATACATACTCAATGTAAATTTACCAAAAATAATGTGTGTGTAATCTATGCAGAAGTTACAAAAATATAGTTAAAACATAACAAATTATAGCATTATGTTATTAAGTCTAAGTATCTAAAGTTTTTAAAAGTACTGCCAATGAAGACAAAGAAAAATATAAACAAACAATAATGGTTTTCTTACCTTGCTGAGTCAGCAAAGTACATTCCTGCTCCCAGCATGCCTATGTCTGACCTTGACCCTCCATAATCCTCAACAACCAGCTTTGGTGGCAGCAATCCTCTATCAATTAGATGTCACATCAGATTCTACAATTAACTAGGTTTTACTTTCTAAATAAATATATCAACAGCTGACCATATGAGTATATCATCTATCAAATCACATTCACAATCATATTGTTCAACGGTGAAAATATATGGCTATCATATCATTATGGTTGCTAAGAAACTGCCATTGTCAACATGTACATACCATACCACATCTTCAAAAATAATATATACTTACATGAAGCATGAAACTTCAAAAATGGCCAAACTGTGGACAGACAAAAATTAACACTCTATGCATTATATATCTCTGGCAGCTTGTTACACTTACCAGTCTTTCTTTCTTGTCATTAATATTGCCACTGATATTTTACTTTGAACAATATAAGAAATTTCTTCAAAGATCAATATGTGTCAGATGACAGACTTTGACATTATTCATGTAGCTTTAAAGCTGACATAATTACTATGTGTTTCGGGCACAGACTTGGAAAAGGGAAATTAGATTTCTTCTTTAAGATTCCATTCTTTTGATTCTTATATGGGTCCACACCTTGAGAGAATACCAACAAAATTCTCTGATTTTGAAGAGTGAAAGAGGAGGGAGGAGTTGCCAACATCATGGAAGTCTTGTGTTTCATCCAGCCTGGCAACCCGGTATATGTTGTGTATTGTCAACTTCTGGTCACTAAAACATAAGTACACATATAAAATAACCAGCACAGAACTTCTCTGTAGTCACATACTGCAGAACAAGTGTGTATGACATGATGGACTGTGTAAGCTGTTTCCCCTTATTTTTCATTCTGTCCTGGCCTCTTTGTGGCCAGCTATATTAAACTCACATGTCAAGACTTTTAGTGATTTACCTTCTTGGGCATGGTTCTTCTCCCATTGAAGAAGTCAGTCAAGTTCTGTATACCTTAGATGAACATCAATTAAACATCAGCCAAGTTTATATAAAAGTTAAAATTTTAAAGAGTTTAGATAAATAGAAGATCCAATGGCCTAAAGAAATGAATGAATGTAATAAGGAATTATTTTATATAAAATACTGAGTTAAAGATGTAATAAAACTGTTGGTGATGAGTTTGTACATGTATATACATACATCTTTATTACATACCTTGTATTATTGACAAGGTCTCTGCAGAGCTGGTAATCACTACTAGTTTCCTCCAGCACCTCCAAGTGGCAGTGCAGAGCCTTATATTTTGCCAGTGGACTGATGTTTGGTGACCAGTTTGTTGCTTCACTGACTGCTAGCACATCTCTCAGCAGCTGTGAGTCACAGAAGTATGTCAATTGTAATATCAGATCTACCCATGACACCTTATAGCACACAGATAACTTTGATTCAGATTTTGACAGAGGTATATGTAGATCAATATAAGAACTACTTTTTATGAGCCACTCTTGATTAATTTAACTAGTTATAATCATTCACGTAGGTGTATGATTAAGAATGAAAGTTTCCACAAAGTACACAGGAGACACCTTTGTTCAGGTAGGCAGAGCTAACGTGATAAAATCACTCAGTTGATGAACCATGACAAAAATTTCTCTTGGCTTAGAGTCATAAATTTCCTACTCTTATGTAGCATAAATCAAAGTTTGAAAAGGATCTTAGTAATATTTTGTGTCAAATAAAAAAAAATATATATACAGGCTCTGAGTAGTTTCTAGTTCACAATATTATGATCCATTATCTGTAGATCATTACAAAATAAATTCACTGTTACTGATCATGCTTAGTCAGTGTATATTATGAATATTCTAAAAATGCAAATGTGTCATTTAGGAGGTCAAATACTGTGTCATGCCATCATGCCCTTGCTTGCCAGGCATGTATTGATGGCTTGATAACAGTATAGAATAGGAAAAGTAAAAGGAAACAGAAATGTGAAGTTCATTGACCAAAGTTGTCAGCAGGATGGACAATTAATTAGCATGTTTGAACACAGGGTTTTAATGCAAACACTGCAGGGACAAAATGTGAAGGACTGACATATATAAGATTCAAATGTGCTGCTTACATAATTTAGCTGAACGGACTGCTCAGCACTGTCATCATCAAGCCTTACAATTATAGTTTACATGATAGTTGACAGTTATCTTTATTATTTTGTTATGCCCCTAACCTGACACAGGTCCAGTTTCTGAGCGACCATCTTCAAGGTGTCCACTGCCTGTCTGTGGGGATTCTTGTGTAGGATGCTGGTGTAGAACTCCTCAGACAAAGCAGACATGTCACATCCCCCAGGCTGTCTGAGTGATCCTCTGATCTGCTGTATTACACACTCAGCCTGGTCTACCTGTCAACAAGTAACAGTACTTAACAAAGGTGTACACACAAAGGCTATACATTGAAATATCACTTACATGACCAGCAGTGGGACCATCCAAAATGGTAGTGTTAGCAGGATGGTCGTATTAGTGGGAAGTTTTACTGATGATTTACATTAGCCCCGGACCAAAATAGTGGTCATCTTAGTGAGTGGTCATGAAAGGAGGGTGGTCATCCGGTGAGTTTAACTCACTGTGTATGTAAATTCACAGGCCTAAACAAATATATCAAGCACATAGAGGACATCAAAATATTAGTTCACCTTACACTAATTGCTGCTCACTTCACACAAAACACATACCAGTACTGATAATTTAATCTGTAGTAGAGTTTACAAATTATATAAATATACTCAGACCTGATGTGGACTACACAAAGTTTGCTGATTACATTTCACTGGCCTCAGAATTGGGTCCGAGTACTTTTAAAGTACTCAAGTACGAGTACTAAGTAATTTAAAAGTACTTGAATACAAGGATGAGTACTTTTGCACTTTTTTCAAAAGTACTTGAGTATGAGTACAGAGTACTCAAAATGTACTCATGAGTACTTATTTGAGTACTTTTTGTAACCAAACTTGTTTAATGATGTTATTAAATTAAATATATTCTCAGAAAGTTCAAATTATTTTTATTAATGAAAACCATGTACAAAATAAATATATATAATGTTTTGTTATGCTTAATCAAAATACTGAGGCAAAATGTAAACTCTAGGGCATATAAACAGGCCATAAATAGTTGAAATATATCATAGCATTAACTTATTAAAGTAGACGGTTTGCCCTGAAGAAACATCTTGTCTCGTAGATTCTCAAAAATATATATTTCAAGCCAGGACAAGATAAACAATTTACTAAATATTGTATTATGCAAATTCAAAATAGTGATGGGAATGTTCAGAAACCACAACATAAAAAATTACATAAAAGTTAATAAATAAAAGTTATATTGTTAAAGGAAATCTCACTGACATTGTATAAAGCATATAACCATATGTTAACAATATGTAATCATATAATAATAACAATGATAATAATTATAATAATAATAACCATATGTTATTATTTATATAATATCAACTTATGAATAACATGTGGCTGTAGCCTAATGAAGATATTTAATGACAACCGGTATATGTGAAAATAGTATAAAACAACACATCTGACAGACTGACCATGTCATTCATCATGTGAAAAAATTTGAGTATTAAAATATAACAGGTTTTCAAAGTTACACAGTATGTTGGGCAGACATGGGGTAATAGTAATAGATAATAGTAATAGGCAGTAATTCAATTACTGTTCATCAGTAATAGGCAATAATAGATAATAGGCAGTCCAAAAATGTAGAACAATAGTAATAGTAATAGTAATAGGCAGATGAGTAATAGATCAATAGCTATTACTTTTAACTATTACCAGTCTGGGGGTAATAAAGAGTTTGTGGGTCTGAGTGCAAGTCAGCAGGAACACTAATAAGGGCCCCAGCTGAGGTGAACCTGCATGCTTTCATGCTCATTAACAGGTGGCACAGGCTTATCCTGGGCCATGATGTTCTTACTAAAAACAATAGCACATGATGACTGCATTGTTGGTACATCAATGTAGGTGTTTTCCATGAATACTGACTCTTTACAATTGAAGCACAGTACAACCATGCCCTTTGATGTTTGTGTATAAGCAACTGTTAGCTGGGGCAGAACCCAGTCAGGCAGATCACCAAAGGTTAACTCATACCTGGTGATTGGTTCCCAACTAAAAATTGTGACTAAAACTGTACCTTTTTAAACACAAATCTGTGACTATTTCCTTTCCAATCTTGTGGCTTTCTTTTGTGACTTTATTTCCTACCAAAAATTGTGACTTTTATTTCCTGTGTGTGACATATTTCTTGCAATTATATTTTCACCAGTCAGAAAGGAACACTCCATGAAAACCTTGTTTGCCTTATGTTATAAACATGACTCACCTCCCAGATGAAACTGGATGACAATAGTGCGGAAGTACATTTGATTTAAGGCAGAAAATGAAATGTACATGTAATATTGAGTTAGTGTTTCTTTCAAAGTAAACTATGCAACTGCATTCAGTTGCAATTTGAATTTTGTTAAATTACAAAGGATTTTCAGTTATGTGAAACAGGTAAATAATAATAGTAACATTTTCAGATACCCACCCTGATACAATGAAGGAAACCATACTCTTATGATGAGGACAAAGTTTACACATCGCCAAGGCTCACTGATTATTGCAGCATCTTAATAAACTAGGTATCTATGAGTAGGCAAAAGGGAAACCCCCTGAAAGAGCCCTCAAACCCTTATCTTGCCTCTCTTGCCTACTTCAACCCCTGTCGAATGCGTCTTTAGGACTGCAAGAATAATCTTCAGACCAGATCATTGCTGGGTGTGGGACAATCCCCCCCCTCTTTTGGAATACTCAATTAAAAATAACTCAAAATTAAAATTTACTATATATTTTATATTTTTGGTTAAATATACAAAAACAATATCAGTGTATACCTTACACTAGTAAGGTTATGAAAATAAAAATAATCAGTCAAATGAAAATGCATATAGGCAGTATTTGATGAATAATCATTCATGATAATACAGATGTATATATTGTTGGCGTTTATATTGTTGATAATCAATTAAGTGACTCATTAATTATCTATATATACAATATTCTATTACTGCACAGTTATTCCTGCACTATAAAAGGACTCACTTTAAAGAATTTTAAATGTAGCCATACATTTTAAAAAATAATCTAAAATTTAAAATAAAGCTGGAAAAATTTGGGAGGGGGGGGGGGGGGGGGCTCTTGTCTGTACCACACTGTTGCCAGCTGGGGGATTCAACAGCTTATGTTCATCAGGTGCAATGGACACTTCATTTAGTTATGAACTATTCATGCACCATTTCTTGTTTATTTAGTGGTTGGTAACATATTTTAGTGTGGCCTAACGAGCGATCAACATAAGATTCTTCAAGATTAAATGTTTTTACTTATTTTTATTAAATCAGTAATAGTTAATAGTAATAGTAATAGGAGTGAAGTAATAGTAATAGCCACCTATTACTTTTGTTGAAACACTGTAAATATTAGTTAATAGTAATAGGCAAACACCCAAAGTAATTGTAATAGGCCCTATTATTGAAATCAGTGATAGGCCCCATGTCTGATGTTGGGAAGTTGTTGTCAGCTGATAGTAGAATGTGATGCTGCAGCCTATGTTGTAGCAGCTACTGGGTGTATGGTCTGACAGTCACAGCTTTTCATGGGTAAATCAGTTGACAGTCAACAGCTGAGTTTTAGTTGTGCCACAGACTGTGTACAGAGCTCATCAAAGACTGCAATTCCAACTGAAAATCTGCTAAACCTACACTCACATTTAGTTTCATATATAAATCAATTCAAGCTTGATTAGCCCAGGCCCCAGAGCAGTGAGAGCACTGCTGAATTTATGATATGATGAACAGGTTCTGAGTATATTTATTTGTATTGAATTGTGGCAAATCTTAACTTTTTTATTTTGGGATGTTTCAAAAATTAGAATTTTTTAAAAATTATACTCAGTATGAATTTGCTGATTTAATGTTTTATTGAACACTATGTACTTATCATGCTGGAAATATACAATGCTGTACACATGAATTGCATGAATGTATTAACAATAAAATAGTTCAATTTATTTATATTTTATATTCAATAAAAGTGTTAGTTTTAATAAAAGAAGCAAAGAAATAGTAGTAGTTATCACTGCTGTTAGTGTCAGTTATAGTAACAGATGAATTACTTTAAGTACTATTATATATGATATTATATATGTTATATATAATATATATCTTACCATAATATTCTATAATAAACTATTAATAATATAATAAATTGAGATTTTAGTTTATTTAGAAAAATATGAAATACCCAAAAGTACTTATGAAGTACTCATATGAGTACCGATTACTTTCAAAGTACTCGAGTACAAGTACATGTACTTTTGTGATTTTTAAAAAGTACTCGAGTACAAGTACTGAGTACTCAAAAAAGTACTCATGAGTACGAATACTATGAGTACGAGTACTTTTGGACCCAACTCTGACTGGCCTGTATAGTTACAAGACAGGACAATTTCTAATTCTAAGCAAATCTCAGATTGACAATGTACAAACAAATGAAAATTAATGAAGACACATGACCATGACATCTTGTCCGGATTTTTTAACAAGGGGAGTTGGGTGACCACATCTATATATGTTAAAGACTGTACTGAATATACAAATATTACTGCATTAAACTGCCTTTCTCCCTTTCTGTCAGATATCATCCAGCATGTAAAATTTTAGATGAGGTGAGCCCTGAGTTTGATGGTTTAACTAACTGTGGTAAATAAGCAACTGCTTGTCATTAGGATAAAATAAAAGTATATATGGACTTCAAGAGGTCTGTTTACATTCATGATATGTGTTGTTGGAATCTGTATTATTTTTATATCTATTTGGTTGTTGAGTGCAGTACCTCATGTGGTTAAGTAATCATAAATATTATCTAGATGTATAGCAATGACATAAAACACCATATTTTATTTGACTGGGAGTGTTTTTTTTGGTCATCTTTACCATTTAGGAGGAGTTTACTAGAGGGTACTTTGGACTGGGGAGGTTTTATTACCTGGGGCAGGGACAGGAGACTTTTTACAAAAGGGGTTATTATGGGGAGGGGGGGGGGGGTCCTCTTGTCCTAAAAATGTATACTTATTTAGTTTTACAGTAAAAAGCACACAATACCTGTTCAATTGATATACTGGTTGGTTTGACAACCAAAACTTCATCTAGTGAACCTACAGCATCCTGCCACACAGCACTGACCAGTGAAGATACTCTGTGATCCAAACGACTGCTCCCATGCTCCTCATAATACTGTGTAACAAACAGGCATCAATATAGGGTTGTGTAAAATTAGAGGTTTTGGACCATTCACCACCGGATGGCGGATAAAATATTATATGACATAAGTGAACTCATCAGTTTCTTTTATTTCTTTTATGTTCTCAGATTTGATACAGTTTATCAGAAATTCTATTTTCCATTTATCAGAAATTCTCTTTGGAAAATAGGAGACTTAATTCTATAAGTTCCTAATTAAAGAGAACATACAACACAGTTTAGCCTTCATGTCCATTACGTAATTATATAAACACCATAACTCACAGACCATTTCACCACAGTTTGGTTTGCTACATATGTACACATTAGATATATATGTAACCATTTGTCAGAATGTAGTATTATAGAGATCTGCTCACTGTCTGTAGCATCCGAGATCCGAGTCCCTTCACAACCTCATTCTGGGGAGATACAACCTTCATGTTGTATGGATGACCTTTGAACTTTGTGTATAAGGCCTCATACACACTGATACAGTCATCAGGTTTATCCAGGAACATGTACTCAAACATACTTTTCTGTTTCTGAAAGTAAATATCAGCTGTGGTTTACATAAAGTTCACAGCAGTCATAGGTAACAATTATAATAGGCATGATATTTATGACTTGTTCCATATTGCCTTCAGATTGGCCTGTGGGAGGCATATCAACCCACAGACATGTAGAGCCAAGAGACCATATGGCTTCCCTTAGGCCAATTCATATACAATACCCTAAAAGCTGGTTCATAATATATTTATTAAACAGTCACATATGTTATAAAAACAACTGAGTAGTGTCACTCTGTTTCCATGAAATACTCAAGTGAAAAACTTGAACAGTGCACACCCTTCACACACATAGGGTTATGCTTTGTTGTCAATTTCATTTCCAAGTGGTGCATCACAGAACATTGTGATGTCATATGCTGCCTGATACTTGTCAATTTCATTCCGGGGTGATGAGTTGTCATAATGCTTGTTGATTTCACTCTGACCCACTGTATTAAGCAAGTGTATAAGCCAGCTCACTCAAAGGCTTAGATGTGAACCTAGACGGAGTGACATGTTGTTTCATGTATGTTTGGGCCTCTTTTTCCATTTGGTTGCATGTGTGACTGGTTAACTGCTATATCAGTTAATGCAAGTAGACAAATATGATAATGTGTCCCTGAGAAGAACCATGGTTGTCATTAGCTCTGACAAGAATCTCTATTAAATATAAACACTCTTCATGTACTGGTACAGCAAGGTTTAAGATTATTCTTAACATGTACTTAACAGAGAAAACACTGCTACAAAAATTGTCTGTTTAGATACTTCAAGGCAAGTCATTTTGCAGCCTAATTAAGATGATGCAGTACTTCTGTTACTGTCTGTGTAGCTGCCTGGCACAGCTATTTACTAGATCAACTTCACAGCCTGTCTAAGTGTCATGAAAATATCAATATTTTTAGAGTCAAACCTAATTGTATCAATATCTGATGACAAGGTCCATGCAAATAATATAATCATTTCTCTAAGAAGCCAGACTGAGTAATATTGTGATGTAAAAAGTAAAAACTACTCCATCACTGAAAAAAACTTTTTGTAAACATGAACATTGTGATAACCCTTGTTATTTGGTACTGAAATATTACAATATTACACAAGGTCTCCATGTAAACTGGCTAAGTCTAATGAAATCTGTGGTGATGAGAATAATTGTCCGCATTCTTTGTAACAGATGCTAGGTTGAACAGTGTTATATTACAATACCTCACTTCCCGTCGAGAGCATCTGGTGAACCATGATGCGGTATGACCTCTGTAAGTCACTGTGATGGATCTCTATGGCAACAAACTGAGGGCCATTCTTCTCTGCTGTACTCTACAAGTAAAGAGTGAAATATCAGGCCCAATGAAATTATGTTTCTATCCAAAAGAGCAATTGGGGGAGTAAAACATGGTGATTATAATGTTTAATCCTGGAAGTAAAAGTGATTTCCATCTGTGCTATTAGATCATGCATTGTTTCACATATTGACATTCTGTGTTTTATTATGTGTAATTCAGCCTTATGACAAACCTTGTTAAAATAAATACACTTTTATGTTTATAATTAAATACCTTTAAATACAATACAAACTTCGCATAATTAACTCTTCTATGCCTTTAAAACATGTTTATCATCTGTGTAAAACATTTTTATCCACGCTTTCCTGCTAAGCATTTCGTATTCTACAAAGTTAGCATAAAAAGACAGCCAAGCATACTGATCACAAACAAGATAAACAGGAAAAGTATAAATAAAATACATACCAATAAACCTGCATATTTCAAATTATTTCCTTTCACATCAATACACTGCCACTATATGATAGAAGCAAGGAATCAGGGGGATCAAGCATATCACACAATACCTTAAACACAGTAAACTTCACCAGACTTAGGTTCCCAGAAAAGTCTGGACAGTTTGGATCCTGAGGACTCCATCTTTGGACTGATGTCAGCTCCATCTTCTTTCTTCTAGCCTCCTTTGATATCTTACTTTCTTGTGGTTTGCCTGTTGCAGAAAAAACTACATGATTTCCATAGATTCTAAAACTTGTGAAGGGAAAAACAACACTCCAAATATATCTGTTTTCTGTCATTTCATAAGCCTTGAAGATGATGTATACATTCCCTGGTAGTTTTCTGACCAGGTGTTCATCTAACAAGCAAATTCGTGGAATTTATGTCCCCCACTTCCGCCTCTAGTTGTCATTCATGCTTGCCTTATCAATGTTTTAGTTTTTATTCTGGCCTGAAGATGTCTTAGTGGCTGTTTTTAGTTTTCATGGTCCCCTGAAGATGTCTCCACATGTCATAATTTTGGTTTTGAAATAGGAAAAAAAGTTCATTTTTTTGTTTTGGAGCTGGTGAAAGCAAATTTTCAGACAGACACTCCCCAACCAATCCCAACTAAGGTATGCATGAGAGCAATCAGTGACCCAAATTTGTTTGAAATTGGATAATATTAAGGAAAGTTATCGCACAGAAACTAGAACGTGATTGACTGACAGACAGACAGATGGACAGACAGACAAACCAACGTCCCCAATTCTGAAGAAGCAGGGGTCAATAAATATGTGAGAAAAAAAATCTGCGTTTTGCTGATAAAAAACATGATTTGCATAATTTCTAAAACATCGGAAGGAAAAAGGAAACACAAGACTTCTGTTTACTATAATGAATTCATTTGCCTTAAACATGAAAACTACATTCCCTGGTAGTTTTCTAAACAGGGTATCAACTAATAAACGTGTGGAAAAAAATAAGGGGTTCATGACACTCAGTTCACTAGCATGATATTATAGCCTGAGATTAACTTCAGGTGTGATCTTGACCTTTAACCTTCTGACACCAAAGTCCACAGGTTCTTTCTCTTATATGTGAAGATTGAATCCAATCATGAAGAAAAAGATTTTTTAAAATTATATTGTGTTGCAAAAACAAGCCCCACTCAGAGAATATAGGTCACAGTGAACAAATTTTTAAAGACCTCCCTGGATATTCAGTTATTCTAATCATGCCGGATGGCTAGATGACAGACAAAGAGTGATGACTGAAATTCAGCTGAGCTAAAAATATCTGCAAATGTTCCAAAATAATGATTAATTGATTAATAATAACTTGCAAAAGAGATTATTAAATGATATAAACAAGAGTTTTGAAAACATAATGAACTGATGAGAGCTGCTGAAAACTCTATGGTTCTATATCATTAGAATTCAAACTCAATATTGGAAAAGAAATAATTTTCAGCATGAGAATAAATGTATCCTATGATTAAGAATATGACCGGATGCCCACCCCATGCCTCACATCAGGTGGACATTCAATATGACTGAAATGCTGGCTTATTTGGGAGCCATTGGCAGCTGCCACTAGCAGGTGCGTCTGCAATCATATCTGGACTGTTGCGGAGTTAAAATTGTTCCTATTAATTAAACCGTTGACATTTAGTCTTTTGCAACAGTTACAGTTATAATAATCAAATGCAATCGTCATTATTTATAGCATCAAAATAGTGACCTTACAAATTCTCTGTGAATTGTAATTCCGGTAGTGGACAGAGTAGTCACCATACACTTGACAGTGCCATAAGCCTTCACCTTGTTGTCTCCTCCACACAGATTTAAAATTGGAACAGCCCCTCCCACCTACCCCAGTCCCATGATGCCCTCCCAGCAGCCTAGCAACCTGTGTATGTTTAAGTTGACTTCCCAGGTTTCTGTGGAATTCCAAACACAGAAGAAGCAAGCAAAAAAGAGGGGGGAAGCACTGATTGGTCAAGTGGTGATCTACTCCGTCCACTACTGGATCTCCAATTCATTGAGACCTAAATATAATCTTATTAATTAAAACCTTGCACAGGCCCTGTTTCACCTGACAGAAGCTGAGCTATTATGGACCATTAATGCTGCTCTCTTAGACAAGGTATATAATACATTGTGTACCTGTAACGATGCTCCCTTAGACTGGGTATATAATACATTGTGTACCTGTAATGCTGCTACCTCAGACGGGGTATATAATACATTGTGTATCAGTAATTCTGCTCCTGTAGACTGGGTATATAATACATTGTGTACCTGTAATGCTGCTCCCTTAGACTGGGTATATAATACATTGTGTACCTGTAATGCTTCTCTCTTAGACTGGGTATATAATACATTGTGTACCTGTAATGCTTCTCCCTTAGACTGGGTATATAAAGTTGTGTACCTGTAATGCTGCTCCCTTAGACTTGGTATATAATACATTGTGTAGCTGTAATGCTGCTCCCTAAGACTGGGTATATAAAACATTGTGTACCTGTAATGCTGCTCCCTGAGACTGGGTATATAAAAGTTGTTTACCTGTAATGCTGCTACCTTAGACTGGGTATATAATACATTGTTTACCTGTACTGCTGCTCCCTTAGACTGGGTATATAATACATTGTTTACCTGTAATGCTGCTACCTTAGACTCGGTGTATTAAACATTTTGTACTGTAATGCTGCTCCCTTAGACTCGGTGTATTAAACATTTTATACCTGTAATGCTGCTCCCTTAGACTGGGTATATAAAAGTTGTGTACTTGTAATGCTGCTGTCTAAGACTGGGTATATAATACATTGTGTACCTGTAATGCTGCTCCCTTAGACTCGGTGTATTAAACATTTTGTACCTGTAATGCTGCTCCCTTAGACTCGGTGTATTAAACATTTTGTACCTGTAATGCTGCTCCCTTAGACTCGGTGTATTAAACATTTTGTACCTGTAATGCTGCTCCCTTAGACTCGGTGTATTAAACATTTTGTACCTGTAATGCTGCTCCCTTAGACTGGGTATATAAAAGTTGTGTACTTGTAATGCTGCTGTCTAAGACTGGGTATATAATACATTGTGTACCTGTAATGCTGCTCCCTTAGACTCGGTGTATTAAACATTTTGTACCTGTAATGCTGCTCCCTTAGATTCGGTGTATTAAACATTTTGTACCTGTAATGCTGCTCCCTTAGACTCGGTGTATTAAACATTTTGTACCTGTAATGCTGCTCCCTTAGACTGGGTATATAAAAGTTGTGTACCTGTAATGCTGCTGTCTTAGAATTGGTGTACCTGTTATTTTCCCGCAACTGAATTCTTTGTCAGACTGTGACTCTCCCAG
Source organism: Sipunculus nudus (assembly GCA_026874595.1). Classification (NCBI taxonomy): domain Eukaryota; kingdom Metazoa; phylum Annelida; class Sipuncula; order Golfingiida; family Sipunculidae; genus Sipunculus; species Sipunculus nudus. The sequence goes on along the minus strand of CM049314.1, from coordinate 45,850,550 downwards.
CATGTAGGACTGGATGTTGACCAGGTGGCCATGCTGCACACTACGCTGTATGAAGTCAGTTGAGACTATCAGGATGTTCCTCTTACATGCCTGCTGGCACCTGTATGATCCAGTAGCCTTATTCTTGTCATTAGTGACCACATAATTAGTCTGAAACACCAAATGACACCCACACATATATACAGGTGATCAGTCTAATAAACAGAATAGACTGACCTATTTGAGACTCTACATAAGCTTTATAAAGGGGGGGGGGATGTCAGTGATAACATTGAAAGGCACCCACTAGGATTCAAATATATTTATAAAAGTTAACATGATAACATATAGAAAATGTTACCAGTGTTATAGGTTTTCAAACAAAAATAAATTAAATGTAATAAATAAAGCAGACTTATCTAAAATAATAATTAAAACTGTATCATATAAAATATTACAGAACTAATTACCTGTTTGGTGAGAATGTATGATAAGACCCCTCCATGCTGGATGATGAGCTCCTTCAGAGCTCTCTTCTCCTTGTATGGGGTGCTGCTTCCCATCTCCAGAACAAACTGGAGGCCATTAAAAATCCCAGGCATCTGGAAAAAAAAGAAGTCTCAGTCATACAAGTACATGATGATAAAGGTTTATTTTACTAGAGTAGATTGATTGTATAATTACTTATTTTCTCTTCAAAAACTGATTAAACTGGTTGCATTTTCATGAAATTTATGAGAATACAACTGCACTGATGTTTTACAGCTGAGTGACTCAGAGTACAGACAGGACACTTGATTTTACCCAGCAGGGCACATACAGTATTACATCCACCATGTCAGTACATATCACAGTACAAAATGTAACATTCAATACATGTACTTCAATCAGTGTGAACTGGCATTTCACAGAAAAAAATGTCCTACATGTGCCATCACACAATGGCAATCACTTGTCTTAAGACCACATTTTGCAGGTGTCAGTCTTAATCATGGAGGTTCTGGTCTCAGTCTTGGTCTTGAATCAGATTGGCCTTGCCTTTGGTCTTGACTTCAGGACACTGCAGAAATTTCGGTTTGAAAAACATGCAACATAAATTGCACACATATGTGATTTGCTCTCTGTTTAACCTTTCCTCTGTTCAAGAGATGTTATACATTTATTCAAATTGCTTGCCTGTATTTTGGTTTAAATAGTGATATATATTACACTAATTACTTGTGGAGGGATCACTGCTATTTTTGGGAACCCAGACCCTTGTATAGCTATAGGAGTATGTGGCAGTTTGATAAACATGTGGTCTTGACATCTCCAGTCATATGGTCCTGGTTATAGCCCCTATGGTCACAGATCCAAGCTTGGATTGTTTTTCAACTTCATCACTGTACCCCATGTAGCCATCTGCATGCCCTAAAAAACTTAGGTTATCTGCCTTTGTGTGAAAAAGCTGGTATATTAGATTTGAAGGCACTTAGGTTTTTCTTCAAGGAAAAACTATAAATGCACATAACAATGCTTACTCTAATAATGTACATATAATCGGACATAATAACCGTTTCATAGCCCAATAAGTTTGAAATTCACTTCCAATTACACTTAGAAAATCTCCAACTCTTGTATCATTTAAAACTAATTTAAAAGTGTATCTCTTTCAGCAAGCTTTTGGTAATTAATGTGTATCATTTTTTTACTTGGGTCAGGCACCGGGAGTAGATTTCCATGAAATTGTATGGGGTATGTGTGTGGGTGAGTTGCACTGTTAATCTGACCATCAGAGAATTGGCACAATATAAATACTATATACTGTTTTATACACTATATACCAGAGGCAGTGATGCAGGACTTGAGTAAAGACTTGGACTATTAAAGTATGGAATTTAGTCCAATTTAAAAATAAATTGACTTTTGACTCAATTGGACTTGAACTTAGAGGCCAGGACTCAACATTTAGATCAAATCAAGTTCAATTCTAGTAATAAAAAGCAAATTCTGATGATTTAATAAGGTACAGATTACTTTCTAATTTAAGCAGTAGGTTTTATATATAGCTATATTTAAGCATTTCTTATTTAAAGTCAGCAGGAGCTCATAATGTAAAGCACATCTCACAATGAAACATTTACACTTGGTCATTAGATCTACTGTGTTTAAGATAAAGTTTTCAAAACAAAACTAGAATACGGGTAGTCCACAAGCAACTACGTGTATCTGCCTCAATCAGAGAGGTAAGGGTGAAGTTGTGATAGGATATAGAGGTAATGGGAAAACCTTGTATGGTAGATGACAAATTACATGAAAGATGATTAATAAAGTTACCCAGGCAAGGCTGTAGTGACCAGACATGGTGTTCTGGAGGTTGACAATGTGAATATATTAGAGCCTCTGGAAAACTTGAATAACTAAAAATACGAGTAGTTGACAAGCGACTACTTGTATTTGCCAAAATCAGTATTGGCGCGACCTGCCAACTTCACAAGAAATCTATCCAAGATATATTTTCATGCCAAATTTCAGGTAGATAAGTCATTGCATTGCAGAGATATGCATGATTTTATCCCAAGGCAGACAGACAGATGGACACTGTGCAAAAACTTTTGCAGGTGGCACCACCAGTTTTTGGTATGATAAAGAGCCACATTTGATCTATAAACGTTCAAAATTTCAGCCTGATCAGTCAAACCGGTCCTGAGATATTAGCATGGATGTCTAAAGTGCAAACACATAGGTAGGTGGTGCCACCTATCATATCACCAAAAAAATCTATCCAAGATGTAAACAAGTGCAAAATTTCATGTGAATAAGTCCAACCACTGCAGAGATATGCATGATTTTATCCCAAGGCAGACAAACAGATGGACGCTGTGCAAAAACAGTTGCAGGTGAGGCTACCAGTTATGGGTAAAATAAAGGGCTATGTTAGACCAATACACATGCAAAATTTCAGGCTGATATGTCAAACCAATCCTGAGATATTAGCATGGTTGTCTGGAGCATAAACAGGGATGAAGGTGGTGCCACCTGTCACAAAAATGGAAAAACTATCCAAGATGAATAAACATGTAAAATTTCAGCCCAATCGGTCAAACGAGGCCTGAGATATCAGCATGGATGTCTGCACTGCAAATGCATAGGTAGGTGGCGCCACCTGTCATATAAACGAAAAATCTATCCAAGATGTATAAATGTGCAAAATTTCAGGAGAATAAGTCCAACCACTGCAGAGATATGCATGATTTTATCCAAAGGCAGATAAACAGATGGCCGCTGTGCAAAAACAGTTGCAGGTGGCGCCACCAGTTTTAGATATGTTAAAGGCCTATGTTAGACCTATACATATGCAAAATTTCATGTTAGTCCATCAAACCAGTCCTGAGATATTAGCATGAATGTCTGGATCGTAAACGGGAAGGTAGGTGGTGCCACCTGTCACAAAAATTGAAAACCTATCAAAGATGTATAAATGTGCAAAATTTTAGCCTGATCAGTCAAATGAGTCCAGAGATATTGGGGTTTATGTGTAAACACAGACGCACAGATGGACGCAGAGCGCAGAGGAAAGGTCAGAGGTCAAAACAAAATTGAGGCGCAGCAGTTCACGTGTGACCTAAACATAATCCCAGGTTTCATAAAATTCAGCCCAGTGGTTACGGAGGACTTCTCCGTACACCTACGCCGCGGCGGTAGCGGCGGTGGGCTGAAAACATTGTTTCCGCAAAACTCTGTTTTAACAGATACAATAATTATTACTCAAGAACATTCAGGTTATACCAGCTGCTAATATAATGACGTTGCTGCTTATTTTGATCTACTTCTGACTCCATTCATTACATGTATTCTGATCATTAATACCTGTAAGTCTGTATATATACAGTATTATTCACAGATCTTGATATATTCTTTTGCCAGTTTCTTGGATTAATTTTGTGTCACACAGGTCTCTCCTATAATTGCTCCAAAGTTTCCAGTGATTTTTAGCAGTTTTGGACTTGGTTCAAATTCCAAAACACTTGGACCATATTATCATAAAGGACTTAGACTTGGACTCAGCTGGTCTGGATTCAAGCTTGCCGTCAGACAGCCTACTTTTTATAATTTCCATGGTTACGCTTTTCTTGTGTGGGTGCCCTATAGTTATCGCCCTGTTCTTCTATCTGTATGTCCATTAGTCTGTCTGTCTACAAATTTGGTTCTGGATGATAACTTTTGAATGACATAAGGATTTCAAACTTGACTTCTTTATGGATGACCACTAATGTAAGAAACCTATTGATTTCAGGATCATGAGGTTAAAGTTCAAGGTCACAGGATCCAATTTCTTTAAAAAATTTGTGGATACATTTAAAGCCAAACTTTTAATCTCAAACCTTCAAACTTGCACATATAGCTTACCAATAGGGGAAGAAACCTATTGCTTCTGAGGTCACAAGGTCAAGGTGCCCATATATGGTCCACCACTAAAGTAAGACCATTATAATGATTTTGGGTTCATGAGGTCAAGGTTAAAGTCCCACACATATCATTTTGTCCCGCAGCTTCAAAACCATAAACAATTCAACAATTTTTATTACAGGATCTGAAAACTAGAATCAGTGGCTTTATTCCTGGGGACACTTGACCTCATTCTGTTGTTTCCAAGGTGACATATTTTATGGTAAAATCCTTGGAACTTATACTTTTATTTTTTTAACATTATCATTCTTAATACTTAAGAGGTCTAGTATTTACATCAGCTAGCATTAAATCAGGTTTACTAGATTTTTTTCAAGTCTCACAAATATTGCATAAGATCTTGTGAAACTAGATTCATCAAGATTACATTTAATGACGCACTGATAAATTTTAAAGGGACATAATCAGGCATAATATTATACTTATTCTTTCACACTATCAGTCCAGTTTTGCTATATGCAAAAGTTTCCCAGCAAAACCACACCAGCACACAGTCTCAGAACCTCACATACAGCTGTTTTACACCTTGTTATGGCTCTGCATCTTGGGAAACACAGTCTACGTGTGTCTGTTTACCATAACATGGCCGTGTGACTGGAGTTCTGATTATGAGCCGCAACACGCAGTGCTTCAGTCAGCAGGAACATGTATTACCTTTTTTTAACGTCAGGCAGGGCATTTCCTGATTGACTTGTTAAGTGTAGTGGCTGGGCGATAGACACAGCCCCACGCCCTGTGTTAATGTTGACTGTGATCCAGTCCAATGTATTTGACCTTGTTTACAGGAATAAGAAAATGGTTTTAAGGCAATATTTTGGCAGGTACAGATTTATTTAAAGGGAAGAAGCCATATTTCGTGTTAATTCAAAATGCTTTATAGGTGATTGGGCCCCTTTAAGGTTACATTAATATCTCAAAACTTATTTTTCAATTCTGGTAAATGACAACAAGGGAAATTGACCATAACACTGATAAACTCACCTTTAAGTTTTAACTTTAAACTTTTAAGAGATACCCTAAATATGAAAATCTTCCTTTCTGTCTGGTGCCGCCCGTGAACCACAGCTCCTGGGTCTATTCCGAGGTTGTCAATCAGAGTGAGTTGTAGTGTATTTATGACAGTGATGTCATGTTCTCTTCAACTGACCAGATTATCGCAGACTGATATATGGCGATACGCGTTGGCACAAGTTGGTAAAAATCGATGCAATATATGTGGCAACAGAATTTTAAGTTTTAATTAATCAGTGGCGGCGTTAAAATAATGTTAATATTCACGACTGCAATGCTGGACTGAGCTGACAAACACTGCACCACTGTATATGTGTGGTTTTGTTCCAGCGACAGAAGTTCCAGCGCATCATTGTTTACATTGCGACTGTGGTGACTAACGCGGTAAAATATAACACTCGTGTGAACAACAAGATCACCAGCTCGAGGCCAGTGGCAACCTCCAGTCAGGGGCTAGACCCATTGGGGAAAAAATGATACACCCCTGCATCTACTCATGTATACATGTTACAGTCAATGTGTGATATCAGTCAATTTGTAAATTGCCTGAAAATTTCAGTCAACTTACAAATTGTCTGATTCACTCAGGCACTTTATAAAACGACTGAAAATGTCAGGCATTTTACAAATTTGCTGAAAAATCAGTCTGTTTATTTGGCACATTGTCTGAAATGTAAAAAGAATAAAATATTACTATTTTAAGGTTACCAAATTTAAATGACATTTCATGTATCTTACTGTTACAAAACATTAATACATTTTACATCATATTATTGAACAATCTTATAATTTATTTGATCAGAAGCGTCCATCCGGCTAAATTCTAGTTCAAGCAGAAATAATTATATAATCATAAGAAAAGTAAATATTATATTAACTCATACGCTCAATTTCCTTTTGCATATTGGGTAGCAGTGTAGGCGGGATGACCCCCTCCCTCAATGCGGGAAAATTGTCAGAAATTGTTTGATTGGGCCTCAGGCACAATGTCACGGAAAATAGTGAAGAATATATGCCAAATTATCAGTTATTGTGTTAAGTTAGTTATTATAGGTATTTCCGAAAGTTTACACTTTTAATATTTGAGGAAACTGTTACACATTTTAGCATGTTCCCCACACAAATTGCACTTCTGTATTGTCTTATTAAGAGTTGGCTAGCCAACACTACCAGCCATCATAGTTAATTAAATTGCCTCTAATCAAAGAATGTGGATGTCAAACTCATTAAAGGTAACAAATACAGTTTTTACAATTGTGGTTAATTTCTACCCTTTGTAATCCACATAAGCATACAATCTGCAACATTCATTTCACATAGTATTGCATATTTAAATGTTTTTAATGTATTATTACGCTTCCATTTGACTTGATTCTCGTTCTTACATATAGGGCCTAAGCAAAGAAGTAGCCATGAGTTGTGAAATATAGTATGCATGCAATTAATTATGTTATGATTGTCTATATTTCAACTATATGAATATCATTATACCCCTCACCAGTCTATATATTTAGTCTGATTACTTGATTGGTATTCTTCATAAATATAGCCTAGACAAAAACAAAAACAAAAAAAAAAAAAAACAGGCACACAGTTTAATAAAAAGAAGCTGGTTACACTAAATGACAATGTCTGTTTCACAATAATGAGATATATGAAACACCAGACTATTCCATATCGATTTAGTCAATTTGTCAAATAAACAGACTGAATTTTTCAGTCAAATTATAAAATGCTAGTGGTGGGCCGATCATCGAGTTTTTTCGAAAGTCAGTCGGTTTGCTGCATCTTTCAAGCGCTCGATTACGAAAGGAATTAAACTATCGATTACATCATACTCATGATTGTTTTTACCAGAATGTCTTTAAGTTATAGGCAAAAATTATTCCTCCATTTTTTACAACATTCCGCGCTTCATATAACGAGTCTGTGTTCCCAAATAACCTCCGTATATAACTGAGTGTGTCACGGTAGATGAGAGAACGGAGGACTTGTTAAACCTCTGTGAACTGGCAGGGAGCTGCAGAATTAGCGGAGAATTTTCTAACGAGATGTTCATTGCAAAATATGGGTGGTATGGCGTAAAAATGCTCAATAATGCTCCAGGTCTATATGCCAATTTTGCAAGATTCTCTTAGAAATAATCTCCTCAACTTATGTCAGGTGCCGCTGCCGCATGAGTAATTATATTTTTAGCTTTCAATTACTTATTTTTTAATTTTTACAAAAAATTATATGGGCCTGTAATTTTTCTGGCAGGCCTGTGAAACCAGTATGCATGTCGGCAGTCATCATAATTGTTATAAAATGAAAGTCCTGGTAGTGAAGTTAAAATGATACGCGGGAGTATTCAAGAGGGCCAGCAAGTAGATGTCCTGGACTGTGATTTAATTCTTGATTACTATAATTAATTAAAATGAAACTTTGAATAGCATAAAAAAGGCAAAAATTCTTTTCGTCATGTAGAATTACTAAGAATGCGGGCTCGGTTAAAAGAGTACAGTTTCACAGATAATTGCACATTTCTGTATATTTGTCTGAACCGATTAATAACCGATCATCGATCGGTTTGCCCTAACCGATGATCGATTATGAAAAAGGAACCGACTCCCACCACTATAAAATGCCTGAAAATTTTAGTCATTTTATAAAGTGTCTGAGTGAATCAGGCAATTTGTAAATTGACTGAAAATTTCAGGCAATTTACGAATTGACTGATTTTACACATTGACTGTAACATACACACGGTTTGTCATACGAATAGACCCGGCAGATCATAATGGATTGTAGCGTGCTTGACCTATATTTACAATACTGCATCACGGATATTACACGGGGCGGGAGCGCTAATACTGCTCTGAGCTGGTTCATGGTTGTTGAGTAAAATAGTAAATAAAATTCAGTGATTGTTTGTCTTTTTATTTTTAAAATTGTATTAAAAATGAATTAAGGACAAAGTTGATATAAATTCAAAACACAAAAAGTATTACTTATATAATAAGTAGATATAACAATTTCAATTTGTGAAGTGATGCCGGCTGTAATATTTAAATTCAGAGTTTGAACGTAATGTTCGACCATATTTAATATGTTCATTGAATGGTGAAATTCAGCGTCTACGTTGATATATCTTGCTAAATATCATCTTTTAAATTTATTTGTTGAGTAAAATAGTAAATAAAATTCAGTGATTGTTTGTCTTTTTATTTTTAAAATTGTATTAAAAATGAATTAAGGACAAAGTTGATATGAATTAAAAACACATTAAGTATTACTTATATAATAAGTAGATATAACAATTTCAATTTGTGAAGTGATGCCGGCTGTAATATTTAAATTCAGAGTTTGAACGTAATATTCGACCATATTTAATATGTTCAAATGAATGGTGAAATTCAGCGTCTACGTTGATATATCTTGCTAAATATCATCTTTTAAATTTAGTTGTTGAGTAAAATAGTAAATAAAATTAAGTGTTTGTTTGTCTTTTTATTTTTAAAATTGTATTAAAAATGAATTAAGGACAAAGTTGATATGAATTAAAAACACAAAAAGTATTACTTATATAATAAGTAGATATAACAATTTCAATTTGTGAAGTGATGCCGGCTGTAATATTTAAATTCAGAGTTTGAACGTAATATTCGTCCATATTTAATATGTTCAAATGAATGGTGAAATTCAGCGTCTACGTTGATATATCTTGCTAAATATCATCTTTTGAATTTAATGCAAATTTAGTGAGTTTCAAGTCTTATGTAAATATTTATATTTTGCATAACTTAATTAAATCCAGGAAGTTGTGCATTGGATTGGCAAAGTTTTGGGGTGCTAAGTGTTCGGTGCAATGACCCAGCAATGGAAATGATTATACACCCAGGACCCACAGGTGCAGTGGAATTGGGATCGTGACACTGGGATATAAATGAGAAGATGTTTGTGCTGACGCCCTATAACGTAATCCAAAACAGAATTACAATTCTGCAATGTACATGTGTTATATATGTTCAAGTTAAAAAAAACACACAAATATAAAACAGGACTTAACCTTTTAGATATACATAAGTATAGTGTTTTCTCCTAAAAATATTATGATATCTGCCAATATCATTATATCTGGCAATCAGATGTGCAAAATGTATACTAGTATATACGGCGCGCACGCCACCTGGTGGCCTTCACAAATCAAGATTTTTCTAGCTTACAACCGGCGTTATTCCTTCTGGATAATGAAGGTTTATTTAAAGAGTCGGTAGAACTTCTTCAATCAGGACTGAGCACTTACAGCTGGGTTTATGGTGAAAATAAAGTTTAGGGGCTTTTAGCTCACAGAATATATATATATATATATATATATATATATATATATGAATATGAATATATATATATATATATATATATATATATATATATATATATATATATATATATATATATAGGTGGCTCTGACCTTATTTAAGGTTCCCACGGATATTTTTCGAGGACACCCCTGGTTATAAATTTAAAAGTTTCAAAGTCCAACGTTTAAGATTTGTGCCTATAGCATATCCTTGATTCATAAAGTGGCCCAATTGCTGAAATTTATCATTCTCAAAAATACAGGTAAAATGTGTGAAAATACAAAAGTATTTTTTGGTGCAACAAATCATTGTCATACAATAAAACTACTCGCGATCAATAGACATACTAAGTTTCAGAGCATTGGATGACATACGCTTCCGAGGCAGCGGAAATCTTGCGCTTCTAAAGAAGCAACTAAAGTGTGCACGCAGCCTTTGTTGTTACGTTTCGTTTGAATTACATCTCACCGGCCGAGCATCCTATGTGCCCAAGGCCCTAAGCAAACCACGTCAGGGGCAATTCTCTCTGAGCCTGTGGCCTGTTCAGACGGTTACACGGGGCGATGAGCTGTCACTCAAAACGATTAAACATGATTGGCTCCATTTATTCCTCGTTTGGCTTTGTCTTCCAGCACAAGGTCTCATCTGATTGGACAAAAATACAGTGCTCCCCTCTGGTGTAGCAATTCAGGATACGAGGTCATAACAAACAGCGCCTTACGATATAGGTAGTGGCCCTATCGGTAAAGCGCTGTGTAAAGAGCGTATGGATGACACCACAGCTGCGAAACTTTTGTAATTTTGTCATTGGGTGGTCTCAAAAACACAGGAAAAATTGCGTGTAGAAAAAATTACAGGTGGCACATCCAGTCTATACAGGAACGTATGAAACAATTTTTATCAATGAGCACACAATTTAAAGTTTCAGATCACTAGATGAAACAAGATCTGATACACTGACACCTTTACTGGCATATGACAGTCTATATAAAACCTGAGGGGGAAGTGTGTGAAAAGAAGAAAGGATACAGGTGGCACCATCAGTCTTCAGCAATTGATAGAACAAGTAATGATCAGTACACATACTAGTTTTATTGAATGGGGCATATTACGCCTCCACCTTGTTCCCGCTTCATTGACCTATTATGACACTAAGAGTTTTTAGACTGCTTTATTATAGCCTTGTTCCCATTGCCATTGCAGCAAAGCGGATACCCGGGTGCCGGGCCTGTGTGCTGTCAGCTTTCGCGCTTACTTACTGGTTATATAATATACCTATCTCTCGAACATGTTTTTATACATGACCAAACTACAAGCAACTAACGTTTTCATCCAGATTTTGTAAACTTTATTCTTGATATATACATTTATTCGACTGGAACACAATTTTGTGTTTATCATGATGTTTCCACTAGTAATACTTGACGAAGGAGTTACATCTGTTTATGTTGGCCTTACCAAGTGGTCATTTGAGTAGCCCGTGTTTATTAAGGTTGGATAGGTTAAGCCAAGCTTCATATAAATGACCAGTACTTCAGAGATTTACCTGGTTTTCACTTCGACCATGCATTTCTGACCCTAGAGATTATAAATTACAAAAAAACATGATATTATCTAGAAAATCTGTATCAAATAGTATATCTAACCTAAAGAATTAAATGTACATATATATAAATCTTAAATTAAATTATATTTTATTTTATTTACCATAACACTTTTTTATGAACATGTCTTTCGAATAAAAACAGACTGCTTTACATCTGTTTTATTAAGCGATGAAAGATGAAAAACATGCTGCTTATTTCATTATCATAAATGCAGCATTAAGAAATTTTCGATCGATCGTATACCCATACCGATATCCTGGGCTTAGCACTAACAATCGACCCTCTAACATTGTGACCAGATTACTGGCCCGCCAGAGTGTCTTTACATCTAGGTCTGAGGAACGCATTATAAGGCCCCATGAGGATACAAATATTTCGTCATTTTTTCAACGCCTCAGGGGCTTTATAGATATACTGTCAATTAACATAAACCAGGGTAATCGTTAGCATATTTGTGTGTACTTTCTAATGACACCAAAAATAAGCGAGTAAAATTCCGTTTTAAATCAGCATATTGGTAAACCCCTCGGCATGTTTGTTGAATTTATGACCGCACGAACACAATCATGGATCGCACGGTTTACAGGGCGCAGGCAACTTGCAGGTGATACAGGAAATGACCGTTACCAAAGTGACGGGGTTTTCAGTTACGCTCCAGAGGCAGCGGAAATCTTGCGCTTCTAAAGCTTAGGATATATGTAGTAGGCCTATAGGTAAAGCATTGAGTAAAGAGCGTAGGTTTCAGTTTGGGTTGTGAATTCACATGTATTCCCTTGTGTGAAATAATCATCCGTGGCAAAATGTTAGTTTTTGGTGCTTTTACTACAATATTAATGCAGCATGATAGAAACCATGCACTGGGATACATTTTTGAATATTGCTTGTATCATGACTCAAGTAGGCAAAATTACCAGCCAAATTACCATTGCCAACCAAGTCTTGATGTCACGGCTAAACTAGCACCTGACGCGGTTTGATAAAAAGGCAATATCTCCAGAAAACCATCTTATTCAACTATCAATATTCAGTTAAATGATTTAGGGACCATAGGTAACAATAAATTATACTCAGGAGGAAAATCTATATTACTGTGTCTAATGTTTAGTAAGATATATGGACTCAACTAAAATATTCAAAATTATTTTGAGAATAAGATAACACTGCATTTCTTATGCATGTTACTCATATAGATTAATACATGTTTATATCAACATTATTCATGTGTGTTTTTTTTTATCCCGCCTAAAGGATTAGTATTAAGGAAGTAATAGTCCATTTTGTGACCCATGCATATCGGCTTTCCGATAAATAAGCCTTGTTTCAACTAAAACATTCATTTTCACACTAGGGAAAAATAAGAGAAACTCAGATCATTAAAGCCCATGTTATTTATTGTATCGAAACTTCGGTTCAAACAATGTGCCTTAGTTTTATAAGATTTCAAAATTATTTATCTGTATTCGCAACTGCATTTTTAAAGCATGTTGCTCATCGATATTCATACACAGTCATCTACACTGTTCTGCTGTAAGCAAGGAGTAAAATGATGTTTATCTCACGATCACAGGACCAGTATCAAGGAAGTTATAGTCGATTTTGTGACCTAACCCCATAAATGATTTTCCACAACCACGAAATTGGCGCGGTTTGATTAAAAAAGTCACTTTGTCGAAAACAGCCTTGTTTCAAGTGCAAACATTCATTTTCACAAACAAGGGACCTCTAGATACTAGCTAGAAAGTCGTGGTCTATAAAACTCCCCCGAGTGGGGAGCTGTTCCCCTATATATACTATAGCCCATGGCCGCGGACTTGATGGTGATAAAAAAAAATAGGCCTATAGAGACGTCGTAAATTTTTATTTTAAACATAGAGCAGAAAGTAGCTTTACATCGATTTAAGAATTAAGTGTGTGATTACACGTATATATAAATTACACTGAAATCACACATAATTATTAATAGTAGGCTATTACTATTCTTCCGTTTGCGGGTATGCAGTATATGGTGTCCGTGTTGGCATCCAACACGCGACTTTAAATATCCGGGTTTTAGACCACACAGTGGAGTGTATTTGGTACAGCAGACCCCTTCTTTCACCGTTTACGCAGGTTGTCATGTGATTGTTTACTGATCTGGTCACATGATTTTTACTCTCTGATGAGTTCCTGCTTCACTGACAGGTAACCAGCCTGGCGGGACGGCCGTGATCGGTTGCATGGTAAAGGAAAGGGGGTCGCGGCTCAGGTGCGAGTGTCCAGATTAATTGCCTCTTGAGGTAGGAACAAGTATCTTCATACTTCACTCATAGTTAAACTTATAGCCTCTAACTTAACGTTAATTTAAATTAATTGGAGTACTTAAACACTTTAGTCTTTACGTCTTTAGGATGTTAAGGGTGTCCGAGAGCTGGACAGTTATCAGGTTATAAAGTTATTTATATAAACTCATGTGCACAGTTAAATTACCAATGCGATGATGCAATTCACAAGTGCAGCTACTCTTACTCTAATAGGTTGAATTTTGCTCCCTCTGCGTTCCTGCTTCATCGACATCTTATGACATTAAGACTATTTTACCTTAGCCATGTAACCCTTGTGAGCAAAACCGATACAAGCCTAACAAGGAGTGCATAGAGCCATTTTATTTTGAGTGACAGCTTGCCGACCTGGCAACAGGCGTGCACAGGCTCAGACAGACAGACACCCCCCCCCCACCCATTCTGGGAGCATGAAGCACCTGTAACATCAACAACTGATTTATTTGTTCAGAGGGTATTTTTAAGAGGTAGTGATGCATTCTGACAGAGTGATGCAGTCTGACAGAGTGATGCAGTCTGACTACTCTGATGCAGTCTGACTGAGTGATGCAGTCTGACTGAGTGAGGCAGTGTGACAGAGTGATGCAGTCTGACAGAGTGATGCAGTCTGACTACTCTGATGCAGTCTGACTGAGTGATGCAGTCTGACCGAGTGATGCAGTCTGACAGAGTGATGCAGTCTGACTACTCTGATGCAGTCTGACTTCTCTGATGCAGTCTAACTGAGTGATGCAGTCTGACCCAGTGATGCAGTTTGACAGAGTGATGCAGTCTGACTACTCTGATGCATTCTGACCGAGTGATGCAGTCTGACCAAGTGATGCAGTCTGACTACTCTGATGCAGTCTGACCGAGTGATGCAGTCTGACTACTCTGATGCAGTCTGATTACACTGATGCTGTCTGACTGAGTGATGCAGTCTGAGTGATACAGGCTGACTGATTTATACAGGCTGACTGATTGATGCAGTCTGATCCCCCATCTTGTAGTAAAGGTTTCCAGGGTTCTTTTAGCCCCTTCCAATGACTCACTACAAGAGAGCATGTTATATAAGAATGAGACCAGGTACAGACTTGAACAATACCTCTTGACAGTTATAATAACAGTGAATAATACTATATTAATGGAATGATCATCTCACATCTCAGTGGAGTAGGGGATATTAAGTGTTCAGCTAGGTCCATCTGTCTGTCTGTCCGTCCTGTTGACAAACATTTTCTATCTGATATGAAATATCATCAAGTATTACATTAATCAACTTATATTTTATAATTGTTGCTGTATCTGATAGGTCTCCAGACCTGATTAGGTTTTGGTCACTCATGAATGATTTTTGGATTATATCAGCCATTTCTCAAGTTGCTGTTAGATGGGTGATTTGGTCCTCTGTACATTTTCCAGTTTATCACTTCTTTATATAATAAATGATTTTGATAAAATTCTGTTAAAAAATTCTCCTGTGTAAAAGTAGCAACAAGGCTTGGGATTATAAATATGATTTACACAATATGCCAATGCTGTCAGAATGGTGAAGTGTCCTTCAAATCTGGAAATTAAGAATTAGAGCCAGTAATTATAATTAGCAAGTTCAATTTTGATCATCAGGTGCATTTTTTTTCATCAAATATCAAACATGATTTAAAAAACACAGTTCATGGATAATTTGCACCTTACTGCTCATTTACAATCTTATTGAGAACCCTGGAGTCTCAATCCTCTTTTTAATGTAACCGTGGAAGTCAATGCATTCTTGCCACATAACTTGCTGGGATACTCTAATACCCCATTACATAGCAGTGCCCTGGTTTATTGTGCCTACTAGAGTCACCACTAGTAATGCATGACTAGAACCTGACCTTCATGTAAGATAGGGTAAATGCTGGGTTCTGAATATTGTATGCCAGCCAGGCTGGAGGGAGGTTATTTTCCCCCATGTACTTGCCTATTTCAATATCTGTCCTAATATTTTTATATATATCTGAGATCTACACATATGTGGTTTGATTGTAGATTTCACAGTAGGACTGTATACATTATATCTAAACATTTAAGTTATATTTCAATTGACTAAAGTACTTGCACCAGGCAGTTTGATATCTCCTGGATGAAATAGATACTATACAATACATCTCAAGGAAGAGAATAGTTTAAGTTTATGAGATGATGTTTAAGAAAAATTTGTTCAAAGCCAAGATCCAGTGATCTGTATATTCACATAGATGTTAAAAAAAGAAGAAGATTCATGGCCTGACACTCAGTTGATTAAATGCATCAACAGAACCTGACTGGCATGTTATCTAAAGTGGCTGCTGTGTAGTTTATTCCATAATAAAAAAAAATAATGTATCTATATAACTCTGCTCATGTATGATGCAACCAACCATTTCTTGGTTTGGTTATGGTAAAAAATGCAGATTCATAAATCATATTCATAATACTTTTTATTGGATGTGTATATAACATGTACTGTCTGATATTATTATTATTTATAGTAATATGTGCTGTACAGACTATCAGTATCAGGTGTATCATAAATGACAGTTGATAGTGACTGAAAGTAAGCCTGGTGCTTCTGTGATATTTTCAAGGTCTCATTACTGTTGAGATAGTCTTGTCTTTTTTTATCTGCAGCAACTGAAAGCTATCAGTCCATATTGCTCAGTCTTTGTCTGTTGTTCCTCTGGCTGGCTAGCCATCTGATTGAAAGACATGTGCTGTAACCATTACACAAACTGCAATATCACATGCCAATTAAACCTTGAAGTGAGTGACTGTGACCTCCTTCCTTTGTGATAGTGATCAAATGAATCACTTAAGTTTCTATATATTCTCTGTATATACCAGTGGCAGTAAGCTGACCATTTTTTTGGATGTCTCAAAGTGGCTCCCCTGCTTTAAATGAACTGGTAGGAGACATGAATTCCCAGTTCTGTTTGATAAGAAACCTTTCTGTGCAGATTACAAAAACATTCTGACTGTCTATTAGCAAGGCACAAAACAACTGTCAGACCCAGAAACCTCTAACTCAACATCCAGGGAGGTCTTAAATTTGTAAAATCTCTTGGGGGAAACCTGAAATTAAGTCAGAGTGACCTATCTTCTGTGAGCTTATATAGCAAAAAAAAACAGCGTTCAGCGTCATGAAAGCAGACTGTATCTTCTAAATGCTAAGGGTAGTGGATTTGTTTTCGCAAATTAGTTCTCATGTGGCAATCTTAGACAGTGCATTACATGTGCAAGGCACACTGAGTTAATATATGGCAATACCAGCTGAACAGAGTTTTCATTAAATGATAGATATATTATTAGAGATTTGTTCTCATCCACAGGCAGCTACATTTATGTCACCCCTGAAAGAAAGATTTTGATTCACAATTGTTTTATTTCCTCTTGTAAAATCAGTCAGTGTCACATATTATCAGTTTGTATTCAGAGTTTTCATTCTCAGTCTCAGATATGTTCAGCCCATGTTTGATATGAGTTTAGGTTGGCATTGTTCTGCTGATTAGCTGAAGGACATGACCAGTTGGTCACTAGATTAATTGATTAGTTTTGTCACATGACTGACTTCTCAGTGATTCTACCCCATGTGATCTAGCATTGATTTATTATAAGGACTACATGGTTCAATTAGTTCATGAATCTGTATGCCTGTGGAAGCTCTAATTGATATGTAAATACAGAAATTATACTGAGAATGTGAATATCTAACCACTGGTACATTACAGTTACGTGATATATACAAATAAGGTACCCTCTGACATTATAATTGATTTGTTATACTATTAAAATGAGTTTTATTGATTAACTGGTTTCAGCTCACATGGTCATCAGTTGATATAGTATTGATAGTGGATTTGGTACTACTGTCAAGGTTTGATATATTCAGAGATAAATGAGCTGTGTGATTGTTCAGTTTAATCACATGATTGATCCATTCTCTAATCAAAACTCTTCATATCTGTTACAGTACCTGAGTCAAATATCCTGTTACATGTCAGGCAGTGCATTGACTGTAAAGTGCACATTATAATACGAAAAGACATTTTATGAACATAAACTACTAGTATTGTGTTTTGATGAGAGTGACAGGGGAGGTGATGTTTAGCATCTAATCATGCATGTGCATTGTCAAATGTAAGATATTCCATGTGAGTGATTGGCCCTTCATGCTTATATCCAGCTTGCTTATTTTTGTTAGAGATATATTAAATAATGCTTATTGTGGAATATCTTGTAATGATTGAAAGGTATAGCATAGGTTATTTCGTCAGGGTTCATTCACAAGGCACATGATGAAGGTATTTATTACATGGGTGACATCATGTGATTAGACAGTAAGGTGTATCTGACTCATACAGACGGATGTTGTGTCTAGTAACCAGACAAAAGCATATATGACATGACCAGAATTGGAATTTATTAGATACATTATGTTACAAATACAGGTAAAACAATACACCTTAACCATTGAATGAAATTAAATCAATTCTCCATAAACTTTCTGTGTAACCATTAGCGGACTCCAGATGGTCAGATTATTTAAATATAAATCTATCACACTCTTGTTTTTGTTACTGTTACTGGACATCATATGGACAGATGACCTGATAAAGCCAGGTGAGTGGACCACAAATCATTTATGAATGCCAGGTTTTTGAACAGCATTTAAAGAAATCCTTCAGGATCTGACAGTTGATGTCTGTAAGTACAGCTCCGTAAGTCATCAGGCTGAAATCCTTCAGGTTCTGACAGTTGATGTCTGTAAGTACAGCTTCGTAAGTCATCAGACTGAAATCCTTCAGGTTCCGACAGTTGATGTCTGTAAGTGCAGCTCCGTAAGTCATCAGGCTGAAATCCTTCAGGTTCCGACAGTTGATGTCTGTAAGTACAGCTCTGTAAGTCATCAGGCTGAAATCCTTCAGGTTCCGACAGTTGATGTCTGTAAGTACAGCTCCGTAAGTCATCAGGCTAAAATCCTTCAGGTTCCGACAGTTGATGTCTGTAAGTACAGCTCCGTAAGTCATCAGGCTGAAATCCTTCAGGTTCCGACAGTTGATGTATGTAAGTACAGCTCCGTAAGTCATCAGGCTGAAATCCTTCAGGTTCTGACAGTTGATGTCTGTAAGTACAGCTCCGTATGCCATCATCTACAAGTACAGGACTGTTCAACTGTCAAGACATCAGGCTGGAATCCTAAGCTTAGGTATGATGGTTAGGTTATATACTTTTTTCACATAGACATGCTGCGTAAGCGAGTCCCCATTTCATCCCAGTTTGGTCAAATTGGACAATAAGACATTTTAAATTCTGCATCATGTGTTTGGCCAAACATGCAGGGTCCCTATTCAGTGGGGTACATGTATTGCTTGTATTAACTTGTGGCATTGTTGGTCACAGCATTAGCCATGACAGTTGATGGACTAAAATTTAATACAAACTTAGTATAGACGGTTCTTCAGCTTAATGTATATTATTGAAAAGGTTGAAAGTAGAATGTGACTTGTAACTGAAGTTGATCATTTAAAATTTGATGAGACAGGAAAATGATGTCAGTTCATATGTTCCTAGATATGTAGTGAAAAGCGGCTCTGCTCTTATATTCTGTAATATAAATAAGGCAGCAAGAGATATTCTGTCTTCCAAAATGAATCATTTGTAGTTTCTTTCTGTCGTTTCTTCAAGAGCAGAAATTAAAATAAACCATGGAATAAACTGCTTTTCAGAATAATGAACTACCAACCCTCCACTCAGTGGTATACACATATTACCGGTATTAATCTCATTTACAGTAAAGATTTAATTTAGAGTAGTAATACCTGCCTTGCATGTGTTTGAAGTGATTAAGGCATTGTAATATAACATTTACAGCATATGTTCTTCTAACAGATAGCTAGCCATTTGGACAGAAAATGACAGACAAAGACTGATCACTGCAGACAAATCACTTTTAGTCAGCAGAGCTCGAAGCAATCTCATAAAAATCAGAAAATGACAGTTGTATCAGGTTTACTGTCAGTCCTAAAAACCAATTATCATGACTTATTATGTCAATACAACACATGTCTAGTAAAAATATTAATTTTGTACAGTTATCAATATGTTTTATGCATAACCTAAAAAAACAAAAATATGATTTATGAAATCTGAGATTTTTTGTATGACCAGATAAAGATATTGTAGGTTTCAGTCAGTGCAATGAAGTCATAATCACCTAATTCTACTTCTGTGTTGTTGACTTTAGTCGAGAGACTTCTTTCATTCAAATGAACCAAGGAGAGTAAACTCCGTGCACTCTGATTACACACTGGACCTGGATTGGGATGAACGTCTCCCGAAATACGCAACAAAACATGCAGATATTGAATAAACATTGAAAGTGCACCCTGTGACCTGTCATGTTGTGACCAGTGATTACATCACTCATTAAGTGAACTTTCTCACGGACCCCAGATTTTTCCCAGGTTCGCTTGTTGAAGTTACCTGACAAACTAATCTCCATTTAAAGGGTAAAGCCAACTGACTCTATTGAACAAGCGAACCCTTCTCATAATGACATAAACAAATGAAACACTGACGCTCATTTTGTTAACGATCTGATAAAAACATTTTCCTCTGACCAGTGGTAACAATCGTCTCATGATGAAAATGATACATTCAATATAAAAATAAGAGATTCTAAAAATAATGAACATAGAAACATCTAAAGGTAATTGTATGCTGACAAACATATTAAACATATCAACAATATAAAGGAATTCAGAGAGCTCTGTGGGTCTTTGTATTCTACGCTTACAGCTTTGTGCTCATTGTTCAGAAGCTCAGTGTTCTGTTACAACATTCTTTAACCAGGGTGGAACATATTAAATAAAGTACTGTGAAAGACCAAGTCTCTAATTCAAACAGGCAATACATTAACACTGTTTATTTGGTTTGACAAGCGACAGAAACTGTTCCTTGTTTAATATTTGTATCACTCTCTGCGAGTTATCCACAGTCATCTTGACAAACACATTTCCATCGAATGTTCAAGTATCATCCACATGTTTCTGCCACTTCAGCACACGACACTGATATGCTAAAGCTGCCCTGTAATGGGTTAAATCCTCTGCCACAAATATGTCACTGTTTCTCAGTTTAGATTTTGCACCGAATACCTGAGAACCAATCCGATAGCTGGAGAAACGAATTATTATAGGGTGTGGCTTTCTGTTGCACATTGGTTTTCCAGTTCTGTGAGACCTCTGAATGTACGTGAGAATTTACATCTTCTAAGCCAAGCTTGTTATTACACAAATCTAGCACAATGTTGTCTGTGTTTTCATCCTTACTCATCTCCAGCCTGTGTTTTTATAGTATCCGTTTGTGTTGTTATCACCTGCTGTTGATTGGTTACCTTTGTAGTAAGGGATGCAATGGCAGTGGTGACAGTTTCTGTTATTTTGGTCTCAAGGATTGGTCTCAACATTTCTGATATTTCAGTTATGACACCATGGTCAATGCTTGGGCCAGTGCATCGGTGAGATTTGTGCCAGCAGGGTTATTCTGAGGGGATAAAGAGTGGGGCTCACCTGTTGGTTCCCGTTTCCTTTTGGCCTCTGTTTTTTTTGCCTGGATTTTCTGTGTTATCAGGAGGCAGTGATGTGACCTGACTGTCCATTCCTGATGCGGACTCCTCATACACTGCCTTTAGAGAGTCTCCTATAGCCTTGCCTAGTACTCCTTAATTCCATGTTTGAGCTTCTATCGTAAAAACAGTCAAGAATGTCCAGAATAATGCAGCTTTTCCACAAATATATATGGCTCCTTTTATATACAAGACTCTGTTTAACCCATTAAAAATGGTGTAGCTTTAATTTGATGCATTTACGCTAAGTTATTCCCACAAACATCAGAGCTTGGTTAAGCGTCGACCTGTCCGGTTGTCATCTTGGATAATCTCTTTCTTCTTAAGGCAGCAGTTGGACGATTACAGGTTTAATCACTTTAATGGAGTTTTGATGTGTCCTAATGTGACAACAGTATATTCTATATCTTTTTCTTTATTTCAGATCCAAGATGAATCTAGTGGTTTGTGGTCTGTGTCTCTCCCTCGTGGCATGTAAGTATCATCAATATCCAGAACAGATTGGCTCTGTCACATTAAGTTGCCCACAAATGGAACTATCCAAAATTGCCTGGCAAATGGGATTGCCAGCTTGTCATTGACTGCAGGTACAAAAGTTACTCTGGAGCAAATATGCTCCCCCCTCTCACCCCACCCTGATAAAGATTAACTATTAGTTACATTGTAAATAATATTGCCTTTCAAAAGCTGCTGCTTATTTGGTAACCATGCTAAAGCAAATGGTTCATAGAGCAGAGTATGAAAGGATACCTTTTTGCATTTTATGTAAATTGATAAATGTTTAAGTAAGAAAAATCTGTTTGATGTGAGTGTTGTGTTCGCTCTTGTCATGGCTCTGTGCATTGTGATGATTAATCTGTTTAATGTGAGTGTTGTGTTTGCTCTAGTCCAGCTCTGTGCATTGTGATGATTAATCTTTTTAATGTGAGTGTTGTGTTTGCTCTAGTCCAGCTCTGTGTGTTGTGATGATTAATCTGTTTGATGTGAGTGTGGTGTTTGCTCTAGTCCAGCTCTGTGTGTTGTGATGATTAATCTGTTTGATGTGAGTGTTGTTTTTGCTACAGTCACAGCTCTGTGTGTTGTGATGATTAACCTGTTTGATGTGAGTGTTGTGTTTGCTCTAGTCCAGCTCTGTGTGTTGTGATGATTAATCTGTTTGATGTGAGTGTTGTTTTTGCTACAGTCACAGCTCTGTGTGTTGTGATGATTAATCTGTTTGATGTGAGTGTTGTGTTTGCTCTAGTCATAGCTCTGTGTGTTATGACAATCTCTGCTTGTCTGAGTCACTTCTCTGTTGCTTTGGTGAAAATTCCAGTTACTGTATTGTGGCTCTTTGTTACAGTGACAGAGGGGTTTAACTTAAAATATACCGGTCACTTACGTGACCCACCGGGAGCCATTCCTGTTGAGGTAAATGGCAAGATATGGATACAGCTACTGCCACCTACAGTTCACGTAAAACAACAGTATTACCGCGCTGATGATGGATCTCTCAAGTACGCTGGACAGAAGTCTATCCAAGGAGTGGATAAACACGGGACATTCAACAAGACTTCTCACTACTGGATGGCCGGGGACACTACGTTCATTACCACCATGACGGTGTATCCTGAAAAACCTTATGTGTTCAGAGCTGGCCAGGTTCGTGTTCCTGATGAACATTCATAGATTAGTCAACTTAAAATCTTATTTTAATTTATATATCTTATAAGTCATATAAAGTTGAATCAAGATAATTATAACTTAATATGCTTGGACAGTTCGTTTGACGTAAGGTAGTGATTGATGGCTCGTTTTATGTTACCGGGTATATGTTATTATTTTATTTTTAACAGAGTACATGTAAGTGAATAAGGACAATTGTTTTGGAACAGATCGTCCCTGTGAACTGAAACCTCTTGTAACAGTAAACACTTGTATTTAGATACATTGGAAAAACACCATATTTTGCTCTGCCTGTATGCTGCCAGATTTATTGGCTATAGATGGGTATTAACACCTGACAGTGGGGGAAGGTATTGGCAGCCAATCAAATAAATTTCTTACACAGAACTCTATCAGCAACTTGCAATATTGTGTCAAATTTCACTGGCTAAGTGTAGTTTCATGTAAAGAGTTTAGTATTTAGAGATTAATTGGTCAAAATTACAGAGTTAATAATACAGTATTTATTGTGTACTTTTGTTCAGAGAATTACACCTGTATTACAGCAAGTGTAATGAGCCAGACCAACACATATTATCACAGCAGTTTATCATTACTATGATTTTATTTACAAGGAATTTCCGATGGGAGCTGAAGCCACATACACAGGAGACCCTTGGAACAGTGTCATGTCTGGCTGGCCTGTTTGTCCTCGTAAGATGTTTGATGTAGACCTTGGCTTCTTGTCGTATGGTGGGATCATGGCTGGAGACTTAAAGAAATCTGTTGGAAGGTGAAGGAATTTTATCCAATGAACATCTCCCGAGATGATTCCAATTAGCTTGTTCCAGGGAATTTAAAGTGTCAAGTATAGTGCATAATTAATTTTATAAAAGACAAACTTTGCTTAAAACTAATAAAATATGGTCAGTAAAGAACAAATTAAATTTGTGATTCATAATCATAGCACTTTTCCATTTTATGTACATGCCAGTTGTCTGTTATTTTAATTAAAGTTTGATATTAATATTAAATAACATCAGTGTTAAATGTATATTGATATTAAATTACATCAATGTATTTAGAACTACAGTAGATGATCACAAATGTTCTGTCCTTACAGGTGGGCCAACCTGAACAATGGCTTTACGACAGGGATTTATGGCGGCCCATTGGCATTATTTGACATGTCGTCTGCTCTGATTATTTCTCCGTTCAACCAGTTTACACCGGCTGCCAATGGCTGGAATAACACCGAGAGCACAGTGAGCTGGGGAGTCATGGGAAATGCCTCCCACATTCCTGAGGGGTTTCAGATGGAGACCATTTTCTTTCTCAGTTCTGGTGGAATCAATCAGGTCTGAGCAATACTATTTATTATTTTCTTCAAACCAATTGCAGAAACAAGATATTAATAGTCTCCTCAATGCATGCAGCAGTTCCCAAATAGGTTTGCCTGCTGATGAGAATGAAAGTAATGCCACTATTGAAGGCATAGATATGGATACTCCTGTAAAACTATGGTAGACCTCACTTGATCTAATGCCCATACTCCTCTGAAATACTTTAAGCATGGTCCAAGGGGGGTTTGTTTTGAAAATCTTACACCTTAACTAAACTATATATAATATACTTATGTCAAGCGAATCCTATGTGCCCACACTTCAGAAAAGCCCATTTTTGATAGCAATGAACATGTAAATACTGGTAATGAGATACAAATAAAACATATACCTTAGTATTTTTAAAACATATGCTAATGATCAAATCAGCTTTTTTGGAAATTTACAAGATTCCACAGGTTACCTTGGATAGGGTAACTTAGACATTGGATAACTTTATCATTAGCATGTTATACTGAAATATCATGAAAGCATCAGCGGTGACAAGATGGTAATACAGGAGCCCATTATTTGTAATGTTGGATCTTTGCAGTGTGTATATAAACCACTAATATGACAATCTCCTTTCCCAATTTGTTTTTCTTGACTTTACTTTGGCATTCAGGGACTAGCAATAGATATACCTAAAATATCCTATCCCCTTACATGTATGACAAACATGGCTATATTACAGGCTTTTAAGGACTGGGGTGAGATGATGAGACTTGAGTACGGGAGGACTGACCAGTATGTCCGTAACGACTTCACCAACAACTATCTTGGGTACTGGATGGATGGAGGTAACTTAACTCAGACCTAGCTCACTTTGCTTAATGGGGGATGACTTACAGTAATTGTATCCGCCAAAACAGAGTTTTTCGGATACTATGTTTTCAGCTGCAGGCCGCCGCCGCGTAGGTGTCCGGAGAACTCCTCCGTAACCGATGGCAGAATTTTATGAAACCCGGGATTATGTTCGGGTTACATGTGAACTGCTGCGCCCCGATTTTGTTTTGACCTCTGACCTTTCCTCTGCGCTCTGCGTCCGTTTGTGCGTCTGTTTCCACACATAAACCCACATATCTTGGGAACCGTTTGACGGATCAGGAAAATTTTTTTGCACAAATGTAGCCCTTGGAGAGCTTTATAACATACATAAAAAATGGTGGCGCCACCTGCAACCATGTTTGCACAGTGTCCATCTGTTCGTCTGCCTTGGGTTAAAATCACTCATATCTCTGCAGTGATTTGACTTATTCACCTGAAATTCGGCATGCGTATACATCCTGGATAGCTTTTCTGATTTTATGACAGGTGGCGCCACCTACATTCACGTTTACGCTGCAGACATCCAAGCTCATATCTCGGGAACCGTTTGACTGATTGGGCCAAAATTTTGCATGTGTATAGATCTCACATAGCTCTTTATCATACGCAAAACTGGTGGCGCCACCTGCAGCCATTTTTGCACAGCTCCCGTCTGTTTGTCTGCCATGGGATAAAATCACTCATATCTCTGCAGTGATTTGACTAATTCACCTGAAATTCGGCATGCGTATACATCCTGGATAGCTTTTCTGATTTTATGACAGGTGGCGCCACCTACATTCACGTTTACGCTGCAGACATCCGAGCTCATATCTCGGGAACCGTTTGACTGATTGGGCCAAAATTTTGCATGTGTATAGATCTCACATAGCTCTTTATCATATGCAAAACTGGTGGCGCCACCTGCAGCCATTTTTGCACAGCTCCCGTCTGTTTGTCTGCCATGGGATAAAATCACTCATATCTCTGCAGTGATTTGACTAATTCACCTGAAATTCGGCATGCGTATACATCCTGGATAGCTTTTCTGATTTTATGACAGGTGGCGCCACCTACATTCACGTTTACGCTGCAGACATCCAAGCTCATATCTCGGGAACCGTTTGACTGATTTGGCCAAAATTTTGCATGTGTATAGATCTCACATAGCTCTTTATCATACGCAAAACTGATGGCGCCACCTGCAGCCATTTTTGCACAGCTCCCGTCTGTTTGTCTGCCATGGGATAAAATCACTCATATCTCTGCAGTGATTTGACTAATTCACCTGAAATTCAGCATGCGTATACATCCTGGATAGCTTTTCTGATTTTATGACAGGTGGCGCCACCTTCATACACGTTTACGCTGCAGACATCCAAGCTCATATCTCGGGAACCGTTTGACCGATTGGACCAAAATTTTGCATGTGTATAGTTCTCACATAGCTCCTTATCATATGCAAAACTGGTGGCGCCACCTTCAACCATTTTTGCACAGCATCCATCTGTTTGTCTGCCACGGGCTAAAATCACTCATAAACATATAGTGGTTTGACTTATCTGCCTCAAATTTTGCATATGTATACAACTTGGATGGCTTTCTGGATTTTGTGGTAGCTGGCACCAACTACATACACATTTCAGCTGCAGACATCCAAGCTAATATGCAACACTTCACTCTATTTCCCCTTGCCACTCAATCCATGCCTCACTTCACCCGTTCCACTCTGATTTAGGCGGATACACGTAGTCGCTTGTCTACTACCCGTATTCTAGTTAGTAATATATGATACACAGAATAATGATACACTGTACATTAATATATAATACACTATAATAGTATATAAAACACTGTAATGATATATATATAATACACTGTGAAATATTATTAAATAAACTGTACATTAATGTATAATACAGTTTATAATAATGTATAATTCTCTCTATAATAATGTATAATACAGTGTAATGGAATATGTTAACAAGGATATTGCAAAATAAAAATAGTATAAAGCATGCTGCACCTGTTAGTTGTCACTATTTTGATTTATATTTATGAATTATGAAAAACTGAAGTAATAAAAAATATGACTGAGGTAGAGGAAAGGAAATCATGCAAGTAATAATCAAAATTAATTCAGCAACTCCCTGCATAAATTATGAAATAATATTGAGAGAACACATCTGTTGAAATATGAACTTGTTTTAAATTATTTAAACAACTGAAATATTTTCTAGGGGCCTATTATTCCTACACCACAATGCCTAGTGGGACCATGCAGGACACTGTACTGGCAATGAAGGCCCAGTCTCTAAAACAAAATGTCCCATACAGGTAATGTATTATTTCACATTAAACTGTCAACATATAAATTTAAAATCATTGTATGTAAAAATCAACTAAATAGTATTACACTTTCTGCTCTTGAAATGTATCACAAGAAAATCCAGAGCAAGGGAATAACATTTTATTATTTTACTTTTAAATACAAAGCACACAGGGAAGATGAAATTACCTGCCTTTTTGTCCTTTAATCTATTCATCATAATTAGGAGCTGCCTACCCCTGTTTACAGCGAGACTTATATTTTCAATGTGCATGCACTTCATTATTACATTACATTATTTGATATCCATATCCAAAGGGAATAAACAATGGTAACTTATTAGGGGCGCCATGAACTATGAGACATGTCAACCAGGTTTGTAAAGTAGTAATATTTATATCTTGAGTAGGTAAGGTACCAAAAATTATGCTTTTGCATCTTTTTTTGCAATTAAAATGATAAAATTTCACATCTCATTTTGTCAAGATGCTGTCTAAAGACAGTGTCAGTAACATGTACCTGTTACATGCGTTGTTATATGTTTCCCCCTTGAGCTTAGTGCCTGGCTTTGTCTACCGCAGGTATGTGGAGTTTGATGAATGGTTCTATTGTTGGTGTACTGGGGAGCCTACTTACCCTTGTTGTGACAGTGTTGGTACAGAAGTCTGGGAAGCTGACGTCAGAGTGTTCCCTGATGGCTTCAAGTAAGTGTCTTGCATGCTGATTATCATATGTTTACTTACATGAAGAATTAACTTTAGGACTTTCTTAAAAAAACTGGGCAACTCTAAGAAGATGCAGAGCTCCACTGGCATAATGATTTTTACCTACAAACCATACAAATTCCATTCTTTCAGATCCACCTGTCTCTGTAGTTATACACTTACTCACCAGGTGTCAACACCCTTGGTAGTCCCAATGATTTGAGAGGGTTCTAAAAAGAAAAGACAAATAAGCAAACCCTAAATCCATGCCTGAACTAGGATAAACTAAACATTTTAATAACCTCTCCTTGGTTCAAGACCCACCTCAGTACAAATGGTAATAGAAGTCCATCACTAACCAAGAAAGGGTCAACAAGAACCAGGGCTGTCAAACATGGATGAAAAATTACTTCTGATCAATAATGTTTGCAAAGAATATTGTATTCACACAGATAATAACAAAAACATATTATTTAGGAATTATCTGCAACTGTAAATGGACACAAAATCTACAGACTGATTATATTAAGATGAAAAGTAACACTATCTGTAAATATTGTCATTAAATACTCTAAAAATTATTGCGAACTTAAAAGTGACAATGATGACTTGAAAGTCATAAATAAGATATTTATTACATTGTTAAAGTTTATTTTTGATTAATTAATGATTGATCCATTATTATTGGAGACAAAATGGTGATAAAAATGATAATATAAACAGTACGTTTGAATATGAATGAGATAGTTCAGTTGAATCTTCAATTTTTACTCTTGGAAATAAAGCAAGACATTGTGTTAGTTTGTCTCTTAGTAACAGCTGGCAGTTAAAAATTATAGGGAAGAAATAAATGAGAAGAATACAGTATGCATCAGTTTTACTCCTAAAGGTAAGATTAAATCAGACCTTCAGGTGTTTAATATATATGTTAACATTTGTTTTCCAGGTATGTGTCTGAGCAGACCAACTGGCCTGTACATGGAAGTAACAAGTGGTGGTAAGAATACACACACCAATGTAATACAAACCTACTTAGATGTAGGATGATATATTTTACGGATGACATGCCTGTTGTATATATACAAGTAAATATAACCAGGACTGATGACAGAAGTAATCTGTGATTTGGACTCTCTGTGTCCACCTGTGAGTGTTTAGCTGCAGTGCCACCTATGTGTTCTTTAGTGAACTATGTAACATGCTGGATGACATACCATGTGGTCATATGAGATGACTGAAAAAAAAATATCAATACACTTAACTGTCTTCATGCAGAGTTCATTTATTATTCATTCTTCAATGTTGCCAATTCAAGAGAATCCATAACACTTGCAAACAGGGACCCTGTTCCTCTAAATGATAAAATATATGGATTATATTAACCTTGTTAATGACTAAAAGTACTCCAAGGTCTCTGGTCTACCAGTCATATATATTTTGTTGATTACATGGGAATTGCTTGTGCACTGTCCTAACAGGAAATCCACTCATATAGAATTTAAAACATATGAAACACATTTTATAATTGTCAGTACTCATAATAATGGTTGACATGTTTCATCTGTTGTTGTAGAGGCATTAATTTGAATGATCTTGTCTCTTTCAGGTCAGACACCACACAATATGCAAAACAGAATGGTGGCAAATTTGAGTTTATTATTGACAAAGAATCTAAAGGTTCCCTGCCAGTTGATCAAGTAAGCAGACTAATTAATACAATATTAAAAAAATATATAAATATAATAAGATATGTTAACTAAAAAATTGCTTTACGAGTGTATAAATAAAATGTAATTCATCCTCATAAAATGAGCTGTAGAGGTAGAGAATTCCTGTGACTATCTGTGAATATTCAGGATGTTGAGTACCATATGGATTTTAGACTTTTCTGGAGAAATTAGCTGCATTTTCTATTATGCAGTCTGGGCATGAGTTTGGGCACAGATATGGTCAGTCTGTCCACATATATAATCCTAGTGTAATTTTGGAAATTGACTAGATAATCCTAAAAATTGTACTACATGGCTGCTATTAGGGGCCCCCATTTTCTATACAGACTTATAAACCTTGATGTCACAAGGTTGATCAAAATGTATGGGTAGGACTTGGCTGTAAAATGGCAATACTGGTTGAGTTGTTTGTTTATATTGAACCAGGTATAATCTCAGTTAGTGTGTAAATCATTGAATCTTACTTTCCCTAGATGTTAGGAACCCTAAATCAATATGAGTGATATGAATGATTTATATAAATATAAATGGGGTAGGGTGTAGCCTAGTGGTTAAGGTGCTGAACTTAGGACCTGCAGGTCCCCGGTTCAGACCCCGCCAGTGACTCAATGGCATAATGGTGAAATCTCATTATAGAACTTCAGAGTTTCGCTCTAATGTCTTAACAACAGGTTATGACTTCTGGATTATTCCTAACCCCGTGCAAATAAAACCTGAAATCAAAAAGGCTTAATAATAATAACATATCATTCTTAACATACGGATACCTTCATCCTTATACAATACACAGTGCCACCAACAGGCCATGGACCTATCCTTAAAAAATAAAATATGAATGATGGTCCAGGAGGAGCAAATTTATTTGAGTTTTCTGTAATATTAACATAAATCAGTTATGTGTACTTGAGTGGTGGAGTGCTTTGGCACCTGACTATGGTCTTAAATTAAAAATGATGCATGTTATTCCTTACAGCACCATGTGTATATGTATACAGTTCAAGATGGAAATCATGCAGGCAGGCCCAATTTTTAACTGTAACCTCAATATGCATCTTCATTTGTGACACTAGATTGAATGATTTAATGAATGATTATTAGCTCAGCTGACTTTCAGTCATGCTGGGCTATAGCGATGGGTCTTTGTCCGGCGTCCTTCCGTCGGTCCGTCCGGCCGTCCGGCCGGCCATCCGTCCGTTAGCAGGGCACAAATTGTAACCATAGGAGCTAGGGCCATGAACCCTATGCAGTCTTAGAGGTTCTAAAAAGATCTCCTTGCAAACCTGAAATTAGGTCACTGCAACCTATATTCTCAAAGTTATGGGGTGTGTTTGCACCCCCCAGAAAATAATCCTTTTAGCCAAAATTTTCATCCCAAACCCTCCATCTTTCACATACAGCTCACCTACCAACAGGGGAAGAACCATAATAATTTTGAGGTCACAAGGTCAAAGGTCAATGTCACAGAACCAACTTCTTTGAAAAGCCTCAGGATGCATTTTAAGCCAAACCTTTCATCCCAATTCTTTGACCTTTCACATGTAGCTCACCTACTAAGTGGGAGAAGAATCCTATAGATGTTGAGGTCACAAGGTCAAAGGTCAGGGTCACAGGATCCACTTTTTTTAAAAGGTTGTGGACACATTTCAAGCTAGACGTTTCATTCCAAACCTTTCAGCACTGATATCGCTTCTCTGCCAACAGGGGAAAAGACCTGTTGATTTTGAGGTCAAAGGTCAAGTTCACAGCACCCTCTTCTTGCGTGGAGTCATTTTCAGCAAACTTTTCAATCTATACTTTCCATCTGTCATATATGGCTTACCTACCAATAGGAGAAGAAGCCTATTGATGTTGAGTTCAAAAGGTCAAAGGTCAAGGTCACAATATTGTTCTAAAGGCTTGTGAACATATTTCAAGTGAAACTGTTCAACCCAAACCTTCAGTCTTTCACATATGCCACATCTATGCATCACTGTATGTGATTCAAACTTCATATTTATGGGTCTTTTTGCATGAAGAAATAACTAATTGATTTTGAGGTCAGCTGGTCAGGAGGTTAAAGGTTGCAGGTCCAAGTTATTCACTCATTGGTTGCCAAGTAATTACACCTGGCCAGATGTAAGTGGTTAGTAGTTACCCATAATTTAGAAAGAATCCAGTTGATATGTGGGCAAAAGGCCAAGGTCATAGGTCAGGGATATTCACAGTAACTTATTTTGTAGACCATCTCTATTTTTCTTGTTTTCTTGTATATATAACCATATGGCACTCACAATTGGTACATCTCACTATGTGCCCATAATTATCAGTGACACTTGTGATATATGACTCCCTTTTGTATCAGCTCATGGAGTGATAAGGATATATCATTAGTGCATAACAAAAACACTGTTGCCAGAATGCTTTGGCCAGGCATTAAGACTATGAGAGTTAAGTGTTAAGTTTTGCTGCTGATTTATAAAATGATGGGAACATTTTGCAGTTTATATCATGGAATCATAGCAATAAACTTAGTTTTCTAGATATCTGAATATTATTATACAAATCATCAGATATACCAGCAAGTGTTTGTTCTGATAATATGTGGGTCTGTACCTGGATTTAGGATGGCTTTATTTGATTACAAGACTCTTAGTGATGCTTTCTGTATTTCTTTTCTTTTAGTTTTTTTTCAGTTTACCTACCCTGCTGACCCCATTGAATAGCAAGCTGATAATTAAAACAAATTGGACTTGCATTTTTTACATTTGCATGTTCATAAATCTGATATGAGAGCTCTCCAACCTGATCCTTGCCTTTTGAATTGTTTTGGACATTCATAACTGTTACATTCTTTGAAGCAATTGCTACAAGTTTAGTGTCTTATTGGAGGATGTGTGACTTGTCAGAAAACCATTATGTCTGCCAGGTAGCCATTTTAGAAATCCTTTTGCCAGGACAGTTTCTGTGATTTTTTTATGATGTTTGGTCCCTTTTAGAGGATGTTTGTTGTTCAATTTCCGACCTGTCAGAAATCCAATATGGCCACCAGGACGCCATCTTTAAATTCCTTTAGAACATATTATCTCAAGAACTATTAAAGTGAATGCAGTGGGATGTATATTAATGTAATCTTGCATTGGGTCAAAGATTTCTTAATAAATATGACCATCATTTATGAAAGCTCAGTACAGTTGGCTTGTATTGAATAAAAATTAATATGGAAGCACCCGTTTCACAATAATTGTATCCGCCAAAACGAAGTTTTGCGGATACTATGTTTTTGACCGGGTTCCGCCGCCGCCGCCGCCGCGTTCGTTTCCGGAGAACTCCTCTGAGACTACTGGACAGATTTTTCCGAAACTTACACAAATTATCGGGTCACATGTGAACTGGTGCCTAACCAAGTGACCTTGACCTCTGACCTTTGTCTCTGCCCAGCGTCCGTTTGTGCATCTGTTTCCACACATAAACCCATATATCTCGGGAACCGTTTGACCGATCCGGAAAAAATTTTTACACAAATGTAGCCCTGGGAAAGCTTTATAACATACACAACAAAAGGTGGCGCCACCTGCAACCATGTTTGCACAGTGTCCATCTGTTCATCTGCCTGGGGTTAAAATCACTCATATCTCTGCAGTGATTTGACTAATTCACCTAAAATTCGGCATGCATATACATCCTCGATAGCTTTCTCGATTTTGTGACAGGTGGCGCCACCTACATTCACGTTAACGCTCCACACATAATCCCATATATCTCGGGAACCGTTTGACTGATGCGGAAAAAAATTTTACACAAATGTAGCCCTGGGATAGCTTTATAACATACACAACAAAAGGTGGCGCCACCTGCAACCATGTTTGCACAGTGTCCATCTGTTCATCTGCCTGGGGTTAAAATCACTCATATCTCTGCAGTGGTTTGACTAATTCACCTAAAATTCGGCATGTGTATACATCCTAGATAGCTTTCTTGATTTTATGACAGGTGGCGCCACCTACATTCACGTTAACACTCCACACATAAATCCATATATCTCAGGAACCGTTTGACCGATCCGGAAAAATTTTTTAACACAAATGTAGCCCTGGGATAGCTTTATAACATACACAACAAAAGGTGGCGCCACCTGCAACCATGTTTGCACAGTGTCCATTTGTTAATCTGCCTGGGGTTAAAATCACTCATATCTCTGCAGTGGTTTGACTAATTCATCTAAAATTCGGCATGTGTATACATCCTAGATAGCTTTCTTGATTTTATGACAGGTGGCGCCACCTACATTCACGTTTATGCTGCAGACATCCAAGCTCATATCTCGGGAACCGTTTGACCAATCAGGAAAAAAACTTTACACAAATGTAGCCCTTGGATAGCTTTATAACATGAATAAAAATGGTGGCGCCACCTGCAGCCATTTTTGCACAGCGTCCATCTGTTTGTCTGCTGTGGGATAAAATTACTCATATATCTGCAGTGGTTTGACTTTTCCACATGAAATTTTGCATGTGTATATATCTTGGATAGTTTCTCGTTCAAATAACAGGTGGCGCCACCTACAATCATGTTTATGTGGCAGAGATCCATTCTAATATTTAACACATGTAACTCTATATCCCCTTGCCACTCAATCAATGCCTCACTTCACCCGTCCTTCTCTTATTTTGGCGGATACACGTAGTCGCTTGTCGACTACCCGTATTCTAGTTCTTGCATGGATTTCCTTGATCTTTTGCTATATTTTGATCTTATATGTGGCCTGTGTGGTATTCCTTTTTAGACTGACAGGTATCGAGCAGGATTAGTTCCTGATAGCTCAACAACCATACATTTTGCCTCAGACCATCATTCACTATGTTTTAACCAGAAATATATGATAAGAATTTATGGCAATGTAGAAAGTTTAAACAATATTGGCATATAGGTTCTGCAACAATTTTACTAGAAGTTGTGAATTGCAGCCCATGATGTTGCAGGTCATGCTTGGCAGCTGAGCGTCATGACCCATGGGTCACTTGTTTTTCATATGTTAGATCTGTATCTGTATCAGTGTGTCTCCAGATAAGCTTTAATGCAACTTCACGTTTTATTAGTCTGCTGTGTAGATAAGAATAAAAATTATACTTGGCTCATGGAAATAACGTTATTATTCAGGCAGCTGTTTGTGAATGTTATACAAAACTAAAAAAAAACCTAGGTTATTTTAAAAAATTTTTTTTTCAGTGTTTCTGGGATTACCTAATGAATCGAGCCTTCAAGCGAGGACAGATTGTTTATGAACAGGATTTCCAGAGCACCCAATGGGAACATGTATGGCAGTTAACTAGCAACGTGACACTGGGCCGGACCTGGTACACACAGATGGGAAGAGGAGCTGAACTGAATGGGTTGGTGATACAGTACTGCATGGCACCCTGCCGAGCTATCCTACAGGCGCTCGAGATCCCTACAGTCACTCAGGTATGATATCCTGTAAAAGTGTTGAGATATCCTACAGACACTAGAGATCCTTGCAGTCACTCAGGTATGATATCCAGTAACAGTACTGAGCTTTCCTACAGACACTAGAGATCCCTACAGTCACTCAGGTATGATATCCAGTAAAAGTGTTGAGATATCCTACAGACACTAGAGATCCCTGCAGTCACTCAGGTATGATATCCAGTAAAAGTGTTGAGCTATCCTATAGACACTAGAGATCCTTGCAGTCACTCAGGTATGATATCCAGTAAAAGTGTTGAGCTATCCTACAGACACTAGAGATCCCTGCAGTCACTCAGGTATGATATCCAGTAAAAGTGTTGAGCTATCCTAAAGACACTAGAGATCCCTGCAGTCACTCAGGTATGATATCCAGTAAAAGTGTTGAGCTATCCTACAGACACTAGAGATCCCTGCAGTCACTCAGGTATGATATCCAGTAAAAGTGTTGAGCTATCCTACAGACACTAGAGATCCTTGCAGTCACTCAGGTATGATATCCAGTAAAAGTGTTGAGCTATCCTACAGACACTAGAGATCCTAGCAGTCACTCAGGTATGATATCCAGTAAAAGTGTTGAGCTATCCTACAGACACTAGAGATCCCTGCAGTCACTCAGGTATGATATCCAGTAAAAGTGTTGAGCTATCCTACAGACACTAGAGATCCCTGCAGTCACTCAGGTATGATATCCAGTAAAAGTATTGAGCTATCCTACAGACACTAGAGATCCCTGCAGTCACTCAGGTATGATATCCAGTAAAAATGTTGAGCTATCCTACAGACACTAGAGATCCCTGCAGTCACTCAGGTATGATATCCAGTAACAGTACTGAGCTATCCTACAGACACTAGAGATCCCTGCAGTCACTCAGGTATGATATCCAGTAAAAGTGTTGAGCTATCCTACAGACACTAGAGATCCCTGCAGTCACTCAGGTATGATATCCAGTAACAGTACTGAGCTATCCTACAGACACTAGAGATCCCTGCAGTCACTCAGGTATGATATCCAGTAAAAGTGTTGAGCTATCCTAAAGACACTAGAGATCCCTGCAGTCACTCAGGTATGATATCCAGTAAAAGTGTTGAGCTATCCTACAGACACTAGAGATCCCTGCAGTCACTCAGGTATGATATCCAGTAAAAGTGTTGAGCTATCCTACAGACACTAGAGATCCCTGCAGTCACTCAGGTATGATATCCAGTAAAAGTATTGAGCTATCCTACAGACACTAGAGATCCCTGCAGTCACTCAGGTATGATATCCAGTAAAAGTGTTGAGCTATCCTACAGACACTAGAGATCCCTGCAGTCACTCAGGTATGATATCCAGTAAAAGTATTGAGCTATCCTACAGACACTAGAGATCCCTGCAGTCACTCAGGTATGATATCCAGTAAAAATGTTGAGCTATCCTACAGACACTAGAGATCCCTGCAGTCACTCAGGTATGATATCCAGTAACAGTACTGAGCTATCCTACAGACACTAGAGATCCCTGCAGTCACTCAGGTATGATATCCAGTAAAAGTGTTGAGCTATCCTACAGACACTAGAGATCCCTGCAGTCACTCAGGTATGATATCCAGTAACAGTACTGAGCTATCCTACAGACACTAGAGATCCCTGCAGTCACTCAGGTATGATATCCAGTAAAAGTGTTGAGCTATCCTAAAGACACTAGAGATCCCTGCAGTCACTCAGGTATGATATCCAGTAAAAGTGTTGAGCTATCCTACAGACACTAGAGATCCCTGCAGTCACTCAGGTATGATATCCAGTAAAAGTGTTGAGCTATCCTACAGACACTAGAGATCCCTGCAGTCACTCAGGTATGATATCCAGTAAAAGTATTGAGCTATCCTACAGACACTAGAGATCCCTGCAGTCACTCAGGTATGATATCCAGTAAAAATGTTGAGCTATCCTACAGACACTAGAGATCCCTGCAGTCACTCAGGTATGATATCCAGTAACAGTACTGAGCTATCCTACAGACACTAGAGATCCCTGCAGTCACTCAGGTATGATATCCAGTAAAAGTGTTGAGCTATCCTACAGACACTAGAGATCCCTGCAGTCACTCAGGTATGATATCCAGTAACAGTACTGAGCTATCCTACAGACACTAGAGATCCCTGCAGTCACTCAGGTATGATATCCAGTAACAGTACTGAGCTATCCTATAGACACTAGAGATCCCTGCAGTCACTCAGGTATGATATCCAGTAAAAGTGTTGAGCTATCCTACAGACACTAGAGATCCCTGCAGTCACTCAGGTATGATATCCAGTAACAGTACTGAGCTATCCTACAGACACTAGAGATCCTTGCAGTCACTCAGGTATGATATCCAGTAAAAGTGTTGAGCTATCCTACAGACACTAGAGATCCTAGCAGTCACTCAGGTATGATATCCAGTAAAAGTGTTGAGCTATCCTACAGACACTAGAGATCCTTGCAGTCACTCAGGTATGATATCCACTGCTGAACCATCCTACAGGTGCTCAAGATCCCCACGGTTATTCAGATTTGATATCATCAAGCAAAATGGAGCAGTATGTTGTAATATGTCATCAGCGTGTAACATCATGTAGCTGCAGATCACATTATGTAAAAATATGAAGCAACATGATTAATACATTAGTTTTACTGAGGATACACTGTATAATATGAGACTTGTGCTTTTGATCAAAGAGAGAAAACAGCTACCTTGAGAATAGAAATGATTCCATATACATAATTATGCAGAATGGTGGACTGAATAACAGTTGTATCACTGTAATGATAATGTGTCATAATGCTGAAAAGAATATTCAGGAAATTTGGTTGAGTAATTTTAACCCATATCAGAGCCCTAATTAAGAATCTTAGTACTCCTATAGGAAAGGACATGGATTAATGTTTGTAGTTACATATATATTATTGTCTAGGCATCTGAATATCAGGTGTGCTTGCTCACTGCTGCCAAAGGATCCAGTCTTGTCCCGTTTAAGCCTTCAGCCAAAGCTGTTACAACTTCACTTTCATGTGCAACATATGTGTCATACTAGAGAAATGTAATAAAATACCTGTCAGCTTATTTTGACCTATGAAATATTTTGTGTTGTGTAATGATGGTATTGAAAGTATATTAATGAATTAAGCAAATACAAGTAAGTAAATAAAGTATTTCAGCTTGAGCCAGGTGATAGCTGAAAGCTGTGCATGCTGTCAGTGCAAATTAATATTGTAAATGGTTTCAGGTACTCAGTCCTGATGATATAATTCAGGCCCTACTATTCTGACTTTCTTACAGGCCCGCGCCAGTGAAGATTACAGACCAGGTTATGGGAACTGGATGATAGGAATTTCCACAATGTTCCTTAATGCCATGGGCATCAGACCTTTCAAAGACAACTTCTTCACCACACCCTACCAGCCGGGATATAACTTTGGAAGTAAGTTATCAGTAAATTAAAATTGCAATATAGCTACTTTTTAAACAGAAAAAAGGTATTACCATGGTAGTATTCTTGGTTAGTCCTGTTTTTCATACTGTCAGTCAGTCCTCCAAATTACATATATTTAAGGTTATTTTCCTCCATCTCAAATAAAGTTAAAAGTACAGGGGTACATAAAACAAAGTTTACTTGATGAGTAATGTATTCATATTCCGATTTATCTGAGCCAAAAAAAGTCAGTCTCGTTGGTGCCCTGCTCACTATTCATTTTCAAAAGAAACATGATCTCCATACAGTATTGACTCTTTGTTTTCCTAGTATAAAATATAAATAGTAAAATACTGATAATTATAAAATAAATAAATAATATATGTTTTACACAATTTTTTTATTGTACCTGCGTCATTTGATTATGTTTTTATGGATCAGTTCATGATGTTTGATATTACAGACTTCAATGAGACCCATGCTGATCTAGAGGTGCTGGTAGCTACCATGAGTATGGGACCGGTTGGGCCAAGTGATATGCTGAACCACACTGATGCTGAAAAACTAATGAGGTAGGCAGCAAGACAGCCTAATCTAGGCCAGGTAAATATGTAGTGTTAAGAGACTGCAGAGGAAATCATTCCAGCATGATGAGGTCAAAGTTCAAAGTGATCATGAAGAGATTACTGCAGCATTTATCATACTCAGAGACTTGAACATACACAGTTCTAAAAACAGATTCATTATGCCCAGGCCACTCAGGTGATAAACATTCATAAAGTATAGGTGTCTGACTGAAAGTTCAAGTCTGGCTAAAGTACATGTTTCGCTCTGCTGTGACCATACTTCTCCAGGGGATATTATTCTGGTGAGATTATAGGGATTTTTACAGACAGTTTTTTACAGAGCTATTTTTAGCTCAGCTGACTATAAGTCATCTGAGCTATAGTCATTGTCCATTGTATGTCGTCCGTCTGTTTATCCGTCCGTCCGGATATCCGTCCATAAGACTGGCACGTTTCAACACCATTGGACCTACGAATCTGAAATTTGGCATTCAGCTAGATGTCCCCAAAATCTCCTACCATGCCAAAAATTGGTTCAATAGGACTTCGTTCCTTCAAGATATGAAGGAAAAACCTCAATTTTTTATTAGAAATCTATTTTCACACTTCAGGACTGTGTACCGGTAATATCAAAACCACTCATCTGGTTTTCTTCATATTTACCATAAATATTCCTCTATATAGTTCTTATGTACATGCCAGAAAATAAGTCAGTATTGTTTAATTTAAAAAAAGTTGTGGGCCCAAACATAATGGACTTTGTAAAAAAATCAGTAAAGATATTTTGTCACTTAAGACCGAAAGTGTTAAAGGTAGGGACTTTTTTTCAGTAATACAACTTTAATTAATCAAAATTTAATTGTATACCAAAAATTAGATCAAAATCTGTTAATTTTTTTAAATATTGGCAAAAATATAAAATTGGTACCTTAAATTCTGCCCAACTTTGGCCACGGCACGTTTTTTTTCCTCTAAGTACTGTGGATTTAATTTTCGCAGCATGTACACATAAGGATTTAATCTGTTAAAATCTGAAATCGGAAAATAAAAGCTGCAAAATTAGGCTAGTTATTGAATTTTTTTGGAGGCTCTTGTTGTATTCCCTTACATTGTCAAGCAGTCCACTTTAGTGACTGTAGGTCATTCAGTGCAGCTCTTTACTGAGTTGAGCTTGATCAGGCTGTCTGCAGTTAATACCATACCACAGGAGCCTTTTTCTCTAGCAACCCCCCCCCCCCCCCCCATTCTGTTGACAGACCTGTACTATGAACTAGATGAATCTTAAAATTAACATTTTTTTCAGCAACAAGCAGTAACAACGGAGACCCCTCCCCCCACCCACCCCTTCAATACACAGGACTAATAAACAAGATAAATCTTATAATTTTAATGTTAAATAAATTCTTTTTGATGAGACCTGGACAATTTTGATTGTTTTAAAGAAAAAAAATTCAGGAATTAAATCCTAATATTCAAATGTGATAAAATATAAGGATCTAATGTAAGTGCTAACTGACAAGATTTAAGAAGATATAAATACTTTGTAGCATTTCATTCATATCTCTTAAAGTTGGCAGGGCCTAGGTGTGAATAACACTGTTAACTTAGTATTAAAATTAGGAATACCGTATTTCATCTAATTGTTCGACCATAAAAAAATAAATAAATTTTACAGAGAAATTAGAAATTACAACCTTGCAAATCACATCATGGTCGAATAAATAGAATCGCTTTTATGTATGGGTTCGTCAGCCATCACCTCAGTTCATGGTCGTGTCTCTCGTATTGTCCATTACAGATATATCTTTATTTGTGCTATTATAGGTTACAAAATAAATGTTATCCATTATATAAGGGAGCTCTTTCTTAAAATCAACTATATTAAATCC
Source organism: Sipunculus nudus (assembly GCA_026874595.1). Classification (NCBI taxonomy): domain Eukaryota; kingdom Metazoa; phylum Annelida; class Sipuncula; order Golfingiida; family Sipunculidae; genus Sipunculus; species Sipunculus nudus. The sequence goes on along the minus strand of CM049314.1, from coordinate 45,809,271 downwards.
ATTCAAATGGCGAGTTACGGGCGTTCATACATTGCTGTGGTGGACATATGAAGTACGGTGGGCGATATTATAGCTTTTAAGAAAAATTTGGTTTATTATCTTGTCAGATCTTCTCAAAAATATCATAAATGAGACCAGTAAATTTCACAAGATTTTAATCGTATTTTAAAGAAATACAAAATACAAACATCCTGTTCACCGTGTTTGTAAGAAAACAAATATTCACAGCATGCTCAACGTATTTGTCAGTTATAAATACAAAGTGATGAATGCAAACTACGTTTCACAGCATACCTATTGTGTTTGTCAAAACACTGTGTTATGTAAATGAGGTTGTTATATGAAAAACAAAAAGGAATAGTGAGGGAATATGTCGGTACAAAGGGGCTGAGGAAGCTTTAATAGCGAGTTTGGTTATAATAACACCTGTTGTCCAAACACGGACACGGGACATGATTTCCCGGCCAAGTGTTCCCGTTGCCCAAACATCGATTAACATGACAGGCGATAGTTTGCCCTTTGACCACTACCGTGTAATCTTGGTCAGACCGTGTCGGAGGGTAAACTGTGACCAGTCGGTAATTAGTGAGTCGATTTTCATTGAACGTAATTAACGGTGGGGCATCGGAAGCACCTAATAGGGCAAGACGTTCTCTAAACACTGCTTCATTTCATATTTCATGACTCATTTAATTGATATCGTGATCAACATACTGAGGTAAGATTTTCATTTTCAGCTGACTGCATGCAGATTTTTTTTTTTTTTTTAACTCGCATATTTCCACACAATGTAACTGTACCGGTATTCAGAATTACTGAAATCATGAATGAAAATGCTCAATACTGACTGGATAATACGCGAAGTACAGAACCGTGTCTCTAGCGGTCCATAGAGAATCACAATCAATCTCTCTCTCTCTCTCTCTCTCTCTCTCTCTCTCCCTCATATTTATATATAACAATAGTAAATAAAAATAAGGATTATAAAATTTAATGATAATTCTTTTCACTTTTGAACGGTAGTGGTAAGAAAATTCGCCCATGTTTTTTTTTGTTTCATTTATAACGATGCATTTATTAAATCTCAAATAAGTTAGATCATTCATACGGGACTGAAGGGACGCAAAACGTGTAGTGTCAAGGCTGAATCCAATAAATCCATGCTTTGCGCATGGCCTGTGAGTTTGTGTTCATGGGCGAGCTATTTACGCCCCAAACGACCAAGGGTGCCAGCCAAGAGATATGAATGCCGTGAATACAGCATTATTTTATAATTAACATGATTATCTTACGTCAGTTATCAACTACTATCGAGCGAGTGTTAGAGATATCTTTTCGTCATCAAACGTCAATGTTTGGCGTATTTAAGGCAACAAGGTCAGGGGTCAGAGCTGACAGTCATGAGCCATTTTAAACGTCACTATAATGCGATCACTTTTGCACAGTTTGTTAAAAGTATTAAAGAAAATCACATTTTTATAATGTAGAAGACGCTTTTACATTTGTCCTGATGAATGAAACAAACACCAAATACAGTATGTTACATTTATTTTATTCATCAGTCACTTACCTTACTGGATATGACTGGTCTCTTTCGACACCATGTCCGCCAGTTTGGACATGATTCAGTGAGATGAAAAACTTTTCAAGCAGTCGGAAATTAGAGGAAATTTAGAAATTAATAACCTTGAATATTTTTGGAGGTCGTATAAATAGAGGGATTGAACAATTGGATGAAATACGGTATTGGTCAAACTTTGTGGGATTAATTTTTAACTCATATGGCCATATATTTAACTTTTGAAAATTTAATTACCTTCACACATTATTTGTTTATGAAATGTTACTTTTATATAACACTTACCGTAGGCCTATTTGTTCCCTTGGTGCATCACTAAATGGTTTAGCTCATGTCCATTATTCTATAATTTACAGAGTTTCATTTTAGCAGGGCCTTTATCTCATAGCTTTTCTAATGATAATATACATGAAAGACCAAAAGAAATAAAAATATTTTGCAGTTACTAATATTTTCCAAAATTCAGCTGAGCGATGTGACCCATGGGTCCCTTGTTCCAATAGGGTTGTGAATTTCTCTGTCAAATAATGTGTGTTGACACTGTTGCAGATGCTGTAATGCTGAGGGACTTATCTTGCAGCCTTCATTCCCTCCTACAGCCATCGATGCAGAGTACATTACAGTAAGTTCATGATGATACACAGAGTTAAAGCAATCTCTGTCTGTCCATGTATAGCAAGGTGATACTGTCTAACTGTTAATAATGCATCACTTTTCACATTTAATACATCACAGTCACCAACTAAAATGTATAAAATGTATTTAGATTTCACAATACCTTTCAATATTATTTATATGTTTTTAGAAGATACACAAAAATTCAGTCATAAACGTCCTTTTTCATTGTTTTCATAATGGTGATTTATCTTTCCAGACTGCCTTTGACAAGACAATTGGTGAGGTTTGGAGTACAGCTTCATTGATTGGCGACATGTGTTTTGGCATTATTCTTGGTTTAGATGTTAGATATGGCATCAAAATATACCCTGAGGATGCATTCCATCACTTAGCAACAGTAAGTGTTCATACCCAAGAAAAGGTATAAAGCTGGCATACTTTGGCTGAAGAAACTTGCTTGGAGTTGAAACTTTATTGAACTGCCAAAACAGAGTTTTGTGGATACTATGTTTTCATTTGGGTTCCGCGGCTGCTGTGTTCCTTTCTGCAGAACTCCTCTGAGACCCTTGGACCGATATTTCCGTAACCCAGCATAATTATTTGTTCAGATGTGAACTTGTGTGAAACAAAGACTGGTGATCCTGTCTGCATTCCTTTTCATGCAGTATAAATCTGGGTGTCTGGAAGATAACAGCCCATATCCAAGGAGTGATTCAATTGTATTTAGCTGATATTGTGCATGTCCATAGTATTGGAATTCTAAACTTGTACTCGATACTGGTGGCACCACCTACAATCATTTTCTAGTGGCGTCCATCCATGCATTTGCTTTGGGTGAAAATTGATTGGTCTGAATTTTCCATGTCCATCCATCTTGGATTAGATTATGGTAGACGAGACAGGTGGCATCACCTACATTTCCATTTTGTAGAATACATTGATGCCCTTTTCTCAGGAGTGGTTTGTTGTATTGGCCTGGAACTGTGCATGTCTGTAGACTGTTGACTGCCTGTTTTCTAGTTGTAATATATGAGATACAGAATGTCCCACAAATGGAAACAAATATTAATTCATAAAATTATATAAATTTAACTGATTGATATAATTGATGACTTTAATTGACATCAGATGCATGGAATGTGAGCTTTGTTTTTTATATTGGGGTAAAACATCTACATTTTCATTGAGCCACAATCAACCTGCTGGTCAAAATGTGCCAAAATGGGTACATGAATATATGCTCATCCAAGAGTGGTTAATTTTATTCCCATCTCTGTAAATACTTTTGTCACACCAAGACTCTATCACCATGTGATATAATATACAGAAAAATACACACAGGGGATGATAATTATTTAGTAATATTAAAACCCTGTTTCTTAACTTGTTTTTTGTAATGAGCATTTTGTCATTAATGTCTGGACCTTAGTAACTTTAGGTTTTCACTCTGAATGTATGATTTATGTTGGGTTCTGGTGGTTTTCTCTGGAAATAATTGTATTGTGTGTATATTCTAAGCATTCTAAGCACATGTGAGAAATTACAGTTTAATAATGTTTTAAAAATTATACAAATACACAGTAATGTCTACATTAGTTTGTTTCCTGTGTTTACTTCATACACCCTATTTTCTCCAGAATGGTATTTTCCAAATAGTTTGTGATAATTGGTACATGCAAATGCTTGAGTGATATTAGGGGATTCCCCGACATCTCACGTGATGGGACCGTTGGGAATGCAGCATTAAGGTATTATTTAATCCTTACAGCACAAATTATACATGCCATCTAGTTTTAGGTCTTTCCATTGTCATTCACCATTGACACAGCTTGTGGAAGAGAATCTCAATCCTGGTTCCAAACTGCATCATTTGATAAATTCCTGAGACCGCCATATTCATTGAATGAATCACAGATGAATTTGTGCATCAAAATTATTCCAGCAGAACCAACATATGTTATAATTGAAATCATATTCTCCATTAAGATGATTTTTAATGTATGTTTATCAAGAAATAAATAATTGAACAGGATTTTTTTTTAAACTATGGAAAGAGACCGCAGATAAACCTGAGTAGTAAGCTTGAAATGTACACCGGTTTATGCCCAAGAATCATGTGCATGTTCAAAGCAAGGACCCTTCATAATCATAGATATATATCAGTCATATTTTGTATGTTCTTTCAGTCAAACCAGTTAAATAGCAACATGATGGTTTATATGAACACAAAACAACCAAAACTCATGCCATTTGGTAAGGCATCCCCTCTGATGATGGACTCTTCGTGCAATCCCAGCATGCCCTGCGTCTACCACGTTTCTCCAGTCATGCAGATAAGGTCAGACCAGGTTTACTTCATCTGATTTCAAATCTGGATCTGATTTGCTTTTTAAGCAGATTAGGGTCAGCGTAGTTATATAAGATTCATATAAAAGTCATAAAACTTTCACATAAAAGTTTATGCCATGAAAGATAAAAGCAGTAACATAGGCAGAATGCATTAATTAAGGTTAATCATGGATAGCAGTCATCTATAGATCTAATTAACTGTGGAATATGTTGGGCTTAAAATTTTGTTACCGTCTATGAAGACAGTTTGTTGGATTAAAAATTCTGGACTTAGGTACACGCTGTCTGAAAAATCAGATCTTTGATATATATCTACTCTTGATTGCACACTCTAAAAGCATGTCCAAATCAAGAGACTGTTGAAAACTTGTTTTGGATGGGTGGTAAGTATATAGAAAAAACATTCATAATAAATTATTGAAAGGTCATTATAAAATCTTTGGTACTCGCAATGCTGGTGAAAGTTTATCTGTATTGATTCATAAAAAAGTTTGCTGAGATCTTAGATCACTCTAAGATTGATAATTCCTAACTTCAGAAACAAATATGAATCCAAAATATTTTTCTCAAAGATATTCCTCAGTTCATGCATTAAATAAGTTTCCATATTCTTTTGACAGTAACCAAGACGTTGTATTGATTGGAGAGTTATCAAAATGGACGGCGGTGTCTCCAAAACGAATCAAGAACATCCTCCTTGGTGATGACCTTCGCTTGACCTTGGCGGGGATGCCTGGAGAGGTTGTAGAGATGTTCGCCAGCATCGGTGGGAATGTAGTTAGCACGTCCTGTGTGATACCGACGTGGGGCCGGGTTGACATGATGGTGTTCTCCAAGAAATGTCTCTGATGTTGAGAGAGATTGACAGCTCAGCTTCTTGTGTTGTTATGGACAGTTGTTCCTTTGATTAGATGTAAATCTTGTGACGGTGCTTGTTATACAAATATAAAGGAATCATATTTTGTTTGACATGTTTACTAATACATAGTTTTGTGCAACATGTTGTTGCACTCATCAAGCAAGACTGTATGAATGTTGAAATGTTATGGTTTATAACGATACACATTTGGTTGACTGTTGGTGTATGGATAATCCTTGATTGCATGATAGTTATAAGTTACCAGGGTACGTTTGTTGCTTATTGTTTAAGTTATGACACAGTACAAGGTGTGTATAAATACTGGGGGGTTTAAACATGGCTACAGCAAGTGTTCAGTGGTGATAAGCAAGACAAGCAATGCTGTTTAGTATTTGCCAATAGGTGGTCTGAAAAGGCACCGTCTTCAAAGCGCATATTATTATTGCACAATGGTAACCGGTGTCCAGGGGCGTCAACAGGTGTGTTTACAAGGGTAGTTCCTTGACCATAGAGCACTCCAGCAGTTTTTCCAGTAGAAAAATCAATAGATTGGTGTGTGTATAATTTTATACATGAATAATAGTGTTCTGTGTAGAAATACGCAAAGAGTAGTAAAGCCAAAGAGAAACAAGAACACTAACCATTTTATATATTGCAGGCTAAACCTGCAATTGAATGGATATATTGTGAGAGGTATTTTGTACACCGTTTACAAAAGTGCTATATTAAATATATTTTTTGTCCTTATGTTTAGTTATAATACTCTCTGTGGTGTAGCTTTAAGGAATTTGCTGTTAATGTAAATACTCAACCTTTGAGGAAGACGTTAAATATATGGGTCCATATGTATATATCTGTAACCATTGAGTTGTGCATTTAGAGTTATGTTTGTATAATAAACGCTGATAACTTTACATATTTTTGGACACATACAATGTATTGTAGATCGTTTATTACTATCCAGGGAAGTAAGACGTAAGTCACTATTGAAATGTGACATAGTTAGAACTTACGGTGTTGATGAAAGACAATAAAATAAAACGGCAGTGAGGACAAATTCAAATCAAATATGACATGCAAAATTATTCGCACCTCGTAATGATTCCTGATGTAGCACTGTTAACATGTATTAGGTTTTTAACATTCCACCCTAGGTCCCAGAAACAATAAAGAATATTTTTGTATGGACCATTCTTTTGTAAAGGCGCCTCAAAGTGTCCTCTTGTTCCATACGTTTAAACTGTTGATTAAAATACGGAAAATGAACTTTGTACTGATTATGTGCACCATTTTCAGAACTGAAGGACTTTTTGTATTTTTTTTTCTGGCAGTTGGCTAAATTTATCTCGAACAGTAAATTTTTTAAAGGAAAAAAAGATTTCTGCTTGCTTCGTACCTTAGATCCGTAGAACAAATTTATTTCTTGTGGTCTTAATAACGGTATTCCATTCCTACTTGATAAAAAGGTGCTCGTAAGCGACCCATTGGTTAGATTGCATTGACATTCCACCACTGTTAAGTTATCCATGTTTGTGAATCCAGTATCCAGCGACATTGCAAACTCCTGACCAGATCCCCCAACAGTTGTTAAAAGGACATTCTTAAAAAAAATTCTTGCCGGCGAGAAAGGCTAAAATGCACCTTGCTCAAACCTGAACAAAAATTCTGAGACAACGGCACTTGAAATTAGCGCTCTTTTCGTTCTGTGCATTATCAATGGTAAGTGGTATTTTGTTTCAATAATCTGTATGGTTATATCATTCATATTGCTGAGTATCAAACCTGAACAAAAATTCTGAGACAACGGTATTTGAAATTAGCGCTTTTTTCAATCTATGCATTATCAATGGTATGTGATATTTTGTTTCAATAAACTGTATGGTTATATCTTTTATATTGCTGAGTATCAAAGTAGCTTTGTATGGCATATTTGTGTAAGAGAATGCAAGTGTTTTAAACTTTTTCATTGATGGATTCGAGATTTCACTGAAGCATCTAAATCATTGTATTCGAACTGGATTTTGTATTTATGGTACCACCACTGTACGTCAAGGAAATATGTATCCGTACCACAGTTTTAAGATGGCTGTTGCCAATCTGGCCTGTCGATCTCAAAAAGGGTCCAGGTCTTGAGAACAGCCCAAACACCGAATTTTGCCGATCGATTTCAGTGTCCTTGGCTCTGCATTGCTGCATTGCTCTCGCATTAAAATAGTGTCGATTGTTTCTCAGCAATATCCCGAGTTTCTTGCATAACATTACGAGTGGAGCTTGTAATAAATAACACCAGTAGGGGATTATTTTCACTCCTAGGCTACGCATATAACAAACATTTATGGTGAGATGTTGATCGAAATAACCTCTTCTTTGTAAATTTAAGTTAAGCTAGCTTCGGTCTGGTATTCTTTGAAAATATTTAACAGCTCACTGATACGTATTGTTTTTAAAGTTATTACTCACAATATGGTCAAAAAGATTCAAGGGGAAGGAAAAAAGGTGTAAAGGAGAATCAAGTAAATAGAGATATTGATGAACTGCATTCCTGTATTATTTCTGTCCAAATGCAAAACCACCTGTTGCAAATAAGTAAAGCTATCAGGTGAACTATGACGTGTGGCAACAACAAGGGCTGACGGAACTTGTGTCAAGAACAATGTTTTGGTAGCATAAGAGAAAAAGAAATTGAAAATTTAAAATAAATGAAAACGTGAGAGTTACGATTACTCAAGACAGAACTACAAGAATTAAATATTAGGTGCTGTGTGTACCTACTGGGTGTAAAAAGCACTGTTCTAAAAAAATACCGTTTGAGAACTTTTTTTCAGATGGGAGGTGCATATATTGGAAATAACTATTATTGTAGATATTTTGGTGTATTGCATATAGCTGTAAATTTGTGAAACTTGCTGTTCTTACTTCTGTGCAGATTCACTTTCCATAAACAAGTTGAAAAAAATGTAGGCTAAAAAAAATTGCATTGGGCATTAACCAGGGCGAAGCTCCAAAGAGAGGATATGTGTGGCCCGATTGCTTTAAAAATATTTTAGCTCATTTGACTGTAAGTCATCACAGCTTTAGCGATCACCCTTTGTCCGGTGTTCTTCCGGCCGTTAACAGGGCATAAAAATTGTTACAGTTCTACCTAGAGACTTTTAATTGTACATCCAGGGAGGTCCTAGGCAAATCACCTTGGAAACCTGAAATAAGGTCATTATGACCTTTATTCTGCGACCTGTGGGACGAAAACACAATTTTGAGCGCCCAGACAGACTGGGCACAACTTGTATCTTTTAGGGCTAGAATCTTCTAATGTAACATCTAAGGAAACATGAAATAAGGTCAATTGAGCACCCTGAATGTCAAATAGGGAAAAATCGTATCTGTTAGGTCTAGAATCTTCTCACACATGCTCCAGGGAGGTTATGGGCAAGTCCAATTTAAACCTGTAATTAGGTCCTTTTGACTTGTATTCTGCAACCTACGGACCAAAACGTGATTTAGAGCACCCAGACAGACGGTATAAATTGTATCAAATTTCCTTGGAATCTTCTGACAGATCATCCAGGGAAGTCTTTGGCAAATCTCCTTAGAAACCTGAAATTAGGTCATGGTGACCTATATTCTACGAGCTACTGACAAACAACATGATTCTGTGCAGCCAGACAGTCGCACAGGGCGCAAACCTTTTACTCTTGGACCTAGAACATCCTATTGTAAAATCCAGGGAGGTCCCTGGCGAATCTCCTTTGAACCTTGAGTTTAGGTCACTGTGATGTATTCTCCGAGCTGTAGAAAAAAATATTATTTTAGTACTGTGAAAGTCAGATGGGCACAAATCCTTACGATTGTACCTCGAACCCTTCTAACTTAAATGCAAGGAGGGCTTGGGCAAATCTCCTTCAACTCCCGAGAATAGCTCATAATGCCCTATATATTTCTGTGAGGTACAGGCGGAAAATCTAATTTTGAGAGCCCAGAAAGTCGGACATGGCCATAATCGTAAATGCTGGATCCAGAAACGTGATTGTAATGTCTCCTTGGACAACCAGAAGGTCGCTGTGACTATTTTCAAAGCTATGTGAATATAGACGTGATCTTAGCACCCTATTAGTCAGACGAGCAGAAAGGGTGGCAGTTGGACCTAGAAGCTTCTAATTTTATTAAGATCCAAGGGGCTTAGATAGCCGGGGGGGGGGGGGGGGGGGGTTGGGGATGGTGTGTACAATAATAACCCCCCAGGTTTCTATGGGAAAAGGGGGGGGGGGGGATGGTGTGTACAATAATAACCCCCCCCCCCAGGTTTCTATGGGAAAAAGCAAAACTTGAGTAATTATGCAATACATGCCAGTTAATAGTAATCATAAATTACAACGAACGTTGTAAGGTATTAGGAGTAACAACTATCTCGCGTCGTCAAACATTCAAGGTCGTTAATTCGCTTCACCACAGGTTTCCGTATATTTTGTATACTCTATGGAGATACGCTCATATTATTTAATTACAGTCTGACCGTAATTACTATTATCATAAAGTATACAATTTAATATGCAGACAATGATCTTCATAGCTCTTTAGCTATATGATTATCTATTAATCATGTGAATTAATATGTTTAATTTTTCTAGAAATAATGCATTCTCATGATTTATAATGCATTCAGTCAAAGCACGGTAAACCAGCAAAAAAGGATGCAATTTTATTATTAAAAAAATTTAAATTTACAGTATTTCATAATCTATACATCATTCTTTTCCTTGAGTTCTCTGGTTGACGAGTTTGGTCAAATTCCAGGTTAAGAGGGTTCATGGTAATACTTTATTTGTTATTAGATTAGATTGAATAATATATATATATATATGAACATACGTTAAAGATAATAGTGTATATAATATAAAACAAAGGTGATGAGTGCGGGTGCGGACGGAAAAAGCGCTGATAGGTGTGAACAGAGACAACGGATGGAGGACGGCGGATGACGAAAGCGGGTGCGGGTGCAGAAGGAAAAAAAAAAAAAAAACCGGATAGGTGTGAACGCCCCTTTAGGCAAATCAGAGATGGTCATTCAGGAGGTATTTGTTGATTTCACATGGAATGACCAAAAAATGAAATCCATTCCTACTAATTTGATACCCTTTTTTCAAAGAAGAAAACTTAGTTCTATCAAAATGATTATTTTCCCTGTAATATAGTAAAAGTTGAGCACACTAGAATGAATAAAACCTGATTTTATCAAATGTGTGGCTCGGACCCCAGTTCTTAAATAGATCAGACCTGATTTTTTAATATATAAGCCAAGGCCGTAAGGGCAGACATTGACATTTATGGAAATTGTCCTGGCTCAAAAAAAGTGGATGAAACTGTTGCATGTACTTGACAATTAAAAGCACTTATAGAGTCATCTTTATAAATATTGTCCATTGTGGCTAATGATGAGTTATAAAGTCACTCCTGCAAGTTTCTACTTATTTTAGGCAAGATTTTGCGCCCCTCGTGGTAAACTACTGAATCTTAAGGCAGAGTATTTCAGCATAAGAAGTGAAGCATGCGAAACAAATTAGTGCTTAACACGCGCTGACACCTGGTGGCAGGTACGACACATATTTTGTATAACATGACTCCTTAAAAATATGGGCACATGTTATTCGGCATGTAATTTGGCATTTGACCTATGTTAAGATGTAGATCCAACTTTTGTCAGTTTCGATCACATGCAATAGACTAATCTTTAAAGAATATCAGCCAGTACTTTGCCGTGTATCTGAATGTTTATGTACAGGGGACTTACTAACAATACAGTTGCTCGAATCGTTATTTCGGTATGGGTTGTCAAACTGACTGAGATCTAGAGGCCCCTCGAGCGCTCTATTTGGTAAGGTCTGAGACTCTTGCCATAGGCGCTACCTAGGCATGATTTTGAAGGAATTTAGAGTACAAACATGCCACCAAGCCAAGCAGAGAGTCGTTCTAGCGTACCCGGGGGACAAGCAAAGATATTAGAAGAGTCCAGAAAATATCAACATCCACAGACACAAACATCCGTAAACCGGCCCGACAGCTCGGACCACGCTCCCCGGCCCCAAATCTCCCGCTTCGACACTCCGAATACATAAAGCCATTATCGTCATCGGCCATTAGTCGGGTTATTATGCAAGAAAATTCATAATCAAGCCGTTACTACAACAGTCGACCTAACTACAGACGGATATATATATATATATATATATGTGTGTGTGTGTGTGTGTGTGTGTTACATATAAAGGCCTGTGTGTAGTAGTAACTTTAGGTGGCTTTCTTGCATAATATAAATAACCCCACAAATAGAGATTCGAGCAACTGAGCCATCACCTATGGCAATGACCGTTACTTACTCAATACTTGCATTGCCTAACATTTTAGTGAACTATACTCGAAGATTAAATATAGGCCTAATTCTTAAAACCCATGGACAGTATTTTAAATATATTTGTGTATGAGACAAAATCCATTCATGGTGCACTGCTAATAACCAGACTTTTTGTTATTACTTTGCTTTTTAATGAATTTACTTACCCGACTTATTGGCGCAAAGCTGGCAGACAAGCAGACGACGGGGCGAATTTCTCTGTTCATATTGACTTGCTGAGTCACCACAGGAAATACAATTTTAAGGTGTTACTTTAAGTGGCGATTTCATACTCTTTAAGTAATATATTATTTGATCAAGTAAAAAAAAATCAACGGCAGTAAGTAATGTGACGTTTGTTAATGCCATTCGGTTCTTCAACCCCCCCCCTCCCAACCTATAAGTTTTATTTTTAGCAACCACCAGTCTACACAGTTATGCTGCTGTGCAGCGTCTTCCCAATATCCACAAGAGGAACTACTGTTGTGCCCCCCTCCCGGAAATCTTCTGAAGACGAGGCGAATATTTTCCTTACGGCATATAACGCCTTGCCCGTAAACTATATATAGCAGAAGAACAGGTGTGAGCTTCAAAATTATTATCTCTGAGGTAGGGATAACTATCGAAAAAGCATGCGAGTCATGTTTTCAGTATGCCCGACAAAAACTCCCTATTAAACCCATATAAAATTAATCATTTTAAACCTGGTACAGTGTTTTGCTAATGGTATACAGTTTTCAACTATTATTTTAATATATTTATGCAAATTTTCCTTACCTTTAAATATTTATATGTGAGTACGCTATTGATTTGTTAGCACATAACAAGTCATTTTTATGAAGGCTAATATAAACTGCTTGGCAATATTTCAAAACAGCTTTTAAAATGAAACTATAAGTTTGTCTGAGATGGCTTGCTGTTGCCGGGTGCTAAAAAATAATGTACTTTTTACAAATAAAAATTAAATAAATTAAAAAACTTTCTTATAAATATCAAACTTTCAAAATAAAAATATAGCTTAAAGGCGTCTACTTAATTGGTTTTATACAGAAAATGACACAACAGTAGACAAATAATGCTCTCCTACAGATGAGCGCTGATTGCTGAAAAAAGAAAAATTAAAAGAGTTCCGGTCAGATTACCACTGATGGATTAATCGCCAAAGATACATAGGTACCAGTAGGCTTATATTTGTATATTCGTACATTTGCATATTTGTATACACACACACAAAAGGTTTGGCTCATATTTATGCAAATCAAAAGAAATATTAGGATGGAGTGTTTTACGAAATATTTCCCGATCCAGGTTCTTCCAATGTGAGGCCCCATTGTTTCGTTTGTGATGACTCATCCCATCTCGAAAAAAACTGTAAAGAGAGAACAGAATCTGCATCAAACGCTAATAAAGTTAGTGACTTTGCAGTTGAAAACCTCTATGATAGGAACCAGGACTCGAGCAAAGGGGAGACTCCTCGATCCCTTCAGAGTTTACCAAAACATACGACGTCTGGTAATTCGCAAGATGCTAACTATAAAGAGGTAGGATGTTAATAACTTAATTGGAAGACTGTTGTAATATGGAAAAAGACTGTGTGCAGTTACACTGCAGACATAAGGTAAGCCTCTTAAACATGGGATGTCCTCATACAGAAGCGGATCCAGGGGGCGGGGGGGGGGGGGGGGTCCAGGGGGTCCGGACCCCCCCCCCCCCCCTTTTCACCCGAAGCAACCTTTTTTACGGGGTTTTAGACGTAATTTTGCGGCCTGGACCCTCCCTTTTCCAGACCTGATGACCTTTTTTTTTTAGGATTTTCATTGGTCTCCTGAGTTGGACCCCCCCTTTTCCTAAATTCTGGATCCGCCCCTGCTCATACAAGTACTCCATCTTAGCAAACGTGCATGCCTATTTGTCAGGGTAGAGCTGGAAGTCATGCTGTATCAGTGCTAAGGTATTCGGGGTATAGCAGTGCTGTCATCAAAAGTAGTCTTATATGACCCAGGAACAATTCACAGGTAAAGAACAAACGAACTTTTCCATCAGCTGTTGTGAATGTTGACACCCCGTATCTAACTGGCAGTTTACAAGTACTGTGTATGAATAATACAGTTTACAATATAATGATTATAGGCAATGTCGTAAATGCACGTGAAACTAGCGATCCAGGTGAGAACTGGGCCAACCGAGCCGCCGAAATCCGCTCAGCAGACACCAGTGCTGTAGGGACAAGGCTACTGATGCAAAAGAGCAGCAGCAACCACGCCCACTCCGTGTTGAGGGCCTGAACTTCCCAGCCATCCGCGTGCAGACATTTTGGCACAAGTCAATAAAATGTATTTGAATGAAGGCCGAGCGATCTTTGTTTTCTTTATCAACAAACATTACAAAATATGAAATGTGTCTGTGCTGTGAGAATGCATGGCGAGTGGTCCTTCAAATGATGGAAAAGTAATAAATCGGGGACGTACAAGAAATTATTGATTTATAATTGTTTAAAGGTTGCTGTTCAATCACGAATTTACAACCAATTGCAAATGCTACTGGCCAGTACTGGAAATTTTGTGTCTACTGGCTCACGTACAATCTACTTAAGAACCCTGGAAACTAATTGCTTTTTTTTTCAATGTAACCATGGAAGGCCGTGCATTCATGATACGAAACCACCTATTGTATCCTTTTACATAACAGTGCTCAATTTTGTAAAGCCTACCAAGGTTGACTTAAGTTATGCTTGACTGGAACATGACCTTCATTTAAGACTACCATTCGCGAGGGTAAATCCACGGCTGTGTATAGTGTACGTCAGGCAGGCTGAATGAAGATTATATCACACAGGGAATATTATGCTGTAATGTAGTCTGGCAGTCTTAGGTAGCTTATATATAAATAATTTATTTTGTGGAATATCACACTCGCAGCTTCACAGTTGTACACCGCAGACTACAGGCGCCGGTTCTGTTTGGAAACTGCGGCACACGCTCCGCCTGTATATCAAACTTTCGTATTCCAACTGCATGTTGCACAACACTGTTGTCGGTAAGTCAACTGGTTAACTTTATTATGTTTGGTCTTGGTCGAAGATATAGTGACACGTTCCGACGGTATAATACAACTATCTAATACTTATAAAAGGAATTCAGTTCACGTTTGTTCGCGGTGTTCTCTAAAACCGCGTTGTGTACAATATTGTTATTATCCCCACAGTGACATAGGCGATATGAAAATAAATAATTTTTAACATACACATAAATTTGAGTGATTTTTCCGTTTTCTTACCGAGCACAGCCGAATTGTCTTCGCCAATCACCGGAATGCGTGCATCGTGGTCACTTAACCTCTAACACTAAGGACTATTGTTCATATGAATAACGCTTGCTTTCAATGAGGGATTTGCGTGCGTGGTCAGTAAAAGAGAAAAACACATGTTTCCCGCTTTATGAAACCCTGGAGGATTAATGACAAAACCTAATTCAAGGTCCCGAATTCAGGAACAGGGCTGGGGTGGTGTCGGGGGTCTGAAAATGGGATACGGACCCACTGCATGGAGTCTCGCTGGGTCCGCTTCTGCTGCTTACGATGTATGTATATTTCTGTTTCCTTCTTCAGGAACAGTTTCCTTGCAACGTACATTTAATTAATCTAATGTTTTCCTCACATCAACCTATTCTTTATACGTCCAACGATAGAAACCAGTCAAATATCAACGAAACACTGTATGCCTCCGCGTCTCATTCCGGTTCGCAATGTAAACCATCACTGACCAGGTCTTTAAGGTAAACATACCGGGATATGATTTTTGCTACGAGCACAGCGCCACAAAATAACAGTAAAAATTATTTGTACATATTGTATTCCGAGAGTATCCCACTAAAATTCTATATTTTCTTTTAACTTTTATAATAAAAAATGAGCCAACCTTCAATATCTCAGTAAATATATCTCCCAAACCGCGGTGAAAAGCCCGGTATACCGGGTTTATCAGCTAGAAACATATAATTATCATTAACAGGGCAGTCATTGGAATCAGCATTTGACAATGATATTGACCGTAACTGTTAGTATAGGGAAGACTTCTGTCTGTACATGTATTGCTTGTAGGCAGTTCCTTACAGTTGGATAATATCCATAAAACCTCAAAACATTATTTTCGTATTTTAATGAACGGTATTATTTTTTTAATTCCTTATAGGAAAATGAGCTGATTGAAGTTAAATGGAGCTAAACTGGATGTATGTGGTAACTTTGAGGATATAGAAATTGTCAGACGGGTCTTGTTAACAGGAACAGTTTCTTGATAAAATGGTAAGAACTGTTTATATTCAAGCATAGATCCAGTTGTCTGCTGGGGGGGGGGGGGGGGCATTTGGAAATAATACAAGAAGATTTATATGTCTTTAATACCCATTTGGTTTGTTGTATGTGCGTTCTCTGAAGTATCGCTGTTCAGCGGTTAATTTCAAAACTCAACCAAAAGTACTCATAATAATAATTATTATAATAATAATATTCATAATTATCATTATAAGTAATCTTGCAGCTGTCTGTAATTGCACACCTTATTTAAAAAAAAAAAACCGCCCTACAAACCCAAACGCTTTGCAAAAAATTAGCCACGTTCATTGAATGTATTGATCCGAGTCCTAATATATATACCATTATATAGCGTTAATTCATTAGGTGACGGAAGTGCTGTGTAATTTCTATACTAAGGCATATTTTATGAAAATTTAGAACTGCACAGACTTGTAAAGAGCGCTTCTCGGTTAATGAGCTGATTGAGCTTACTTTAATTATATGCAACATCTAGTATGTGCGTATTATCGTTAACCTAGTGCGTGCGTTATATCATTAAGTGTATACTCGTTCATTATAATTGATGAATCAAAATACATTGGATCCTGTGTCACGTGATCGATATATTTGTCTAATATAAATATTTTAAAATGAAAATATGACACATTATGCAAAAGTATTACGTTAATACAACAGAATGTTCGCAAATCATATCAGAGCCAATTATATAACTACACGATGTATAGCCTTGATATGTGTGATAGATAAATTCAGTTAAATTCTCATCGGAATAAGAGTTGTATTTCTGTCTATGACTGCATATAGAACTAAGTGTTAATTTAAAACTGCACAAATACATTACAACTGCACATTTTCCATTTACAACCGCACAGATATGAGTCTGCTGCTTGTTTTATTTGCATCTATCGTGGAAAGTTATAAGATATTTCTACCAATCTTGCAACTGCAAGGTCAAATATTCAAATTTTCTATAGGTCAAATGTTTAATGAGGCTTACTTAAGAGTGTTCAGTCACCTTTCTCATATCTGGATGATTGCCTTCCAAAAAATTGGCATAAAAATGGTCGCAGCTGGATTTTTTAATGGATTTTTAATATTCCTTTATCTGTAATAGTTAAAGAGAAAATGGTATTTAAAATCCGAAAATGCTCAATTTGGCCCTATGACCTTGAAGAATAAGTCAAAGTCACTGAAACTTTGCCAACGTATATTTGGTCATGACATCCTGGGAAATGAAATTGAATAGCAAAGGTTACAGAATAACAATAATCTCACAAACAAATATCTAAACCTATGGTTATTGGTGGATATCAGTAATAATAATAATAATAATAATAATAATAATGATAGTAATAATAATAACAACATTATTAGCTCAGCTGACTGTAAGTCATCTGAGCTATAGCGATCACTCTTTGTCCGTCGTCTGTCCGGCCGTCTGGCCGTCCGGCCGTCCGTCCGTTAACAGGGCACAAACTGTAACTGCTGGACCTAGAATCTTGTTACTTGACATCCTGGCAGGTTTATAAAAAATCTCCTTGGAAACCTGAAATTAGGTCTCTGTTACCCATATCTTTCGAGCATATGGGCTCCGAAGTACCCCCGAGAATAATGGAAAATTTGTTACAAAAGCTCAATTATCTGAACAACTAATGCAGTGATCACCATGATTTTTTGCATGAATATTGATCATGGAGTGTTTCATCAGTTTCTGTAGTCTGGTGGCGCCACCTGTATTTTTTCTATTTTTACGAATGTTTTTCTCTATTTTTGAGACCTTAAGATGTGGTCATCTGTTAACAGGGCACAAATCATAATGACTGGACCTAGAATCTTCTCTCTAGACATGCATGGAGGGCCATGAAAAATCTCCTTGAAAATTTGAAATTAGGTCTCTGTTACCCATATCCTTTGAGCTATGGGGCTCCGAAATACCCCCAGAATAATGAAAAATTTGATACAAATGCTCAAGTATCTGAATAACTACTGCATTGGTCGTCATGATTCTTTGCATGAATATTGATCATGGGATGTTCCATCACTTGCTGCAGACTGGTGGCACCACCTGTATTTTTTTCCATTTTTTTTACGAATTTTTTTCTCTTTTTTTTTCAGACCTGCAATGAAACTGTCATCTGTTAACAGGGCACAAATCGTAACCACTGGACCTGGAATCTTCAAACTTAATATCCAGGGAGGTCTATGAAAAATCTCATTGAAAACCTGAAATTAGGTCTCTGATACCCATATCCTTTGAGCTATGGGGCTCTGAAGTACCCCCCCCCCCCCCCAGAATAATGCAAAATTTGATACAAAAGCTCAAGTATCTGAATAACTACTACATTGATCACCATGATTCTTTGCATGAATATTGATCATGGAGTGTTTCATCAGTTCCTGCAGATTAGTGGCGCCACCTATTTTTTTTTAATTTGTACGCATTTTTTTCTCATTTTGAGACTTTCAAATAAAGCCTCATCTTGTAACAGGGCACAAATCGTAACCACTGGACCTAGAATCTTCATACTTGACATCTAGGGAGCTCCATGAAAAGTCTTCATGGAAATCTGAAATAAGGTCTCTGTTACCCATATCCCCTGAGCTATCGGGCTCATAAGTACCCCCGAAATAATTAAAAATGTGATACAAAAACGGTGTTTGTTTCTGGAGAACTCCTCTGAGACCCTTGGACTGATCTCCCGTAACCCGGCACAGTTGTTCCCTCACCTATGTAGTTGTGCATAACAATGATAGGTGGCACCACCTGCAATCCTTTCTGGGCAGTCTGAATCTGGGTGTCTTTTAGATAACAGCCGATATCTAAGGAGTGGCTCAATGTATTGAGCTGAAAGTTAGCATGTATATAGATCTTGGATCTCTCCATCTTGTAATCGAATTCAACAATCCTTGAATTCAGCTGAGCGTCATGGCCCATGGGCCACTAATTTATAATTATAACATTAATAATAACATTAATAATAGCATTAAGCAAGGCTATGCCAGCTACACTTACAGATAATATTGCTATATGGAGCTTTGCTTGTTATTTAATGAATTATGAACAAGTCCACAGGTGATTCAGTGCTGAGATCATGACGGCCAATCGAATTTATTGTGACGAAGGTAAACAGTTTACAGGAGTCAAGAATATCACCTACATTATGACAAACAACATGTTTCTAGTTCAAGTCATAACCTTGAACAACAGTAGCAGGTTCTACCTTTATAAGTTTTTTTGTTATAGAAGTGATATAGATTTGTATGACGTTGAACACGCTGTAGTTTGTACCTGTAAAACAATACGTCTTTAGCATAACATAATGCCACAACTGACCTTCTATCTTGACCAGGATTTCGCCCCATATGTCTGCCCTGAAGAAAGGAGTGCCTATATTTAATTCTTTTTGGGCTATCCTGCTCAATAGGAAAAAAGTTAATAGGCGATAAAATAAAAAATCGATATTTCTTTAAGAATGGTTCTGTCACCTTGAAAATTAGTTCAAGTTAACTCGTCTTCGAACTTGACCACTCGAATGTGTGGATATGAATCTGCAATGTATGAAGTCCATATATTTAATCCTTTTGAGATATCCCGCTCACAAGGTAAACTAATGATACCGACAACCGGACGGCATGGCTGATGACAATAGCTCATCAACCTATTTAGATTTAGGGCTAAAAATGATTCTGTTTTTTTTTCTGATCTGCCATATATCTGTATTTTTCTGTATCACGACTAACCATAAGATGGTTTTAAATTTTGTTTTAAATTGTTTTTATCAATATCAAAATCTTTTTTGCACGGTTCAGATGAGTCTTTTCTAAATTTATTATACAGGTAAATTCCTCTCACGTCTTCGATTTCCTTTCAAACTGTTACTGATTGTGATAGATAATGTTACTGTAAATGCAGTCGTCATGGCCCAGGTCTGACCTTCCCACCTCTTAAGGGAAGGAAAATGAGCAAGGTAATGAAATGTGAATTAATAAAGCTTTTTTTTGTTCTCATCACAAGTACATCATTTTAATCTGAACTGACATGATGTGTTTATTTTTAGTACCAAGATGAATCAAGTGGCTTGTGGCCTGTGCCTCTGTCTCGTGGCATGTGAGTATCATTTATATTCAAAACTGATTTTGTATCAAAAGAATTGTTTAATAAAAATACCACCTAATGCTTTTGTTTATTTCAGTGAATTAATGGTGTGTAAGGGTGGGTTTTTAATTTGATTTTAGGGCGAACTCATATTCGGAAGAGGCGTTGGCGGAGATATGTGCTTTGTTAGGGCTTTCTGGTTCTTCTTTTTTTCATGTAATTTAGCACCAGAGATATATGATCAATTTTTAAGTCTATATTATTATCAATATTAATATATATAAATATATGTATATATAATAATTATAGAATAATATTGCTATATCAATGCCCCTCTCGTCGTCTGTCGTTTAAATGATTTTCTTAAAATTAATTTCTTGCTATAAAGTTTGAAACGATGATATATTTCCTGAAAATAAAACAAAATTATGTGAATCAATAGCTCAGACGTACTCGAAAACTGGCGACTGTGACCGTCAAATTCAATTAAGTCGAAAGATGATTTCTGTGGAAATTTCTGTAATTTGTTTACGATTGTGCTTGTGTGTTTTTCTGAAATGTTGGAATGGGGCCCAGATGAAGGGGATATGTCTGTTTATTCGGCTTCATATACAAAGCCACTCTATTTATTTCTTAATGTTAAAGGTTTAATATCCATCAGGTTCGAAAATAATAAACAAATGAACCATTGCTGGTGATGTTGCATGCTCTGATTGGTGTGGTGACTGCTTTGATTGCTGCGTAGACTGCTCTGTTTGTTGTGGTGACTGCTCTGATTGTTGTGGTGAATGCTCTTTTTTTGTTGCGGTAACTGCTCTGTTGCGGTGACTGCTTTGTATGGTGAGTGCTCTATTTGGTATGGTGAATGTTCTGTCTGTTGTGGTTACTTATTTGTTGTGGTGACAGCTCTATTTCTAGTGGTGCCTGCTCTGATTATTGTGGTGAATCCCTGTTTTGTGGTTGTGACCCCTCTGCAGTTGTGACTACTTTGTTTGTTATAATGACTGCTCTGTTTGCTGTGGTGATTGCTCTTCTTGTGGTCCTGACTGCTCTGTTGTGTTGAGTGTTATGGTTGCTGTAGTTATAGGTCAACCTGTTAACAGGTCTGTTTTTTTGGGGGTGAAAGTTTGACATATAAACTTAAAGTTTTTGTTACAGTGACAGAGGGGTTAAACTTAAAATATAACCCACGTGACCCGCCGGGAGCCATTGCTGTAGAGATAAATGGCAAGACATGGACACAGCTGCTGCCACCTACAGTTCACATCAAACAACAGTATTACCGAGCTGACGATGGATCTCTTAAGTACACGGGACAGAAGTCCATCCAAGGTGTGGACAAACACGGGACGTTCAACAAGACGTCTCACTACTGGATGGCCGGAGACACTCCATTTGTAACGACCATGACAATTTATCCAGGCAAACCTCATGTGTTCAGAGCTGGCCAGGTTAGTCCAAATCAACTGTTATTCCTGACGGACATAAATCAATAGCAAACTAAAATCTAGAAGTAGATTTGTGCATCTAACATTTAGTAAGTTGAACCAAATTAAGTATCACTAAAGAAGCTGAGAGATTCCAATGTAATGTAGGCAATAATGAATCAATCTTATTATCTTATTATTCGCATATTTTAAGATAACCTATTGAGTTATTAATATTCTTCTTTGTGAACAAATGTACTCTGTGAACCCTAATGTTTGGTACCTTTAAGGATGTTATACAATCAATGAAAAGACAGCATATTTTTTTCTGTCTCCATGCTGCCAGATTTATTGGTAGTAGTTGGGGATTGACACCAGATGGCGGGGAGGAGGTGCTTACTGTACTTCTGGGTCAGTACATTAACCATTTAATTGCAGTCTCTTGTATTAGAGTCTTCGCGGTGACGAACCAGACCAGTACATTTATTGTCAAACATTTATCTGTTGAAATGTTAATGCACTACTTCCATTTATTTAAGGAATTCCCTAAAGGAGCAGAAAGCACACACACGGGTGACGCGTGGAAAAGTGTCATGTCCGGCTGGCCTGTATGTCCTCGTAAAATGTTTGACGTCGACCTTGGCTTCCTGGCGTATGGCGGGATCATGGCCGGAGACTCGCAGAAATCTATCGGAAGGTGAGGAGGTGTAAGCCAAAAAACTGGAAGTAATAATATTCTTCTCAGTTGTTGAAGTGTCAAGTGCAGTGCACAATTAATTGTATTGAAAGACATTTTGTTTAAAAGCAATGTGGTCTTTGATTAAGGAATTAAACTTCAAGATTCCAAACCTTAGCTTCTGTCCACTTATGTACATGCCAAGTACTGTATTTTATCATGGGCGCAATTAGGTTCGGGCCGGGGGGGGGGGGCATGTCTCCCCCCCCCTTTTTTTGCTAATTTAATGAGTATAATTTTATCATTGAAAAAAAGGGAGTTGAACTGCAAGTAATAAAATATAAATTGTAGGCAAAGAAGTGTCACAGTGTCGCAGATTTCTTCAAATCGCCCCTGCAGTGTTTTAGAAATGAAGAAAATAGCAAAATGACTGATAATATGATTTCTCTCCCTTTTCCACGACACTGTGTTACTCAGTCATTAAACGTTAAAAAATCATACAGGTTTTAAAGATCATAATTTTTAAGGAAAGCATTTTCACTTCTCGTTGGTTTCTGAAGCGATAGTATTCCCTGTTATTTTCTTCTCACATTGCTTCAGTATTGCCTAAATTTAGATAAAAAAATAATAAATAAAATCTTACACCGCAGTAGCGGAACACCCTCCCACGCCCAGCCCGTCAACCAATATACCCACACTCGACAGTCGCGATTCCCTGAAAACACTTGCCCAGAACTGGGTTCGGGATCAACCACTGATAACATTATTATTATTATTATTATTATTATTATTACAATATATTGAGAAAATGGCAGGGAATGGGGTTTAATCTGGTGTACCCCGTTATATACAAGAGCCTATGTGTGTAAGGGGGTGGGTTGTCTAAGTCCCCCCCCCCCACACACACACACATTGCAAATTGAAATTTCGCCCCTGATTTGGATTAAAGTCTGATATTAAAATAATTAAAATCAAAATCATATATATGTGTTTTGTCATTACAGGTGGGCCCACCTGCACAACCACTTTGCTACAGGGATTTACGGCGGCCCGTTGGCATTATTTGACATGTCGTCTGCTCTGATTATATCTCCGTTCAACCAGTTTACAGCGGCCGCCAATGGCTTGAATTACACCGAGAGCACAGTGAGCTGGGGGGTCATGGGAAATGCCTCCCACATTCCTGAGGGGTTTCAGATGGAGACCATTTTCTTTCTCAGTCGTGGTGGTATAAATCAGGTAACTGAATTTAACATTATAATTTTCTTTTATTTTTTTTTTTTATTTATCACTTTTATTTATCAATTGTATTAAAGCAACTCCAGAAACAAAAATTTCAGTCTCTATAAGAGCTTTCAACAGTTCCACTAGATATTTAAGAAATGGGTAATTTTAAATTTATATATATGAGTTATAGGCCTCACTCAATACATAATCGATTTATGTCCAAATCCCTTTCCTACATGACATTAACCATGGCTTTATTACAGGCATTTAAAGACTGGGGTGAGATGATGAGACTTGAGTATGGGAGGACTGACCATTATGTCCGTAACGACTTCACCAACAACCATCTCGGATACTGGATGGATGGAGGTATTTTTTTTAATTTTTGTTGTTGGAGGTAATCGCCTCCCTTTAAAATACTAGCTCAAATTAGTATGTACATCTGAAGAATTTCATTCCGGGTTCGGTCTACATGACAGGGCATTACCGCATGCTTACTCTCATTTTATATCCTTGTGTTTACCAGGCCCGGTGACTACTGCGAATGCAGGCCCTGGGTGTGTAATCTTCCCCATTGATGGATCATTATATAGAGGAAAACCCGAAATGCGCACTCGTTTGTGAGTGAAACACGGGCGTGGGGTAAAACCTACCCATTAAGCCTGAAGAGCGCTCACCCGGGTTGGCATCTCACCGTTTGGCATCTGAGGTGACAAAACCACGCCCAGGCAATAAGGCGATGCGTCACACTCTAGAAACAACTTGTCTGGCCTATCATACACCAACACATTAGATGACATCAGCATCTCCTTATTCTAATGAATGCACTATCTTGCGTCTCATTCCAACACCGGGATGTGTTTTGATGTTAAAATTCAAAGAGTTATTTCAGCACCGTGCCGGCATGGTGCAAGAATTTTGCACAGAAATTAATCATCCTACTCAGCTCTGACAATTTCCAAGGTTCCCTGGCTTGCACTGCACCTTGTCGATAATGATACAATGTTATGTGAGAACTTGTTTCGTCTCAACTTAAACCAGCAACTATTGGACTTTATAGCACCAGTCTAAAATGGTGCAATAATGGTGCTATGCTCAGCCCGAGTGCTACCAGTTACTGGGATAGCATGCAAGAATACCATGACATGGGAATGTCATGCAGCATTGATTCACGAGTTCTTCGGCAAATTTACAGGTGCAGCACAAATACCTTACGTTAATCGTTTTTAAGCCATCAAACCTTTGGGCATGTTCATTGTTGTGAACATCAGTGACATCTCATCCAAATGGAGCTGCTGATAGGTATCAGGCACCACCTGAAGTTCAGAGTAACAACCTCTTTATGTGCTAGAACTTATCCAGTGTACATTCGTAGAGCCACACAGGATTTCTTTTGCACAGGTCATGACCGCAGGCCACTCTTCATTATACACACCAAACAGCATGTGTCTATTTCCACAAACGTTGGCAAACTGTTAATTTTTAGATCAACATGATACATATTGGCGCTCTACTGTGAACTAGATATTTGGTAAATTGCTTTATACTCAACTCCTGAACCAAGAGAATTCCGATGGAAATGCCTCAAAATTTTAACACACTCCTAGAAAACGATTTCATGAACTACAATTAGGAACACATTTTTCCATGCAGGGCATCGTTTTACCTTTCGGGCGAGTCCACTTCCCACCAAAGCAAAAACAAGTTTTGATAATGTAATCAGAACTGTAAAGCAGTATTTTAAGTCGTCAAAGGATTATATTTCTTCTGCCAAACAGAATATTTTTTACTTGAGTTTGGGCGTTGACGTAATCGACTTACCCTCTGTATAGCTGTAACATTGCAGCGTGAAGCTTCCATAGTATAGCTAAGCTGAAACAAATCTCCCACCTTAAAATCAGGTTCAAATACTCCATCATCGTGACACTGTAGTTGTGCGCATCCAGATGATTTCAGCTTTATCTTATTGTTACAGCCTGTGAAATTAAAATTTATTGCGCGATCCTTTAGAATCAGGCGAGTATGGACTGTGTCGTGATCTTCTGGATCTGCTTGCATGTCTGGCCTCACGACTTCATACTCAGCGTTCCGCGTCGATGCGACAAAAAATATGTGAGCGCTTCCTCAGCACAGCATTACACGGTTTTTCTGTATTGAGGCCGTCGTTTTTGGTGTTCACGTCGTTTCGCTGTTGTACTCTCAAAGCAGGCCACCCATTGGAATTATAGTTTCCCCGCAGAATAACGGGTCATGTAGAGTTTTACATCTTCGTCATATTTATCTTCCTCAGAATGTTATGATCCAACATACATGAGAAGAAATATCAACATTGCACAGGAACATAAACATAAACAATATAACAGACACAAGGAGCGTAAAGAGAGCGACAGCAAGCTCGGAACCCGCTGTAACAGCAGAATACATCACCGATGTAAGACAAATATCTTAAACTGAGAAAATTTAAAACAATGTTCTCTGATTAAGGATGGATATCATACAATTTGTAATAAGTAAAAAATGTATTCAGCAACTCTCTGCATACGTGTGAATTATTATTGAGAGAACACCATAGTGGAAATGAGAATTTATTTAAATTATTAAAAACATGGACACATTACATTTTTCAGGAGCCTATTATTCCTACACAACAATGCCTGGTGGGAATATGGAGGACACAGTACTGGCGATGAAGGCCCAGTCTCTACAACAAAATGTCCCTTACAGGTAATGTAATATACAAGAGAGGCCAAAGCAAGGTTATAACACTTCATAATTTTAATTTTACATAAAACAGCAGACCCATGTAATAGTAACCTATCTGCACTTAGAACTTTTTCTTCTGAAATTAAAATCATATTCGACCTTGTCTGTTCCATCAAGCCTTTTGTCATCGTTCATTCATGAAGTTTAATTTCGTTGGCTGAAAGTGTGATCAACAGATTTTCAGTCTCTACCGATTCAAGCATGATTTGTCACATGAATCGCAAAAATAAAAAAAATATGCCTCAGAAAACCGAGGCATTTTTAGTTTTGACTGTTATATTTCAGAGATTTGCTGAAGCCATACCTGCTACATGATGTTCTGAAAACGAAAAAACAGGCATCTGTTTATTCATTCCTCAGACCTCACATTGGTATCTGATAGTACCAGTTGGTCACCATGAGCTTTTGCAATTTTACAAGACAATAAACGTTATAACGTTATTTGCCATAAAGTTTCGTCCGACAATAAATTTGAGATCTGAATTTTTTCAAAGACACGCTGTCTCGGAAGAAGTTAAAAAAGTCATTAAATTGTCACATGCTCTGTTCTTTGATTGCATTTTAAGCTAAGTACCTAACTCAGACTTTGACTTATCGCAGATATGTTGAATTTGATGAATGGTTCTACTGTTGGTGTACTGGGGAGCCTGTTCACCCTTGTTGTGACCATGTGGGCACAGAAGTCTGGGAAGCTGATGTCAGAGTGTTCCCCGATGGTTTCAAGTAAGTGTCTCACATGCTGTTATATATCCATAATTTATATTTTTTAAGGACTGCTTTTAAAAAGTCAACAGTTGTCAGCAGCTTCACAACGCTAGAAGCACATCAGCCTTACCCATGGACCACCTGAATTCCGCCCCTATAGGGCAACATGCGTATAAATTTCAAAAGAAATTCATCTATAACAAAAAAAAAAAAGCCAGACACATAACAGGGCTGACAAACAGAAGTAAAAAAGGGTAAGATATTTCTCCGTTCCGTCACTTGTTTTTTAAGCTGACCACCGGATCACACTTGCATCGTCAACAGACGGTCGTGCTTGACAGTGGATCAGGAGTCGTCACGTGATCACAGTAAAAAAGGCCGAGAAAACTAATTTTCTCACATTGCATTGAAGCCAAAATTACCCCGGCTTTCCAAAGCATGCATTTGAGCAATATGTTTCTGATTGGCCATAGATTAAAAAAAGATACTGTCCATTTTTTGTAAGATTATGCTAAACATACATCAAAATCTAACAATGGATTGCGTAATAAAGCCACTTGGCATAATGGCTAGAGCCAACCTTGTGTACTTCAATGCAAGGGTTGTTGTATATTGCATGTGGAGATCGACGCCGCCAATGGATGTTCATGGCCCCTTGAACTTTTGTCTGACAATGATGTTATCTTACTCGTGCCTATTGCTAAAGTCCCACCCGTGTCTTTCTCATGTTCATGTATAATTTATGTTATATATACTCGTTTCTACGCCCATCAATTCGTTTGCCCAGTGGTCGGGGGGTCTATGTAATGTTGTTATAGTCACCGCATCTGATATCCTAGATGTCATCCGTCTCCTTATTGAGTTCTAGCTTACAAGGACTGAACAGAGTGTTGGCGGCTTGGAACACTGTAATGCCTTGCTTGCGAACTTTCCTGAGTTTCGTTTGGGTGTCCATTATGTAAGGGACGCCGATCATTATACGGCTGCTGGTACCAGTGGTGGTATACTCTTTTACAGGATGTCTTTATTGCCGTTGATACTGTCATCAGCCAGTCGGTGTAACCACTGGCTTTGAGCCAATGACGTACGTGCTTCCTTTCCTCAACATAAATATCTTCCCCTGTCACTAATACAATCTCTTTGTATTAAGGCGCAGATTACGGAGCGTCTGTGCTATATGGTGTGGTAAATTTTCGGTACTGGTCCATATATAGATAGCTTTCCTAAAGACACTGTGTTTTTTGTCCCATTTTCTCGCTTTGATGTCCAATAAAGCCATGGAATCTACTTGACCTGTTAAACTGGGTGTTGGATTCTTTGATATCGAGACGGGCAGTAAATGTTTCATAACCCCGGAAATAGGTCAAATATCATACAAGTGGAGAACCTTAAATGTATCATCTACAAAGTAGACCTAATTGGAGGTTATATTGCCGAAACAATAGTTTTCTTTTTCGGATCCAAACCGATGCTGGCTCTGATGAATTAGATCGGTGAACCGTTTGTAGCTCCCTTCGTTTGCTTGTATTAAGTCCCCATGTACGTACACAAAGTACATGGACATCCTGAGGATCTCCGGATCTCCAGGAGCTGAATGACCACCCAAGTACCGGGGTTGTGCAGAGCTCCTATGAATCTGCTTCATTGCGATAGTGATATAAACTTGAACTACTTGACGGTCTTCTGAAGAGGAATGAGGACACAAACCCATCTGACACATAGCCTATTAATTTACAAGATTGTAAACTAGACCTTTTGTCAATATATCTTTAAATTGCCTGATGTTGTACTACAATATTAATCAATGACTCAATTACATAGAGTCCGTTCGAACACCCTTTCTACCTGTTTTAATGCGTTTTTTTAGGGGGGGGGGGCAGTAAAGAACGCAAAACCTGTTGTCCCTAGGGAGGAAGAGGAAAATGCGTGATTAACCATTATGGAAATAATGAACCATGGTATGCCCTTTTCTTGTAAACAATTTAAAACCATTTTATGAGTAACTAACGTTAGTCTATCTGTAGCGACATCTTGCCACCAGTCTATAAAATCTACATGGAAGGGAGCAGTGATGACGTAATAATAGACATGACGCACAAATAGGCGCCCATATTCAGGTGACCAATAATCAGGAGCTGTTGACCCCTGTTTACAGCGAGACTTGTATTCTCCTAATGCACGCGCTTTACTGTTACGTCACATTACTTTATATCCATAACCAAGAATGATAAACAATGGTCACTTGTTTGAAACGCCGTGAACACGGGTATATATGAGACGTGTCAGCCAGTCCGTGAAGGGAATAATATTTATGTCATAAGCAGGTAGCTACTAGCTAGGGTACCAAAAAGTACGCATTTTCCCCTTTCTGCCATTGTTGGAAGTTTCGTTTGGCAAGTTTGCCTTGTGTGGAGATAATCGCGAAAAATCATGTAGACAGGGGTGGGGGAACGGACTATAATTGATATTCCAGAATCAGGCCTAGGTTGTGGTAAAAGCAATAAAGGGAATTTGATACCTATGAAAAAATTGTCGGATTATTATGAGACTAAAACCATAGGGAATAAATGAATAAATCGATTAAAGTTTACATCAGTTTTACACATCAGTTTTGAATAGATTAAATAATCCGTCAGGTGTTTAATATTTATGTTAACATTTGTTTTCCAGGTATGTGTCTGAGCAGACAAACTGGCCTGTACATGGAAGTAACAAGTGGTGGTAAGGATGCACCTGTAACTCTACACATGGAGTGACAAAAAATGACTCTGCCGTTTCAACTCTTGTATTTTTTTTATAACATAGGCCTTGTATTTATACACAAATGAATTTACAAAGGACCGACAAATAATAATATGTTAATTCGTTAGAGGTACATGTACTAAACCTTGAATGTGCATTCCAGTTACAAGAAGTAATCTTAATGACACATATGTATAGTTAGAGTCCATGGGGTTAGCCTTTTTCATCTGTCACTGTAAGGAAATATTAATTCTTTTCCAATCTCTTTCAGGTCGGACACCACACCCTATGCCAAACAGAATGGAGGCAAATTTGAATTTATTGTTGATCGACGTTCCAAAGCTTCCCTGCCGGTAGATCAAGTAAGCAGTCCAATAAATCGAAATAAAAATATGCAGAGTGTTATCCAGGTCACTACTGTTTTATATATGTATATTTAAATGCACATAAAATATCTGCTGTCAAAGAGGTGCAGACCAACAGATTTCCTGTGATTACCTGGGAACATTTCAGATGTTCGGGGACCCTCCATTTCAAGTGGACTAAATCCGGAGAGTTAAGCTACCCCCCCCCCCCCTCCTTTGTAGACTGGACACCAGTGCAGAAAGGAACATTTACACTGAAAAATTTATTCTTTCCACTTTCCACATTCTACGTAATCACCTTAAAGACTTTCTGCTGGAGTCCTGTGTCTGTATCTATTTAGGCAAAGTATCAGTTATGGTGGATATCTTGGACTTTATTTTCATAAAAGGTTAGGAACCCTGGATGTTCATATACAGTGGCCTAATGCCCAATAATATCATATTCTGTGTTATTTTCATATATCAATTATAAACACTTAAGTGGTGGAGCTCATTGGCTTATGTCTATAGTCCTTATTTAAAACTCATGCAAGTCATTGAAATACAGTACTGGATGTATAATTCTTTATGGTTCTAGATCGGACAAATTTAAATCTCCCTATGCATCTCTGTATAAGTCACTGTATCAGTCTCCGTGGTCTGACACTTATTTTCAATATGTTACCCCTGATTGTATCCATATTTGTAATTCTGTGTGTCCAGATATGCAACTTAAATAATTTATGTTTATTGCAGTTTGGAAAAGAATAATAAGTGATATATGACTCATGACAATTTCCTTACTATTCATGGAGCTTATGTTTTCAGGAATGTTATATAGAATTAGATAAACCTAGATTTACTTTTTTCAGCGTTTTTGGGATTACCTGATGAACCGAGCCTTCAAACGAGGACAGATTGTTTATGAACAGGATTTCCAGAGCACCCAGTGGGAACATTTATGGCAGTTAACTAGCAACGTGACACTGGGCCGGACCTGGTACACACAGATGGGCAGAGGAGCTGAACTGAATGGGTTGGTGATACAATACTGCATGGCACCCTCCCGAGCCATCCTACAGGCGCTCGAGATCCCTACAGTCACTCAGGTACGAAATCTTGTAACAGTGTTGAGGTATCCTTCAGACACTCGAGATCCATACTGTCACTCAGGTATAATATCCTGTAACAGTGTTGAGATATCCTACAGACACTAGAGATCCCTACAGTCACTCAGGTATGAAGTCGTGTAAAAACTGCCGGGGTATGCTGCAGGCGCCCGAAATCCCATAATTCACCATGTATCGTCTGATTCTCTTACAAACATCCATAGCAGCCACAGCCACAAGTCTGAATACTCATCTGCCAATGCCCTATGACCCGTGACCCCGTGTATCCAAATGACATGCAACATAGTTAGGCTTAATGATCATGATATGACGAGCAGACTTTTTTGCTACAAATGCAATTAGATATGAGTACATGTACTGTAAAAATAAACTTAATGTGGTATGCGTCGGAAGTAAAATTGCACACGCTCACAGATCAGGTCTTTTTGGGGTACAGCCTCTCCCGGTTCGGATTGCGTCGGATATGTGCATGGTGGTTTTGACGCGACTGGATAAGGTCCCAGTAACCTTAACTATAACACTACTGGCAACGGCTTCACTGGTAGCAGTTTCATGCACAGGTTGAACTCTCATCAAGTGACAATGATTAGGGTGGCAACTGAGCTTCCGTTTCTGTCGTGCGAGCATTCACCAAATGTCACAAGTTCCAGTTCATACGATGTCCGAAACTAGGCCTTTTTTTTCGCGATAACACCTTTTTCCATTTCTTCGGTCTTATGGAATAACCATCCCGTGTCACCTAGCGTGAATTACTTTTCCATCCGACTTGCTCTGTGTAAACAGTTTCTCACCCACCCTAGCACATTATGGTCTGTTGCTTATATAAGTTTGTCTTCAATGGATTGAGGATTGCAAAGATCGCCTGTTTGGTGTGGGCCTGAACAGCTGAGCGGTAAAACGCCAAGTCTTCTCCTCTGGCGACGCGGGTTCGATCTCAGGTACTGCCATTAAAGTGGGTTGTAGTGGCCCGTCCAAGGTCGGTGATTCTCTCCGGGTTCTCTGGCTTCCTCCACCTCTCTCACTACGATCTTTAACCCAATCAGTATCTTCTATTTTCGCCTTAAATATCTAACTGTGTACCGACCCAATCTGTAAAACTCTGTCGTTGCTGTAGGGGCCAGTTCGGGCCGGGTTTTCCGGAGACCTGTGACTGGCTCGAGCGCCGAGTTCACTTTTAGTCAGCCAGTCCTATTTGATGTATGAACGAACTGACGACCGAATACATAGTCATGATATTTCTTCATATTTCATACTATGAACAAGATTTTCTTGCTGAGAGTAGTTTTTCTCCAAGCCAGCAATCTAGATTCTAAAGCAACTAGTTTCTCAAGGCCATTGTCCATAAGCACAGAGCAAATTCCGTATTGTGAGGCCTCATATTGAGACTTTCAAACTCTGGGTCACGCGACTTTCATGGCAAGCAGTGTTAGCACCTTATCTGACACCATCATGTTTTTCACTTGCTGCTTCAAACTGGCTTGTCCATAGCAGATAGGGTCGACAGAAACCTAGAATGGTAGTTTAACCATGCACATCCAAAAACGTAGAATGGACTATATCTGGCTATGTCACTTCTCTTACAGCGTTCACTTTTCATCAAGGTCCGCCGCGTCTATTACAAATCCACTGAATGCAACTCTGAGAGAAGAAATAGGCAATGCTCTCCTTTCGATTCTCGCAATCGATCCAGCAGCCCAGCACAGTCAGTAGTTTAGTGATTTGCTCTGTATCGTCTTTGCTGGTCAAGATAATTTAATACAGGAAACACTTTGTTCCATGAAACCCTGGTTATAGTTGGTCCATCATTTTCTGCAAGATGGATGGAGCACATTTGTTCAAAAGCATTGCGATTGTACCAGAACGTGGTGTATGTTAATTGTCAACAGGTGTATAGATTCATCGCTTGTCTCAACTTAAAGATTCACTTGGGAAGAGTCAATCTTGCAAAGGCCCAACGAACGACGCGAAGATGTCAATACGTGGTACTGGATAGTGTCCCTTAAACCTGAGTTTTCTGAAACTTTGAATTCGCCACAAATCTGCCCATTTTCCTTTAACAAAAAGCACTTGCCTAATATACTAAAAATGTCTCCATGAAAATACTCACTGGGTAAATCTGTTCCTATGTACAAGTTCTCTGCGACACTGAGGTATCGTCCAAATAACGAGTATGAAATAATACCATGAACAACGATTTCCACATAATTGTCCATTTTTTTACAGATTTACCTTCGATAATTTATTACAGTAAAGACTCTTATAATCCAACTTGGCGTGTTGTCTGACGTATTCAAAGATAATGGTTGCAGTCACGCTCCTTTGCAGATAAATATATCTGGATTATATCTAAATAAAGTAGACCACCCACGTCCCCCGAACCGGGTTGCTCCTCAGTCATGGCATGTAGATTTCAAAGAAGTTTACAACGTTTAGGTTTCGTGATTTTCCTGCCATTTTCTTGAGGCGAGTATGTCCTTTCTGTATCGAGCTTATAATACATTGCGCAATATTCATGTGTTTGGCCAAATACAACTTGGGTAACTTTTTCATTATTATCAGTGACGTTGACACTCATGAACAGCTCAGCACATCCTTATACAATTCCACCGATATACATGGCCGCAATCTTGTATGTATTAGTAATCCCTAGGTAGTCCCTAGGATATCTACGATGAAATAACCATCCCGTCTCTGACACCAAACTGTTGGCTTCTCTTACAATCCGCCAATGACCTGTGTTTCCATAGGTGTGATATCCTGTAACGGTGCTGAGCTATCCTACAGGCCCTCTACATCGCTGCAGTTACTCGGGTATGATATCCTGTAACAGCCCTGAGCTCTTTTACAGAAGCTAGAGATCCCTACAGGCACTCAGGTATGATAATCCTGCTGCAATATTAAGTTTCTTATCCACACAAGCACACCAAACTACTAGCTTTCAAATATTTAACCCCCCCCCCCCCCGAGAACAAGGGTGTGAACAAAGGTGTCGGCCATCAACTTTATCATTCAGGTTATAGTTAGTAATCACTCAAGACCATTTGTATTGTTCTAGTATAAATCAGACCCAACAGTTCAGAATTTCTTACAGGCCCGAGCCAGTGGGGATTACAGACCAGGGTTGGGGAACTGGAAGATTGGAATTACCACAATGTTCCTGAATGCCATAGGCATTAGACCATTCAAAGACAACTTCTTCACGACGCCCTACCAGCCAGGATATAACTTTGGACGTAAGTAATCAATGGATATATATTTCAATTACTAAACAGCAGTGACTTGAAAATCAGACACCAAGTGTAAGTCTTACATTTATGTCGTATTATAAAGCTGTAGATTTGTTAAATCATGAAAGGCCAACATGTGAGGTTAGGGAGGCGTATTTTCAGAAAAAAAAAAAACAGACATCAACAGCAATTCACTTGATGGAATCTGTAATTATTATGCATATAAATTAAGAAAGACATTCTAGAAATTATTTTCTTGATGGCATATATTCATCATAATTATAATTTACATGAAGCATTGTGATTCATCGTTTTAGCAGGAGACACTGGCTCAAAACAGAACAATTACCATTTCCAAAATTTTTTTGCAGTTTCATACTTCAGTATCTGAAGTATATTATTTCAGTTATGTTGATGTTTTGTACAAAATGCTCTGAAAGTAATACGGTCATATCACGGCAGTATTTCCGAAATCCTCTTTTGTTTCCATGCTGTCAGTTAGAAACTCAGAATAGAAACATACTTTAACACTGGCACACATCT
Organism: Sipunculus nudus; assembly: GCA_026874595.1. Lineage (NCBI taxonomy): Eukaryota > Metazoa > Annelida > Sipuncula > Golfingiida > Sipunculidae > Sipunculus > Sipunculus nudus. The sequence goes on along the minus strand of CM049314.1, from coordinate 45,774,290 downwards.
ACGTCAGACTTGTATACGGCCATCGTAAGAATCCTGTCTTATTAAGGATATTAACTTGTACAATAAATGCAAAGTAGCTGTACTCCAGTCATCTAACAGCTGTCGTTGTTTACACATATTCCTTGTGAATATTTATATTCACGTCACTATGTCTGGTGCATCTGTGAGTGTCAGACGCCCAGATCTGGCTTCACGCTGCAGCAGGTTCATGTGTTTTGACCTCTGGTTTTTCCATCTTAGTCTCATCTTTTAACGATACAATAAAATAGGTTATTACAATTTTGCAGACTTCAAAGAGACCCACGTTGACCTAGTGGTGCTAGTTGCTACCATGAGTATGGGACCAGTCGGGCCGAGTGATATGCTGAAACACACTGACACTGAGAAACTGATGAGGTGAGCAGTGAGAAAACGTAATGTGGTTCAAACATTTATTGATAGAGGAAGAATATGTTTATTTCAGAAAATGCAGATTAAACATTAACATTATACAGGAAATAACAAGGCGGACATTTAAAGAGATTCTGAAGATAATACGCATTTACAGTGCTGAAGAAATGAACACTAAAATAATCAGAAACTGGTTTGAAACTAGACATCGCCAGTTGGATCTAAGGGGTGCAGACAAAACGTTTGGCACGGCTCCAGCAGCATTAGGGAAATCTAAGCACGGGACAGAGCGGCTAAGAACAATAGTTGGTCCCGTTGTTGTGGATGCCTGGCAGGACCTGACCTTAAGTTATACCAGAAAGCCAAACATGACACATCTTTGCTCTAGGACCCAAGTTGCTCCGAAATCACATGCCAAGTCTGGCCAGGGAAAAACTAGCTTGTCTTGCCAAGGAGAGACTCTGTACCGAAAGCAGGCAGTGTAAAACTTCACCGCTACACCGCTACTATAATACCACACTAAAGACGCATCTCAAATCCCTGTGATATATCACACCAAAACACATTTATATTCAAACTCAGATATAGATCCATAGTTTTCACTACCTAATGAGGCAAACAATCATAATTCAGAGACACTGATGACGAAGAGTAAACATTAATAGTTCTCTGGAAGTGAAGTAAACATCCATAGCTCACCGGCTTCTGTGGCTCAGGGGTAGAGCGCAGGACTAAAGCCGGGAGATCGTGAGTTCGAATCTCAGCCGAGGCGGTGAGGTTTTTCACGGTCGGCCCCAACCCAGGGTGAGCGCTCTGCAAACTTAATGGGAAGGTCTGCCCAACGGCCGTGTTTCACTCACAAATGAGTGCGCATTTCGGGGGCCCTCGGTGGTATGATTACAGGTGCAGTAGTCATTGGGCCTGGTTAACGCCAGGATATAAAGTGAGAGGAAGCGTGTGATACTGCCCTGTCACGTTGTCCGAAACCGGAATGGAAATCTGCAGATGTACATTTACATAGTTAAGCTAGCATTAAAATATGGAGGCGGTTACCTCGAAAAAAACATCCATAGCTCTTAGCTTCTTAGTGGCTGGACCTTAGTGGCCAGGCCCATTATGACACAAACATTCATAAAATGCTGGTGCCTGCTTGAAAGTTCTCCTCGGGCTGGTAAATGTGCCTGATTATAATATAATTAATCCTGACACCCCCAGAGTGTATAGTTGAGGGATACAGAGAGTTAATTCGAGCTAATGTAAAAATAGGCTTGACAATTTCTTTGATGTCAAATGAAATGTGATATTTTTGACTGTTTATGATCTTATATTGTTGCAGATGCTGTAATGCTGAGGGACTTATCCTGCAGCCTTCATTCCCTCCTACAGCCATCGATGCTCAGTATATCACAGTAAGTTCATCATCACATGATGCATTTATTTATAAGTCTCCTTCTGCCCTTGCTTTGGTATCGTTTAGAAATACTGAATTGTTGAAGTGGTGCAGCTATTAACATCTATATAATCACCAGTGCAGTTATATATAAGCTAAAGAATGTTATTTTCCTGTAGTATCTGTTAGAAATTCTGTCTCAAGCCCAACTTTTTCCTTATGATATTTTTCAAAAATTAGAATAATTTTTTTACAGAATGCATTTGACAAGGTTGTCGGAGAGGTTTGGAGTACAGCATCATGGATAGGTGACATATTTTTTGGAATAATTTTGGGTTTAGATGTCAGATATGGCACCAAGATATATCCAGGTGATGTGTTCCGTCACCTAACAACAGTAAGTGGTCTATTACTCTTGAAAAAAAATTAACGAAGTTTGGCTTATTAAGCCTCTGAAACATATGCTAAGAGTAGAAAGTATTGTGACATCCTACGAATAAGAATTTCACACTGGTTGGCAAAATATTTAAATATATTTATATATATATATATATATTAATATATATATAGTGTAAATCTAAATGATTCAATGGAAACCCGGCAGTAGTGATAGTTTCTCATATCTCTTGAAATAACAATTTTAATGTTACATTTATTAAATAATTAGAACAAATGGGAAAAAACACTGTAATAATTTGAATGATTATTTTATATTGGTTATTATCAATATTAAAAAACACAAATTACCTTGATAATTTTTTGTTTTGTTTTTGTAATGGGCAATTTTTTTATCTGTCTGCAACTTGTTTAGCTATTATACTGTGCCTTACTGCTTTTGCTGGGTTTGTGTTTTTCAGATTGCAGCGGTTTTTAGTACAACCGATAGTAATACGAGAACCTTTGTTCATGTCTTAGCAAATACGACACACTGACTTGAGGTCAGTAACAGACTTGGATTGTGACGGACTAATGTCATATTTTTGTATTTTTATTTTCAAGCAAAATCAGTTGAACAGCAACATGATGGTTTATATGAACACAAAACAACCAAAAATCACGCCGTTTGGCAAGGCCTCCCCTCTGATGATGGACACTTCATGCAATCCCAGCATGCCCTGCGTCTACCATGTTTCTCCAGTCATGCAGATCAGGTCAGCATAGAGTTTCTTCATTGGATTTCAAAGTTGTTAGTTATTTTATGTTTTATAGGCTTACCAGGGTGAGTGAAATAGTTTATGTCATCTGCTAAGGCGTGGATCAGTAGAGCTGTCGAAAGTTGTTTAGCAAAATATGTGTATACCCTTATATACCTTACATTTTGATTATCTGTTTTTTTTTGTATCAAACTGGAGATGGAAGATTATTGGTCAAAATTCAGATGAAAAAGGTAATCTTGTTTACATTGGGGAGAACGCATCAAGTTGTTATTTATGGAAAGACACGAGACTTGGTAAAACCAGATACAATGCGACTTCAGAAAACATGTGTAGGCTTAAAAACTTGAGTTTATGTCTTCCAAATTTGTTTTATGATTATTATCGATGTTTTTTACAGATCTTGATCAAATTGATAAGGATGTTAAATGATATAATGCTTTAAAGCAGACTCTTTGAATACGTCTTATATTGTGATGAATTAAAAGTATTTGAAATATATCTTCATAACATATTACTGAAGTTTATTTTTTACATTGCTGGATGGATCTATTAGTGGTTGTCCTTTTGACAAAATACAGGGTTTGTTGATTTATTATAATGCGTACCAGTGTCAAATACGTTTTGATTTGGAGAAACTTTTTTTATACAAGTAAGAGTGTATAAACAGTTCTGGCCTGAAGGTTTTGCTGGATTAAAGAAGTTTATTGTCTGAGAGAAAAATGATATTTATTATTGCACTGTAACCTTGAAAAATGTGGCAACTCGAAATAAACGTTTTAGGACAGATTTATAACCTATGAAATTGATGATTAAAGCGGTAATGCGTAGCTGTGTCTTCAGGAGTTTGCTGACCCTCAGTGTCATAAACAATGAGGCAGAGTCACCAAGAATACACTTTTTTTCAAATTGCACGAAATTGAATAAGTTGGCCCTTAGAATGGCATATAAATAGGAGGTCCATAGTTTTGTCACTGAAACATTGATCGCGAAATAACCGAGTGAACACTGGTCGGAATACTATAAATAAATAATCCACACTTGTGAACACCGGTCGGAAAACTTTAAACAGATATTCCACAAATATATATATATATATATATATATATATATATATATATATATATATAAACAAACCTGAATCGGTGGTTATTTTCTTTGGTTCATGTATAAACAAAGTTTTCATATTCTTTGACAGTAACCAAGATGTTGTATTGATGGGAGAGTTGTCAAAATGGACGGCGGTGTCTCCAAAACGAATCAAGAACATCCTCCTTGGTGACGACCTTCGCTTGACCTTGGCGGGGATGCCTGGAGAGGTTGTAGAGATGTTCGCCAGCATCGGTGGGAATGTGGTTAGCACTTCTTGTGTGATACCGACGTGGGGTCGTGTTGACATGATGGTATTCTCCAAGAAATGCCTCTGATGTTGACAGAGATTGACAGTTTGTTGTTATATAAGTGTACATGGACAGGTGACCCTTGATCGAATGAAACGTGTGTGTTGGTGCTGTAGAAATAAAGCGTTACAGTCAACAAGGAGTGGGGAGTGAAGGATTGCAAAGCCAGCATTTCCTCTAGACTGTTGCTTCAATTCAGATTTTCAGGGGTCATTGTTTTGCATATAGACATACTAACATATGCAAGATGAAATATTAACAGTTTCTCCTAATTCTTGAGTTGTGTACCCTCCTTAATATAGCTTTTAGGAAGAACGTTAGAGAGCTCTAACGAAAACTCTCAACTTTGTGATAGGAAACAGGGGGACGGGGTACATACAGTTTGACTTAGAATATATGAATCCGTATACATGTGTATTTAACTGTACGTTTGGGGTTATTTATAATGTTTTATTAACTTATGTTGCTTTACACATGAAACACATATGTCGTTAGTTGTTGGACACTGTGCAGACATTTTGGAGAGCAGTTACTGCTAACTGTTAGATAAAACACTAACTATATCGCTCCTCAAGTAAAGAGCTCTGTATTAAAAGTAAATCAAATATGGTATCCCTTATAATACACATAAGGTTATAAACAAATAGTTGTTTTCAGGTTTTCTCACCGCACCCTAAAGAAGGTATATCTGGCAAGTCGTGTGTGCTGGTCTAGTGTTCTAATGAGAGTGTTCTTATTATTACTAGACGGGTGCTGAGTATACCCTCTGAGTTAAGATATCCAGCGGCCAACCTGAGGTCCAGATCCTTCGACAATATAGGGATAAGGAAATTCTTGCCAGTAAATATTAAGAGTTACCCAATTGTTTATTAATCTTTAATGGTGAGTAAAGTTTCTGAAAGATCGAGAAAGGTCAAGAATACTGGCGTTTTTCTTGTATACATTATCAGTAAAATGCTATGCTCTGTGATTTGAATAAACTATGCTGGAGTTAATTATGATGGTATCGTTCTGTTGGTTGAGTGTGTATTTAAGGCTGCCGGTATTATAAAATATTGTTGCTGGCAAATTCCAACTTTCACTGCATTATAGGCTGTATTCACATTAGAGTCCTGCGTGGGCCAGAACCCGCCCCGTGGGTTGTGAACCAAAAATAATTTAACTGCAGCGCGGGGCGGGAGAAGATTTAAAAGCTGGGATTAACGGGACGTAGCGGGCTACATGAGTTGTGGTTCTACGGGCCAAAAATATGGTTGTAGTAACAGTAGGTAGATGGTTACATGTACCAGAATATAATGCCTAGGTCTCTTCATTATTACTAGTTGCAAAACGCCATTTGTAAAGCTCTGGCTTATCTTGCTGCCAAATGTCCTTGTTGAATGTGTTTGGATAATTTTGGTGGGCCCAAAAAAAAATTATAAACATGTTGAAATAAACAAAACGAACAGCCTGTATGCGGCGATATCGGAGTTTTCTGGCCTATTTATATAAAAGCGTCCAAGGGATTACCTTTAGTTTATAAACATCGGATATCGGAATAGGTCCCTTTAAGTACGACGGAAGCACGTGCCATTACGTAATGCTTAAATTTTACAAAAAACCTTTTAGGATTATATTTCTTACAACAAATATTTTCTGTTCAATACTTAGTTTCTTAATCAGTCAGTTTTAAAAGTCGGACTTTGTCAGCTTGAGCCATTCATATATAAAATTTTACACCGACCCGATCCTCCCCCTTAAAAAAGTGATCGCTTGAATTGTTTTGCTTGTCACACTCTCTACAATCGACCTTGGACCTTCCCTGCCATGGAATAGCCGTGATATGACGTGAATTTGCTTGTCAGTTTTAACGCACGTGCAGGTTGGGATGCAGTAGCTGTAATTAAACTTTTGCTTCACAATGTGAAGTAAGGTGGGGTTTGCACGGGGCACGCGAACGACTCGCGAATGGCGAAGAAAATGGTAAGGTCCAACATTCAGAGAAGTTTTTCTCAAAATGTTTCGCGAAAATCGAGCTTTAAACCATTTTTGCGCAGTTTGTGCGTAGTTCTCACAACGTTTATGCGAATGTCGTGTGTATTGTTGCCGAACGTGGCCGGCCCACATACACGTAGAACATGCGACTAAAATGCGAACAACACGAATGTCCAACGAATCTCGGGCAACATTTATGCAGACATTGCGCGATACATGCAAACTTTTTGCGCATATTTCGCGAATAACAAACGTCCTGTGACATTCGTGCGACATTCGTACGTAAGTCGCGCGATGATCTTGCGACCCGAGATCCGACCGACACTGGGGCAGTATATAAATGCCATGAAATGCATTGAAGTGCATGGCAGGATCAGTTCTTGCACAGAGGCCAATGATGAACAAGAAGATGGACCAACAAGCTCTCAGACCTGACATGACTGGCCATGCATGTATGAAGAATAAGCTTTTAATATTGAACAGGAAGCGATCGAATAACGAATGCCGTGCGAATTTCATGCGACATTCGTACATAGGTCGCGCGGTGATCTATCGACCGACGTGAAATGCTCGCGTTTGCTTCCCTGGCGACGATACTTGTTCTCAAGAAGTACGCGAACAGGTCGTAAATAGGTCGAGAAATGATCAAATAAACTTCGTTGTTTTCGCGAGACATTCTCCAAACTGTCGAAATCTGTTTACGGTTTCACAAAGATTTTGCGAACATCACGCATGTCGTGAGAATTTCGAGCGCATATGACAAAGGTTTTAAGACATTTTTTGAGAACGAAGCACGAACAAATCTAGCCGCCGACGTCGACGCAACAGGTTTCCGGTTTCTGTTGCGTCGCCGGCCCATCAAAGGTCCAACTTGGGTTAGAGTGCGATACAATCTGTTTCTCTTGGAAAGGAAATTGAATAAAAATATTTCCTAAGGTTTTAACATACCAATGTTCACATTGTGTTTTATATCGAAAGGCCTGTAATAAAAAAATAACCAAACTGGAAAGCATGAAGCACCTGTTAAAATCAACTACTGAGGGAACTGAAGCATTAACAGACCGGCAGACATCTTGCATTTGGTGGCTGTCCTTAATAACGCATTAGGCCTGTGTACTATTATGTTCATATTTTTACTCCCTTGGTGCAAAATAGTGCTGAGAACAGAACAGTAATGTTTTTTAGTACTCCAATACGCTCTTTACACAGCGCTTTACCTATAGGGCTACTACCTATATCGTAAGGCGCTGTTTGCTATGACCTCGTATCCTGAATTGCTACACCAGAGGGGAGCCCTGTATTTTTGTCCAATCAGATGAGACCTTGTGCTGGAAGTCAAAGCCAAGCGAGGAATACACGGAGCCAATCATGTTTATTTCGTTTTGAGTGACAGCTCATCGCCTCGCGTAACCGTCTGAACAGGCCACAGGCTCAGAGAGAATTGCCCCTGACGTGGTTTGCGTAGGGCCTTGGGCACATAGGATGCTCGGCCGGTGAGCTGTAATTCAAACGAAACGTAACAACGTAGGCTGCGTGCACACCTCGCTGGCTTGTTTCAGTTCGCAGACAACAGATACATGGCTACGCTAACACAGTCATAATGTCATAATCGAATCGGTCGATGATGCGAGAATGCAGAGGGAGCAATTTAAATTCGACCGGAAACTCATCAAGCGGCGCTTGAAGCGCAGCAATGGGCGGAGCCAGGATGCCTGTCGAGTGTTTGTTAATTGGCATCTGATTGGCTGCTTGTCACATCATACACACATTTATTTCAGCGGACAACGTACCGCCATCTGGTGTCTAAATATATCATAAACGGTCAAAGCTGGCAGCGTGAAAATCAGTTGCTTCTTTAGAAGCGCAAGATTTCCGCTGCCTCGGGAGAGTTTTAGTACTCCAATAAACAAAACACATGGATGTACTGAACATTAATAAATGGATATACGTTAAATCACTCTATTGTGTATGGAGTGTTATAATCACAGTTAACTGCAGGGGCAATCTATCGACACCACATTGCGTCAGTCACTAACACCCCCGTCACACGAGAAGGCGATCTCGCTGCGACAACCGGATTGGGGCAGATCGCAGTAGAGCGCAGCCAGAGTGGCCTTAATTTTTCATGAGCTTCGTAAAAGCGAGATAGTGTCGTCTTGGGTCGTCATATGGTCACCATGAACGCCATGAGTGGCGACCAGTTTTGAACATGGACAAAATTTCCGCCGCGGGGTCGCCGTGGATTAAAAGCGCAGTCAGATCGGAATTTGATCGCCATGAGTGTCCCAGCAGCGCAGTACCAGCTTCCGGACAGCGCAGGTCGATCGCCAGTATACACGGTAGCATCGGCTTTCCCATTCCACTGCGCTTTTAGGATTGGAAAACTAAAAGGCAGTTACAGGAAGTCTGGTAAATCATCCCTTGGAAATCTTTAAGCAGATCCCTTATATGGAAATGATGTATTTTATAAAGAATGCAAAGTGCACCATACAGAGCAGGTACGTATGATTTTGCTATCCTCCGCAAAAGAGGTGATTTTCACACCGCCTCTTTGTATGACCTTTGACCTGGTAGCTATACACCAACTGCTTAAAGCCAGCTATTCACATACCTTGTCTGTAGAATGTTTATGATTGCTGACCTACTGTGCGCACATATTATTGAACTGTAGGTAATTCATGTTAAAAAAATACCTGATGACGCCTCTATGACTGATGTATGAGCTTGTCTATGTACAAGCGCTACCAGTTCCAATGTTGACAAACAGAAAAACCACTTAACCTAAGGTGGTTGGTTGCTTATGTGCGGAGGTTGTAAGGCCACCAGTTGCTTAATGCCCTCTTGCAAAAATGTGGTTCGTCTTACTGGCCGCCAGGTGTGGACTTTGAATTTGTTTGGATTATTTTGGTGGGCACCCACATGTTATACACACATGAATATATAAAAAGCAAGCAATCTGTGTGCTGTGGGATCGGCATTTCTGGCATATCTTTAAAAGGTTCAAGAGATTATCGTTAGTTAATATATACACGACACACATTGGAAAAGGCCCCTTTAGGTCGCATCAAGAAAAATAAGTGTCCTATATACGGAATCGCCGCTCCTTTGTGGATGTGTGTGAAGGTAGGCGTGTATGTAGGTGTGTATGTAGATGTGTGTGTGAGTGTGTGAGGGGGGGGGGGGGGTGTAGTGGTGTGTGAACGAGTGCCACGTCCTTGGGGATGTTGCCATTTGGTGCCCTTGCCTTGATTCTTTCAACGAATACATGAAAGCAGTACATGACAATGGACGAAACGTTGTGTTGTGCAACATTTTAAAAGAAGTATTCACCTGAAGTTGGCGAAATCCAACGTATTTATTTCTCTACCGGTAAATTAAAAGAAAACAGCTCATCAGAATCCGCAGAACAATTTATTCTAGCTATGCATGGTCTGTGGAGGTCTCACCAGTATTTTTGTGGGGTCCTGGACCTGGGTGAACGGAGTAAGTGACAGTTCCATAAATATAAGGTCACGTGGTTTCTGTCTTACAGTTTCTGGTGTCGATTTTGGTAATGGAGAACCTGTTTTTTATCTGTTGACACGGTCTTGGGCTGATAGTCGGATTGACGGCTCCTAAAAACGTCACAGCTGCAAGCAATGTAGATACATGTGTACCAATTTAGATTTTACAGACTAACGATACTGGAGTGTTCCTAACCCTGATAACGCCTGAAGCCAGTAGGGGCAATCCCTAGCTTTTAGAATTCTTTAGAAAGAATCCAGCGTTTTCTCTGGTTTATGCTGAGAAAAGATCAGCCTAAATCCTTTTCAGGATAAACCTTTTCCTGATGCCAAAAGGTGCGCATAGAAGTACAAACTTTCACCAGTCACAGCGATCCATAATATTGGGCCTCATGTCACAAATTTTTTTTTTTATTGAAAGATAAATGATTACTTTGAACCATGTACTAACAAATATGTTCTACCGGGTTTGCTTCAAAATGGCTGTTTCCATTCTACGTTTGAATCTTGTATTCATATGTAGTTTTGGTTATTTGTAATGTAAATAATAATCGGGGGAACCTGGGTCGCCAGCGGAGAAAGGCGAGCGTTTTACCCCTCGACTGTCCGGATTCCTATTTATTATTATTATTATTATTATTATTATTATTATTATTATTATTATTATTAAAGCGATCATAACATGTTTCATGGGTTAAAGCTGTGGGCAAACTACGGCGGGCGAGTTAAACTGATGCGGCCAGTAAACGTCCTTGCTCTGCGATGTCAATTTGCATGGTCCCACACATTCTCGCTTTGAATACTGCCTTTATAGGTAAGTGAAGTAGATATATGATACCTTTATGTAGACTAGCTGGTGTTGTCACTCTTGACACAAGCTTTCGGGGAGGCAGCCCCCTTCCTCAGGTGTAAATGAAGCCTGGTAGTAGTTTCCTGGTGGGTGTTACTGGCTTACAGGATTTCTTCTCTATGGTCTTGTAATGCCTATTGTTCTTGTAGTCCATGTGTCGTTGGGATCAGAGGATTACTTCTTGGTGTCTGAGCAGAACTTCCTAATCTTGTACGGGTCAATCAGTGTACAATGTGCTTGTATTACAGAATGTGCAAGTGTAAACATTAAGAAAAGTAAAATTTGTACAAGCATTTTGAATCTAGTGGCCTAATTTTTATAATGGGTGAAGAACCCATTGTCCCTATTCACTAGTATTCAGTCCTTCATGAATGCAGTTGAATTTTTCAATGAATTTCAGCTCCCAAATTCTAATGCCTTTACAGGGGTAATTATTTCAAAATTTATGGCTAAGATCAGTTTGACATAAAGAATCCGTTTCCTTTAATAATGGAGCATCCTCACCTGATATCCTATAATTTAATTAATTACTTAATTAAAAAGCAGACAACACTCTGAAGCAGGGCTTGGTGCATCTCAGTACACAGAAATCAGACGATTTTTTAATGTTTGCCTGAATAATGGGCGCACTCTTTGTCTCATTTGAATTATATGTAGAACTGATTTTCTCATGTGTGGATATTTACACGAACGGGTGGATTTTAGTAGACTCACATTGCACTCTGCCTTGATCAAACGACACAAATGCTGATTCCTGATTCTAGCTTACCTAAAATATTTAGTATCGTTTCTGCATTTCTGGAGCAACACACTATAAATTAATTCTTATCTGTAATTTTATGTAACAAATAAGAAAGGGTATTAAAAAAATACTTGTATTTCTATGCAAAAATAGCTATTTTAATTAGGTAAGTTTAACTTTTCATCGATGCTGCCCCCAATAATATGATGGAAAAACATAAGGAGTACCAGAATTTCTCACTACAGTTAGTATATTCTCCTGTACAGGACTGTAATAGACTAACCCTTCCCCATATCAACCCTGTAAGTGCGTATATATATATATATATATATATATATATATATATATATATATATATATATATATATATATATATATATATCAGGGCCGCAATCTGCCGGGGGATATATTCTTTTTTCTAAGTAAGCATTGACCAATAAATGACAGTAAAAATGCACCAGAATGCAGTAGTATACATACAGTATACAGTATATACAGAGGGGACACCTCCTCCTACCCCCTTCCCCTTCGGGCGCATTGTCCCCTCACATCCGCGAACTGCTCCCGGCCCCAACCTGGATCAGGCTACGGCCCTGTCTATGTGTATATATATATATATATATATATATATATATATATATATATATATGTCTCATATTACCCCCCCCCCCCCCCCAATGAATATTTCGCTTCGCCACCAATGAAAGTGCATATCACGATCAATACGCTCCCGAGGCAGCAGAAATCTTGCGCTTCTAAAGAAGCAACTGATTTTCACGCTGCCAGCTTTGACCGTTTATGATATATTTAGACACCAGATGGCGGTACGTTGTCCGCTGAAATAAATGTGCGTATGATGTGACAAGCAGCCAATCAGATGCCAATAAACAAACACTCGACAGGCATCCTGGCTCCGCCCATTGCTGCGCTTCAAGCGCCGCTTGATGAGTTTCCGGTCGAATTTAAATTGCTCCCTCTGCATTCTCGCATCATCGACCGATTCGATTATGACATTATGACTGTGTTAGCGAAGCCATGTATCTGTTGTCTGCAGAACTGAAACAAGCCAGCGAGGTGTGCACGCGGCCTATGTTGTTACGTTTCGTTTGAATTACAGCTCACCGGCCGAGCATCCTATGTGCCCAAGCCCTAAGCAAACCACGTCAGGGGCAATTCTCTCTGAGCCTGTGGCCTGTTCAGACGGTTACGCGAGGCGATGAGCTGTCACTCAAAACGAAATAAACATAATTGGCTCCGTGTATTCCTCGCTTGGCTTTGTCTTCAAGCACAAGGTCTCATCTGATTGGACAAAAATACAGTGCTCCCCTCTGGTGTAGCAATTCAGGATACGAGGTCATAGCAAACAGCGCCTTACGATATAGGTAGTAGCCCTATAGGTAAAGCGCTGTTTAAAGAGCGTACACGATCAAGAGTCAGCAAGAAAGACCACCAGATTATTAGTACCTGTTTACATGGTGTCTCAAATATTATCTTGGCGATCTTTAGGTATACGTATCGGGATCAAAAGCCAACGAGAGAGACCTTGAAGTTTTTGTTAATTCGCCGTACGACACCTCTGGATGTCTATTTTCTTAGTTTTACAAATTATCTCTTTTCTTTACTTACAAGTGTTATATATGGTATATATATATATATATATATATATATATATATATATATATATATATATATATATCAAAGAACCAAAAAAAACAGACCAGGTCGTGTTGTAGCAGCGGTTGCCCCCCTCTTACATAAAGGAATCAAAAGTGACAGCTAGCCATATACCAAAGCGGCAATGCAGCAACCTCCACGCAGGGGCAAGATTCATATATTGTCTGTGTGGGGAATGTGTAGTCGGAAGCTTGGACGTCTTTGTTACTGCCCTCTAGTAGTATTTACAGAACCTGGATGTGACTCAAACATAAGTACCTCAGACTTTTCAGAGTGACGCTCTAATTTGTAATAAACATTTGCCGAATCAAGTATAGATATACCCCTGCTGCAGGATGCGGACATATCAGAACAATACAGTATCTGTTACAATATGTGTGGTTTAAGACAAGGGGTTTTTGTTATCTCATGTTGTGCCTTTTTATCGTTTGGTTTTAAATAGAATCACCTGACACTTTCCTCCAGATCGTTCACTTTTCCAACTGTTGTTAGTTTAGGCCAATGACACCTAAGAATTCATCACGATCATCCGGGCATTCAGAACTGACACCAGATTTTCTGTTTCCTGTGTTTATACTGTATGGTCTTGAACAGCTATATTGGACTGACATGATTAGTGGTGCCTCCTACATTAACTCATCTTTATTTGCATATATGCGTTGTACCTTTATTGATCTTAATTGTTAACAAACAACTGGGATTGAATGCAGGAAATTTCAAACTTGTGAAAAATATTCTCCAGTTAGCATAAAACGAGGTTTATAGAACTCAATTGTGAAGCATTTGATAGCTATATAAATATTATTACTGAAATATGAATTTAAATATGAAAACTTATATATGACTATTTCAGAAATATAACAAAATGTTCCTATATTCATACTCTAGCTTACACTCATATAGTGATAGATAAAATTCAGTTAATCACTCGTTGGCGCACAACTGGTTAGCACTCTGTTAGTAGTACAACATTCTGAAATTTAGACTAGCACATATTCAGAATTCCAGCTGCACAAATAGAGCATACAAATAGTATGACATTTTTTTCGCTTCATCAATTTATACAAATGAAAAGCGCCGGCAAGTACAGTGGTCTTTTCAGTTTATATAGAGGTCTATATTATATACAAAGAATCACCCTAAAAGGTGTCAGGTCAGTGTATCCCTTATATGTCTGCCACAGTCCTCAAGAACTGGTTGGAACGTGTCGGCTCAGAATATGCATGACGAGAGATGCTTATCGTTTACTTAATTAATTTACTTCTATTGCTTTTCAAGGCATTGCGTCCGAACACATTGCATATGGCTCCAATATAACACATTAAGCGAAATCCGAGTTCTCAACTACTTTATTCAACATATAAACAGTCTAGACCTAAAGGTATATTTCGTGTAACATTGTGTCCAGGGATGTATACTGGTGTCACTGTTTATTATTAAGGTTTTACGGATTGGCCGTTTGGTTATTAAGATGTGGTGCTCCTATTGCTTACAGTATCTCTTCTCCACTAAGATTAATAACTTATACATGGCTACAGTAACATACGTCACCATATATTAAATTATATATATATATATATATATATATATATATATATATATATATATATAATGGCATTCTCTTCCCATCATTATGCCAGGGCGACTTTCGAAGGATAAAAGTTTCTTGTTTTAAAAATATAATAGATTAAGTATCCCTTATCTATGCATGTAAACTTGTGAGCGGTTCATCTAAATGACCCCAAGAAACTTACTTTATAACAAGAAGAGACCCCAGCCGTTTACCAGGTGTGTACACATGGTCTGATTGACCGGCAGTCAGATAACCCCGGGTCCCTGATGACCCGGTTACCCCGTAGTCAGATAAGATCAGATACACGTAATCCCGGACGCCATGTCAAAATCATGTTACAACAATCAAAGTAGTTCCCCGTAAAGGAACTTGTGTTAATATAAATGTATTTCTCAAATTGAGTCATACATTGACAGTTTATTACATCCCTGGATTTGCAGTATTGATCTGCAGTTAGAATGCAATTACATATTTTTAAATTATGTTTAGGTATATACGTGCATTTTACCTAGGTATTTTCTTTAAACCTTATCATTGATTGATACATCACTAAACGACACGATACAGTTTAATTGACTTATATTGATTAAAAATACAAATATGCCGGTTAAAACTTTTACGTGTGGCCCCTGTCTAAAGTGTATATAGTTACTAAAAAATGTTATTCCTTTTGTAAGTTGTATAAATCCTTACATATCTGTAGTAATTCTTTTCTTTGAAGCGGCATGATGATTATACTACAATAGAGGTATGATGCATTATGACTTTATTGACATTATGACGTTCGGTTGCTAACTATTAATATATTGTATAAAGAAATGCCCGATTCTTTTGTATGAATATTAGTATATGCAAACGGGTAGGGGAAATAAAAATAATATTAAAAATGAAAGTGTGTTTAATATTGGAATATATGGAAAGTATTGTAATTAGTCTTTAGCAGATCCCACTACTATTTATTGTGCCGACTTTTCCTTGTCATTTACTCCGGTTAAGATATTGTTAACTGAGCATTCGGATCTAGAAAATTATTTTATTTTATCTCATACGACAGCCCTCAATAATATTATAATTAAAATAAATGATTTTTTTTTTCAATCTGAATCCGTGTTTCTGATTGTGTTCTCTCCTTCCACAAAATCACATTTTATCGATTCTGTTTTTATGAAACAATTAACAAACCGCTTTTAATCACTTTCCTGAAGGCTGGTGTGAAACGTTTTAGATAGCCATGAACTTTCTTACAAGATTACGTCTTGGATGTCAAGTTTTCTTCCTTCCAGCATAACCCTCGTTTCCAGAGTTACATATACATGTGAGCGAATTTATAAGCAGCTACGGATGGTCCATCGATCCGATGAAATCAGTGTGACAGGCGATATTTTATATTTACATAGGAAAATCTAATAACATTATACTATGAACAAATGTAAAAGTTATTCTAACATAAAGCATAAAAAATTCCATGCACGCTTATAATAAATTATATATTATAAATGCCTACTTTATTTGGATAACAATCCCATATCACTTAAGTCAACCCTGTATGATAAATGAAAAAAAGATTTGTTGTATTACATCGGAAATCAATTAAGACTTGTATAATCATATCACGATAGCCTATTGGTCCATGTAAAGATCCGCTACACTGATAGGCTGAGCATTTATATATTGGGTAATCACTATCATACAAGCGTCTAGCGTGGATCTAAGCTTGGACCAGAGTTCAAATGAAGGTATATTGTTTGCGGTCACGGCTCCATCTATCGCCTCTATAGAGTTAGACCATTACATGCCCAGTAGAAAGTAAACAGTGCATGGTTGTTTATAAAGTATGAATCACGAGCAGTTAAAAGATACAGGCTCTAATATGGCGGTAGATATTACCTTCGAAGAATTCTGCAGGAAATACCAGATTTCTGACTCAACGCAGGAAAAACTTTTAAAGGAAGACATTGATAGCATCGCTGTGTTAGAAGAATTAACTCTGGAAGAACTGAGGACTATGGAACTCAGTATTGGCCAAAGGGTGCTGCTATATAAAGGAGTGAAAGCAGTGCAGGAAGCAGCCATCAACAGAGAAGAAAAAGAATACTCCTTGTCGATACAAAATCCTGGTAGTCCTACACGTGAAATCCGCCAATGTGAAGCGTACAGCCTCTCAAACACCACGCCGTATGGTAGGATCCCCAAACTACTATAGTCACATCATATTAATGTACATTTTTGTTGCTAAACATATTTTTCCCACCGTCTGTTGATAAAATGCATTTATCGTCGCAATTACGATGATTACTCGGTTGGTTACTTTTCCTTTTTCTTTGCGAGGGTTTCAAATTCGCGATGTTCGTGAGAGGGAAATTATCGTTAACATAAAACCTACTTGAATAAGGTGCCCCATCGTAGAAGACAAGTCGAAAAGCAATAGACTTTATGAAATATAATTGATCTTTTATATTTTCGTTAATCTAAGACAGGTATTATAAATAAATCTTTCCAATTGTCTACTCGTTTGATATTAACTGGGTCCCGTGCGAATTTTACTATTTGGCGTATATATTATTTTGTATTATTAATTCCATAAAATAAGGGATAAACTCTGTGTCGGTTATTGTTTGGTGAGATTTCGAAAATTGAACCCTTGAGAAGAGAAACAGTAAAAATGTTGACCTCGCGAACATGAAGGCAACTACAGTTTTTGTCAAGATTAATTTATCCCGGCTGTGGGCCAGAACCATTCACTGGTTTTCGGGGTCGACTTTGTTCTGGCGACCAGAGCTTACTTGTGATCCAACAATGGCGTCGTGAACAGTGACACCCAGCACTCATTTTTTGTGCAGCACACACCAAAGTTTTATTATGATCTAGGCGGAGGTGTATATGTGGTGTTCAGGCTAATGTTTGGTTAGATATATAATGTGATGGAGAAACTCAGAAATCATAATCTGCGCAGAATGTTGTTTAACTCAAGTATTTAGGCCGACTGGACCAATTCTCCCTAACTTGGTTATGTAGGCTAAGTAAACGATCTTCTAAAGCCAGCCTCTTTTCCAGTTATAAATGTAACAGAGGGCAGATGTTTGGTCCATGAATTCGCATGCACTTTGTCAGTGAACATATTGATTGACGTCCGTTTCACACTGAAATGAATGGCAGATTTAAAAACCATCAGAAGGGGGGTTCCGAACTAAATTCTGCGACGTTTAATACATAGAAATTGTACTCAGTTTAGATACCTAGACAAGTCACTGGGAAATAGATTGTACATACAGGCTTTGTTAGTTTATCCAAAATCAAGATGCGCTCATGGGCTTGATCGTTATTTATAACTTGATAACGGGACCTGGTTTAGTTTGAGAACAGATTGAACACTGGGGGAGTGAGGGTTTATCGGGACCGATTCATTTAAAAGACCATAAGCTTGTCATTGTCATGTTGAGGAGTTGGGGATGAGGTATAAAATCTACTCTCCCCTTTTCAACTGATTTTATTTTATTTACAGGCCAGAAAGATATGACATGACAAAAGTATACTTAATTCCATTGTTAAAATGAAAACGTTTGTTATGTACCACTGCAATTTTAGGCATAACAGAAGGGCTTTTTTTAATTTCTGTTATGAACAGCTCCTATGTATAGTAACCATATAAGTTAGATTCTAGCCTGAAATTTAGATAAAACTTGACAAATCTTTCACAAACACCAATTGAGGACACAGAATAACCTATTTACTGTTGGTAACGGGGTTTAAAAGTCAGACTTTTGACGTTTTAAAGGTTGATAATTAATTATTTTGTATTTTGAATGAAACTTTCTAAGTCAAATATACATCCCTGCATGTAACCTTTCATTTGAACAAAAGTGGGCAAAGCAAATCTTTTCGGATGAATAAATAAACTAGTAAAGTTATAACAATAAGAACTGACCATATACCTTTTTATTGGATTGAGTTGGTTCATGATAAGGATATCACGATATATGTAAGTACAACTAATCCTACAAAATGCAGAAGAGTTTAACTGGATCCGCCGCTTTCGTTTCCAGAGAGCCACTGGATATCCGCCGGATATAAATTTCCGAAACTTGCCATCATATTAGGGTCACATGTGATCTTGTACCATTATGTTTCGGTGGGAACTTTGATCTTTCTACTTTGCGTTGCGTCAATACGTGCATTTATTTTGTGTGTAATCACACGTATCTCAGAAGTTGAAGAATGTATTGCACTCAAATTCTGCGTGTCCATAGATCTTGTACAGTATCACTTAGTACACAAAACTGGCGCCACCTGTTATTGTTTTTTTTTCTGATACAGTTTAACTAAAACAGTTACAATTTGTCATGAGCTTAAACTGAACAATTATTTAACTGATGTTGTAATACACAATGTGACACGAAAGATAACTCTTGATACTGAGATTTCTGGGGCAATAAACTTTCAGAAGACGTAATACATTGTAACATGAACGTATCAACACCTCCATTGTTTTTTTATTAAGAACGTGGTGATGGTTGGCAGGATACGAAGCCGTAAAACTAAGTTTGTTTAAAAGTAAATTTAGAAATACTACAAATATTTCTATTATCGCCCACCCATAGTAATGGGTTTAGTGCCCGGCTGACGGTAAAATGCACACTGCGTCATATTTCAGCGAGTGTCACAAGAAGAGGAAAAGTCAGTGTGTTTCAGATAATACAAACATATCATTGCAGGCATTGACCCGAGAGTACAAGATCATTTCTCATCAGAAACAGAACGACTCCTACTAAAGCGGCCTCTTCAGGATGAATTCAATAACAACTTTGAACCAGCGAAGTTTCACTCCGATAAAACAGAAGCTGCCGTCAGCCCCTCAAAGGCCTTTGCAACTAAGAGTAAAGTGAACAAGAACATCTTCATTACCAATGTGGCCTTCATGCTGATGTTCCAGTCCTACAGCGGCCTGGCCATCATACAAAGTACCATCAATGGATCGACGGGGACGATCGGACTTGGCGTCTACTTCGCGACCTCCACCGTGGCCTGTATTACTATCTCCTCCATAATGACGACAGCTATAGGATGCAAGGTAGGTTGGTATTTATTGCCTCCGCCAGGAGGGTGTGAGTTCATCCCCGATCGTGTATTTTTATGTATTTATTCACAATATAACTCTCGCCATTATAAACGAAATCTTTGGACATTTTCAGGGCAGTTCAGGAATGGGCCAATGATGAATCAATTAGATTTTGGTGTTTTTAATTCTTTTATTACAGCTGCTTACACCATTTTAAATCCATGACATCTGTGTGTGATTATGATATTAAGTATTTATTCATTAATTATTGTAAGTAGTTACGAAAATAATAGTGTAACAAACTTCGTTTAAAGGGAGCAATATTATACCTATACTTTCACACTATCAGTTTTACTTTATATAAAAGTTTCCCAGGAAAATCATCCGAGCACACAATCTCATTACCTCGCATACGGCTGTTCAACACCTTTTTATGACTCTGCGTGTTGATAAACACAGCTCACGTGTGTCTGTTTACCATAATAAGGCCGCATGACCAGGAGATCTGATTGTGAGCCGCAACACGTGATGTTTCAGCCAGCGGGAACATGTATTACATTTATTTTCGGCCAAGTCAGTCAGGGCATCTTGACACGTGTTGTAGCCCGGTCAACTGTTTTAATACTCGTTTACGGGAGTAAGCAAACGTTTTCAGGGCAAAATTTAGCAGGTACACATTTATTTTAAAGGGAAGAAGCTATTTTTTCGTGATAATACATAATGCATTACAGGTGATTGGGCCCCTTTCAAAAGAACATGGAATGTTCATGCCAAATGTACATATTGCGATCATCACTAAAGTGCATTATCCATGACTAGAAAATTGTACCTAAATATGCGAACAGCATTTGAGAATTTATTTTTAACGTTGACACAGAGATCTTCTCCGGTCCCCAAGAAATAAGGTAACTGAGGCATTTTATAGTTATATATGTTTGGCTGATAAAAATTGATGTGAACATTATACACTTTAAGCTTCTTATCCGAATGTTAATTACATTTTACGTTTACATGTTTACATATTAAATACATATGGTCTATGAAAATGCAGACGTCTAGAGGATTTTTGAAAAAGAAAAACTGATTAATTTTGTGTTCTTTTGTCTTCTTTTTTTCTGTTACAGAAAACAATGATAGTGTGTTTTGCCGCCATGACTGCGTGGATGGCTGCGAACTTCCACGCACGGACATATACCATACTGCCGGCAGCAATAATCACCGGCATGGCGAACGGTCCTATCTGGACGGCACAG
This sequence comes from Sipunculus nudus, assembly GCA_026874595.1. Taxonomy (NCBI): domain Eukaryota; kingdom Metazoa; phylum Annelida; class Sipuncula; order Golfingiida; family Sipunculidae; genus Sipunculus; species Sipunculus nudus. The sequence goes on along the minus strand of CM049314.1, from coordinate 45,753,331 downwards.
GCCACGTACTTTACAATGGTGGGGTTACAGTACTCAGAGGTCACAGGCGAGGACGAAGATGCGGTTGTCGCCCGATTTTTTGGTTTATTTTTCAGCTTTCTTTTATTTGGTAAGGATATATAACGTCTTACTTCTCTGTATGTTTTCATTTCTCCTTTCTGACGTTTGTGTTAGTGCTTGGTCATAGGTAGGATTGAATGCGGACTCTGTGGATGCACTTAATAAGTTTATTAAAGACCTCACGACAGATGTCATGGCAATAAGGATTTCCAAACCAACCCTTGACAAGAAATCGGGGGGGGGGGGGGATAGGCAGGCGCAACTATAAGAAATAATACATCATACCATGTGCCAGTATAACCCCCCTGCATGTACCATTTTCGGTTCTTTTTTATGAATAATTGATATACCTTGGTACCTCTCCTGTCCAGCTCACACCAACAATGGATGTTAGGTTGCTCGAGTACAACCCGTTTTTGCTGGCAGAGACGATGCAATTATAATTATAAGTCCTTTGTTGATGGACCAGACTGAAGAACGAAATGGCTCGGTAAAAGTAACTCCTCTTTCAGACTTTGCAAAACCTCACACGTATTCGGTGATTTCCAAAAAAAAAACTTTTGGGTACGAAACCGACTGGGATGTATCAGTATGGACTTCTTGTTCCCCGGAGATCATCTAGCTTTATCTATAAAACATCAGCCTCAACTTGATTTTAATGTGATCAGTTTGTTTCTGTGACCCATTAGTAATGACAAAGAACTGACTAACCCAGCATTTATTCAGAAAACAGTATATATGAAGGACAATCCTTCTATCTTCTCATTTAATATGTCGTAGGCGCCATACGAACGGACAAATGACGGTACTCCCGGTACGTTTCACTATCCATTTGGAAAACCACTGATACGACATGCAAGGAGACAATAGTAGCAAAGAAAGACAGGCAGTACAAAGTGGAACAAAGGTACAAAATTACTGTATAAACTCTGGCATTTTCATGTGACATGTATAACTGGAATTCCGGAACAAGAATTAAGTAATGCGACCGCACCAGAGATGTTGACTACAGGGATTGGTCATGAATTTCCCTCTGCAGGTAAGGCCGAAAAAAACCGGGTGGTAGGTTGTCATCCTGTTTCAGGATATCTCAGATACACAGCATTTTGAAGGGGGGGGGGGAAGAGAAAAGAAAAGATAAAATCTCTGGGATTAAAGGATAACTGGCGTCACATTAGAGCAATGCCAGAGAATATCTGGTCAGTTTTCGAGCAGGCTGGTCGATCCCCGGAGGAAAGTGTGGACTGTTCTCCCGTTTTCTGCTAAAAATTTCTCTTTGTCTTGACATCCTTAGCTTTAAGAGCTCCGCTCTGCAAAACATTAAGATAAGAAGTTTATCCCTGATTTCGCAGCTACAAAACATATTATTCATCGCAGTAGATATATCAATCAGGGCCAGAATGGGGCTGTGAGCTTCAATAATATTTAAGATGAATATTTCCATGAATATAAAAAAAAAACATATAATCCAGAGCCCACCTGTCCCAGACTTTTCAGGCCAATCAGTTTACCTGTATATATCGTAAAATGTTAATATTTGTTAATGTGACGTTGACATGATATTACATCCTGCCTAACATGATATGTCTACACTGTTTGTTACAGGTACCACGCTGGGATGCGGCATTACATCTCTGATCCTGAGTAGCAGCATAGGAGATCCTCCGGTCGATGTGTCTGTGGTCAGTAACGTCACCGCCCCGTCTTGGCCCGTGGGTATTCTCCCTCAGTGTGGTGCTGGCTACTGTCCCGGGGTCATTCAGGACATGTTGATGTCGATAACGCCGGTCTACAACGGAACTAACAGCAACAGTACAGCAGAGGGTGTCGACGACCCAGCGGCAGATGGGCCTAATATCAAAGTACGGACATGTATCCTTCACAGAATTTGTTGCTAGCCAGGAGCCCTGCATCTGACGTAATTTGTGTCGGGCAAACCTGCTCGTGCGGCTTTCTTTGGGGTGACAATTTTGGCCTCTGAAGGATATTTTGTTACAGTAGTTATTTCATACAGAAGCGGGTTAATCACGGATCACAACTGGGAGTCCAGATTTTGTTAGACGGAGTTTCATACAAGAACAGTAATTTCTTTCATTATCCGACACCTGCTGTACTAATGCTCCAATCTTCTGATAAAAGCCCTCAAGATGTGACCCACAGGGCTTTATTATCTTAAGTCAAGTGTTCAACACGATTTCTCTAAAATATATCACGGGGGTATTGTATCTTTACCGAGGATGCCATTTATGATGAATATGGACACGTATATTCCACGGCCCATGCTTTTTATTATGAATAATCATGATAAACTAAAAAACCACAGATCGTTGTTTTTACTTACTTGCGGAACTAGGTAATACAGGGATTCGTTACTATTGAAAAGTACTGCTACTGTCAAAAGAAAGACTACATTACGGGTATCCTGTTTTACAGATGATGGTTTTAGTAGCTACCCACGTGGCTGTGAACCTGTTTGCGACCTCCCTGATGTTGTTGACGGACGACCTGCCGAGGTCAGAGGAGAGGAAGCCGTTCCTGACGACGATGAAGGCGGGACTCGGACTGATGTGGGATCAGCTGAAGAGGAAGAGACAGCTCCTGCTGACGCCGCTAAATCTGTACGTGGGCTTATCTCAGAGCTTCGTGCTCGCGGAAATCACAGAGGTACGTCTCCATTTGTTATTCATCATTCTGATGTTTCATAGTTGTTGACATGCTTGTTTCACAAACGTTTCTCACAAGCATTGTATGCAGTCAGGGCAAGTATATATGGCTTAAAAACGAAAAGGATTTCACAGAATAAAGACAAAGTCGGAAAGATCAAGTATGTGGTACAAAAGTGACCCTTGCATATAACATTTAAATATCTAGCCTAACTATTACACAAGACCGAAGAAGTTGAATAAAGAATAATGAAAAGTTTAAGTTATGGCTTCAGAGAATAAAAAAGAACACTTATCTTCCTATTTATTTGTACATCTTGATAACATTGATAAACATGTATTTCCCGTTCATCCAGGCGTTCGTGGCTTGCCCGCTTGGCTTGGAGTTACTCGGTTACGCCCTAATGACGTATGGTGTGACGTCGTGTCTTGCTTCAGTTATCAGTGGATTTCTAGTGAAGTACACTGGCAGGATACCAGTTTTTACTTTCTGTAAGTTGCCTTTATCGTTATATACATGAATATTAACACACTATATATATTACATATGTTATATACATGAAAAAAAATTGAACACGTTAGACGGGATAAATGGCGGTTACAGCATAATAGTGTAAAATTCTGTCACAATCGTCTCAATAGGATATATATTTTTCCCTTTCTGGCTTTACATATAAATTATTGTGAGATGATTTTTCGTCTGACCCCGGCCAAACATAGGCCGATGAAAATGTCAAGAAGTAGGGATCATGATATAGTGTTCGAGTATTGGAAACAATTAATTTGAAAAGGGAAATTTACAAGCACGTATAACTTATATTTAAACCATTCACTAAATAACACAATAATTACCGAATAAAATGTTAAACAATTTTTTATTTTGAATAAAGAGCAAGTTATGTTTGAAGTGTAGATTTTGCTGATATTAGTGTCAGTAACAGGAATACTTTTGAGCATCGCACGAGAGGTTCCCACATTCTCCGATAAGAGGGGTTACCTGAAGAATATTTCCCCCAAAAAATTATAAATACGATTTCTAGTTCTCTTTCTATAAATAGGTAACACATTACAATACAAAAAAACTGTTTTCACTTATGGGTTTTTAACGTATACATGTATATATTCTTCTTGTATAAAGGTGAGATGGTTCGGCTGGGCCTGGTGCTGTTCCTGACCATCTGGACAGTAGATAACAGGGTATTATGGGTAGCCTTCATGATTCCCGGGCTGTGGGCGCTCGGTGACGGTATACTCATGTCTCAGGTCAGCGGTAAGTACAGTACATACTGCATAAGTACATACTGCATAAAGGCATCACCGGAAGTAAACGGAAGTCCCACATGAAATGGATCATAGTGGACTTTTATAAATCCTCAAGTTTGCCTTTCAGTGGTGTTATTTGGGTACTTAACTGACCTGACCCGTGCTTAAAACCAATAATATCAGGTTTGCCCGATTGAAAGCATTGTTAACTAGAAATCCGCATTTTAAGGAATATGAACCCCCGCCATGTTGGGGGTCCCTATTGAGGGATGCTCTTCATTCTGTGTTTGCATTCACTTTTTCGTCCCAACTTCCCTGGTTCATTGGTGAATAAGTGACTGAAGATTTGTGAATATTCCTCAGTGTCGTTCCTGAATCTGGAACATGTACCGGATTCACGTCTTAATAGTCATTGGCCAGCTCCCGAAATCCCTGAAAATGTTATGAGTTTCCTTTATGATTGCATGAGTTATAATGTGAACAAACGCAAAACACACCGTTACACAAACGCACCCTCATTGAGGTTGAACGCATACTCACCTAGTGGAGGCAAATATACGAGAAAATATTGACAATATGTTAGTTATTCAGACAAGCACACATTGCGAGAAGTGTGGTGCTATAAGTTTTTATATCTTTTATTATCGCCTTACTGCTGACACAAGAGCGTCAAGTTCCCAGGGAAGATCTGTCTTACTAATTATTTTACAACAAGTTATAATTAATTTGTAACATGACATTTTTAAAAGAAATCTTTATACCGATTTGTAATAGCTGTAATTACAGCTTCCGCATTTGTTTTATCATAATTTTCTTTTGTTTTCAGCGTTGTATGGGGTGATGTTTTACGATAATTCTGAGAGTGCCTTCGCCGCGTACAGGTTTTACGAGGGCGTTGGCCTCGTTCTGGGTTACATTGCTAACAGCATGTTCTGTATGCGGCCTAAGCTGTACATTATCCTGGCGACGCAGGTCATCGGGTGGGCCATGTACTACATGGCAGAGGTCAGCCAGCGACGGGTGCAGAGGAAACAAACACAACAACAGCAGATCGTGAAAACATAGGACGTCCAATTCACAATACTTCACAGCACACGTACGTGCCTCTCGTGATGTAGTGCTACATGACGTCATTAACTGGAGCCAGCGATATTTTCTGGGTGTAGCAGAGCGGTACATTTTAATCTTACCGTACGGTGGAGATTGTTTGTATTTTAGAATCCGTCTACGTCACAGACACAAATGCAATTGTACAACAAATCCTTGGTTTGAAATGTCATATTGAAATACATCACGGTGTATGAGAAATCTGTGAGAGTGTCGGTGGATATTGTGATATTTATAACGACAAACTGTTATTTACTCGGGGGGGATCTTCCCGCCGATGGTTGAAATTATTTATAAATCGTCCATTCTATTGTCCATTTTGCATATCAAACACATTCATTTGGAATGTCCCTGAAACTCCGAAACTAAAATCACTGTACGATATCTTATTTATCCAGTATTTACTTTGTCTGTCATACGCGGCACTTTCACAATATGTTAACGTCAATACCCTTCAACATTTGTCATTTCATATTTCGATCAGTAGAATGCCGTTTAAAATATTTTAATAAAAACTTTCATGTGTATGTATTTTATGTATTTTGTTTATCAGAGTATCATTTTAGTCGTAGAGATGAAACAAAACTTAGTAAATACCTATAGCGGCAGTGTCATCACCATAGTCAAAGTTTCAGAATCTGTAATATCAAAAATCGCACAGATGTGTTGACGAGAAAAAAATATATAATCGTAAATTTTTAGAACGCCTTACGGCCTAAAGCTGTCACTTAAAATTAACCTGACCAATCGTTTAATATATTAATATACTTTAAAAAAAACACTCGCCAATGTGTGAAAAAGGTTTCGTTATAACTCAGCATATATGTTAATCTTCCTGTATCTTTGTTACCCAAACAGGCATGTCTCCCAGGGGATTATAAATGTGTTTGACAGCTATATATAAGTCTTAACAAATTACTTAATATTTTCCTTTTATCCAAGCTAGAAAGGTTAACTAATAAGACCAACTGAAATATTACAACTTATTTTGGAATTGAAATAAAAAATTCTACTATATGACGAGATTTTGATATGGCATGTTATCCAATGATTGACCGGTGATAATATAACCCTGGTCACACACGTCGATAATGTCGATAACAGTCACCGCAGTGCCCTCTCTCCGGAGTGGTGGCGCTCTCCGTTGCGTAAGACCATGCAGCTTCCGTCTACTTCGTTTATACACAGTAATTATTGCTGATCTCAACAGTATTCTTTATACGGACTACCAGGAATTTCTGTCAAGCCGTTATATATCTGATTCGCAAGATTTATCCTGTCGTGTTAGCGGAAAATCACTATATTTTTGGTTTGTCAATGGCTCATATGATGAACTTATCTAAGGACCACCTAAAAATAATCTTTTATTACTTTATCGTTTAACTAAAAAGTATAATATATAAATAATTTAATAAATAATAAAAGTAAAGAATACGCTTGATTACATTACCTGAGAAAACAACCTATTGTCAACATCATGTTGAGTAAAGAGACGAGATAACGGACATAGGTCCTATATGCTTATTCTGGAGGTTGGTTATGGAAGATATAATAGTCTTTCAGTTGAAAGACGTAAGCCAGAACCGTCAGTTCATGAGGAAGAGATCCACAGGTAAAATTAAAATGTTTAGAAGAAATATTTCATTTTTCTCCTGATGACGATTTTATTGTCATCATAATTAACCCGTTCATTATTTCACACCTGAAGTCCGTTTGATTCCACATATGATAGATGGTGCTGCGGTTCATTTGCAGGATAAAATGGCGTAGTTTCTGATAGATGGCACTGAAAGCATCCCTTCATCAAATAATGTCAAATTGCCTAATAATTTATGGGGAATATTAAAAATTACCCTTGGAGACATACTTTTAGAACATACCAGTTTCCGATATTTTAAGACTATAGAAGGAGCTTTCCGAGGAGTGGCTACAGAGTAGTGGCTTGACATCAGTTGAGTGGCATAATGATGCATACTGGATAGAAATTTGAACAGGGGACTTGAACAGTCGAGGGGTAAAACGCTCGGCTCTCTCCGCTGGCGACCCGGGTTCGATACCCTGCGTGGCTATGACAGTGGGTTGTAGTGGCCCGTCCATGGCCGGTGGTTTTTCCCCGGTTTCCTCCACACCTACATACTATACAAAATGCCAGCATGTGAGCCATGGAGAGTGCCAAGATTAGTTGTAATAGCTATTGATACAATCAATGTAAAATAAATAAGTTTATATATTAACATCTCTATGGACAGTGTACAATAAACTACCATACATTAACAGTAAAACCACGTTGTGTCAAACTCACTTAAATATAAAACCAGCTTGTGTCGAATCTCGGATCAGCTGATGGTTTATTGTAGGTCCTTTCATCTTCGACACAACAAGGTTAATATTATATATATGTGTTGGTGTGTGTGTGATGGCAGGGGCGGATCCAGGATTTAGGAAAAGGGGTGGGGGTCAAACCCAGGAGGACTTAAGACAAAGCCTTAAATAAGTGCTTAGGTCCGGAAAAGGGGGAAGGGGGTTCAGGCGCAAAAGTTGGTCTGAACCCCTTAAAAAGGTTGCGGCGGCTAAAAAGAGGGGGCTCCGGTCCCCTGGACCACGCCCCCCTCCCCTGCATTCGCTTCTGGATGGTGCATGTATGTGTGACAGAAAACCTTCCCCTGTGATCGTGAATAGCCCTATGGTGATATGGTAAAATGTCCAGGCCGTGCGGGTTCGATTCCAGATATGTGTTCAATATGTAACTGTAAAGAGACAAACCTAAAGCGCTGCAATGTTTCCATGCAGTCAGTCTAATGGTGTGTCCATCAGCATACCGCAAGGAATGGATATGTGTTCGGGTTTCAAATAACTCTGTATTATATAATCAAGAAGGCATGATTACCGTTAAATTAAGTTCAAACAACGTCAATTCTTTTCTAAATATTTTTCTAAATATAATTTAATATATTTAACTATATAATGAAATAACGATGCAGAATCACAATATATATATACATGCATATATATATATATATATATGTGTGTGTGTGTGTGTGTGTGTGTATTTATTGAAAGACTTCTAACACTCTAATTGGAAAAAAGTGGTCTTAATAATGAAGTATTGAGGACCACAAGTATAAATGAACCGTTTCCATGATAACCTCATCCGGGGTGTTTGCGGTACGTAACCCTTTATATCATTATGTATATCACTGTCCTATATACTGATGTATCACTCTGATAGCTAATGTGTAGATGTCGGTTATCCTTATTAGAAGGTAGAGTAAGCCTGTAGTATTGACCATGGTCCGAACAAAGGTTGGGGTCTTGTCTGCAACTGATCTATCAATTTAGATTAAGCTGATTATATCATTCTAGGGTATGACTGGCCGGTGTGAATGTTGTTGTACAAAAGTGTTTGTGTGAAGCTCAGTAAAACATCACCACTGTAATCATGGCCGCTGAGGACGATTTCAGTTTCGAGGATTTCTGTAGGAAATATCAGATCTCTGATGTAACACGGGAAACGCTGAGAAAGGAAGACATTGACAGTATTGCAGTTCTTGAAGAAATATCACTGGATGAACTTAAAAGTTTAGAATTCAGTATAGGTCAGAGACTTCTAGTAGTCAAAGGAGTAAAAGCGGTACAAGCGGCGGCAGCCAAACGTAAAGAAACTGAGAAGCTGGCGTCTTTGGCTGACGAACAAATAGTCCAAAAGTTTCTAAGTGCCGTGGACCAGGTGGATGCCCTGCCAACCAGCGTCAAGACTCCACATCACAAAGCAAACGGTACAAAAATGTCACACTATACGGACACAAACCAGGGTAGGCCTAGAGGACAGCAGGACACATTTTCATGTATATTCTTATACGCAGTTATTTTTTCTTTGTTTCAATATCTACTTACTGTGAATAACTTTTTGTTCGCGAGGGTTTCATATTCGCGAATTTTCGCGAAAGGGAAATTATGGAGAAAATTAAACTTTCGTAAATAACAATCCTCATCTATACAGGTGAACATTCCTTTATACCACAGCTTCGTTGGCATCTCATGTTCGTTATCCATAAAAGGTGACGTCAGATATTATAAATATTTACATACACATAATGCTATCCGTAAACCAAACATTCATATCATACATATTTTCATTTTTTTATTATCTGCCAAGCTTTCCATTTTTTAGGTTTTCCCATGTTCTATAAGGTTTATTTGTGAAATTAATAAAATTATGCGCGCAAATTTAATTATTAATATTATAAAATATGTACTTTGTGTAAATTATATTCTAAGGTCAGATCGCAAAAATGGAACCCTCGCGAAACACTAAAAACGTTAAAATCGCTAAAACGTAACCCCGAGAAAATAGGGCCAACAACAGTATATATAAAAGCACATATTGTTATTACCCACCTATCGGCAGTCCAAAATACATTATTAGTTGAAAATTATGCTTGTTAAAGGTTATTTTTCTTTAGTTACTATGAAGATTTTCACTTACGATTCGATAAATCAAGCTACGATGTTGTCTTAATATATCAATGATTGGTGTATCTTGCATGAATAACGCAACAATCAAATTACTTCACTAACAAACTCTATAAATTTCTCATGAGTCAAGTTAAATACCAGTCTAACCTTATTTTAATTTATCTGTTACAAATTTTCTAAAGAGTCACAAAGCAATGTTGAATTTTAATTAGCTGATTTAAATATATTGGAAAATGTGACTATTTACCGGCTTCTGTGACAGTGGCTCAGGGGTAAAGCACAGGAAATAAAGCCTGGAGATCGTGAGTTCAAATCTCAGCCGAGGAGCGGTGGGATTTTTACGGTCGGCCCCAACCCAGGGTGAGCGCTCTGCAGGCCTAATGGGAAGGCTGTACCCCACGCCGTGTATCACTCACAAACGAGTGCGTCTTTGGGAGGTTCCTAGGTGTGATGACCCAGCAATGGGGATGATAACACATACCTAGGACCAACAGGTGCGTTGGACACCGGGCTTGGGTGACACCAGGATATAAAATAAAATTACAGGAAGCGAGTGCTACCTCCCTGTCACGTAGTCCCAAACCGAAATGGAACTCTGCAGATTAAAATACTTAGCTTAAGAATAAAATAAGTCAGAATTAAAAAAAATGGAGGCGGTTACCGACACAAGTAGAGAATTAATAAAAATGCGACCAGTTTAAGTAAATATGTATTTTTTAAACTTGGAAGATAAGAAAAATTCATAAATAATTCTACCCAGAGAATTCATAAATAATTCTAAATACATGTATATACCCACCCTATTCCTCCTGTCTCTTCAAAATACCCTTTTAATACAACAAGATAACAAGGGACAAAGGCTTTTACATGTACTCGTACAATCACTTACATGTTATTGAAAAAAAATAAAAAAAAATACTTAAGTAAAACTCGTTTCACCTGTAAGAAAATAAACCTAAATAAATACACCGACAATTAAGGTCATATCTACATACCAGTTGCTTATCGTTATGTATAAAAAAAATGGCTGTATGTAGAGCTGCAACCGTTAATGTGAATATTTTAACACCATCAAAATAATATGGATTGGAAAACATTTAATCGTAAAAGTCTTACGATATGCAAATTTTATATTTCTAAGAGGACACTCATTTTTATTGCTTCCACTCTTTTCATAAATACATGTATCTGATAATCATTATACCTTTTGTTACTCTTGTATCTATAAGAGCCTGGGGCTGATAGAGGATCTTACAAAAAGCGAGGTTTTGGTTGCTAAATACCCTAGACAGGTGAGCAAATACTCCGTGACTGTTGGCAGACTTTTACATAAACTTCACAGGCTTGTGCACAGTGAAGAAATATGTTTTGAGACGCAATCTTGGTATTAAGCGTATAGTTCTGTTCATTTTTTTAGGTCGAAAAGAAAAGGCGCGCCCTTCCCCTCTAAATCCGCCGGGGAGCTGAAGAGTAAATAACATCTGATTGAAAAGTAAAATAACACCTGAGGTAGTTAAACATACGTAAACTACAGCGAAGATTACTGTACCAGCTATACATCCAATCTGCCTGTAAAGTTTGGTCCTGATAGTTGCCGCCATAGTAGATATTTTGTAACAGATGAAGGGTACTACCCTATTATAGATATAGCCATATGTCGAATTTTATTCTGAATTGATTGTTGCATGATTTGAATTAACTTTTTCATAAGAACAATTTAAACAATTTTTTGGTCAAAAGTGTTAAATAATAATTAAAAAAAATGATATCTACGAGAGAGAGAGAGAGAGATTGTGACAATAGTAATCCTTAACACTGTGCGACCTTTCTTAAGGTAGGTTTAATTATAAATCTTAGAGAGAAGATCGAGGGCTTCTACAATTACTAGAGGGTAAACCCCGGTTTCTGACCAAAGCAATCAGTAGCCGACCTGATAAGAGGAGATAAGATAATTAATGACCTTATAAAGTGCACAGATTGTACAGAGGCCATGATCACGTGATGAGGCCCGTGACGTGCAGGCAAACATGCACCGTATAACACAATGTTCTTACTGAATAAACTCCTCAAACTTGCACCGAACAAACACACGATTACAGGACGACTCATCTATGCATGTCAAGTACATTACTTATTACCCCAAACACTAATTCTACAAATACCCCCTCTGACTCTCATGTAGGAACTTTGAGGTCATAGAGTGCAGTAAGTTAACACATGTAACGTCCACCCTAAACGTTTACTTGGCATTAATTAGGCGTAAACCTATATACATGTCAGGTAGAACCCCGTTCCATGAAAGAAAACGAAGAGCTATCCCTTACACATTGTTCCGAACGTTGACACGAAGTATTTCCGTTCAGAGATTACGTTTGCTTCGTGTTTCTTTGCATATATCCGCTAGTGGTGTGCCAATATGAATTAATCGATTGTGTCGATGATTTGTCGTTTGCTTTCATAATCAATTAAATTGTTTACATTTTAACATAATCGACCACAAACGATTATGTATGCACATCCAGAGACGTTATTATATGTGACACAGCGAACAGCAGTAAAATTTGAATTTGTGCAACGAATAAGTGTCCACAAGTCGCCATAACGTTGATCTTTCAGCGTCATGTGCAAACCAGACTGAATTTACTAGATCAATATTTTAGGTATAATTCCATATATTTCATGGTAGTAAAAATGGAACTTTAAATAATCGGTCTTCGTTCATTATTTATTTTTTAACAATCGAATATAAGAATTTAACCGATTCCTAAGTCTTGTATCCACTGTTTTTTTCTTAATATTAATACTACAAATAATAATAATAGTAATAATAATAGTATTAATAGTAATAATTATAAATTTATATGATAATTATATAATGATTATAATTATAATAATAATTTTATTATTATTAATAATATTTTCCACATTATTTCAGTCTTATTTCTCTCTTAGATAGATATGTTTATTACTTATCTATCGTATCGCATTTATCTATGAAAAAAAGTCATTCGATTATGCAGGAGGCAAAATAATTAAGCCGAAATTCCTCAGGACATTAAGTTTAATATGGAGAAAATTTAAAACATATCAGTTGGAGGTTAATTGAAACAATAATTTCTTTTATGTATTATTATTTTCCCATTTTTTATGTTAAATTTACTTTTATCTAGTTACTTGTATGGTCAATTAACTGTCATGTTTTTACCAGCTTTACATGTATGACTGTTCTCAGGTTTTGATTCCGGGCGACATCAACACTTCAGGGAAGACCAGTTGGAATCCGACCGCCTGCTGGTAAAGCGCCCCCTGCAGGACGAACTAAACAACAACGTGGTTCCTCAACAAATGAAAAACGATGAAAAATCCGAAGCACCTGTCAACATCTCTAAAGCCGTCTCGGTTAAGTGGAAAGTGAATAAAAACATTTTCATTACCAGCATAGCTTACCTGCTTCTGTTTCAATCATTCATCGGCCTGAGCATCATTCAGAGCACGGTGCACGGCGCCCTGGGGACGGTGGGACTCGGCATTCTGTTCGGGGCGTCCGCCGCCGCCTGTATCACCATCTCCTCTATAATGACTACAGCTCTCGGATGTAAGGTACGGTGGTCATGTTGATTTATATATACATAATAACATGACTAAATATGAAACTGTGTCACTGTCCACTTTAAGTATGAACCCGTTCTCTTTAAAAGGAAGAATAGCTGGGAGCTCTGACTCGCAATGGATGCTACGGTACCGTCCCATCCTTCATTCTTTCCCGTCAATTTTCGATCCAGTGAGAGGTAATTATTTTATAGCTGAACTTGTCTCCAATATATCCATAGATGAAGATATTTTTTCATCAGCCGTTATTTTATTACCATTATTTATTTTGCACTTCTCTGACTTTGTATTGACCGAGCATGTACCTTTCTATGAACCAGTTGCTTTGACCCAGTTTATATATATAAATTTATTTATTTTACATGGATTGTACAAATAGTTATTATAACTAATCGCGACACTCTCCATGGCTCCGGTGATGACGTTCGGTAGTCTGCAGGGGTGGAGGAAACCGGAGTACCCGGAGAAAACCACCGGCTTTGGACGGGCAACTACAACCCATTCTCAAAGCCAAGCCGGGTATCGAACCCGGGTCGCCAGCGGAGAGAGCCAAGCGTTTTACCACTCAGCTGTCCAGGCCCCTAGTTTCAAGATTACTCATCCAAAACAGTCTAAAATAAACCTAAAAAGTCACTGTCAATTTTCTAAGACACCATAAAGGCAAAAGGGATGGAAATCTTGCGATAATCTCAGAAGGACCATACATTTCTGTGCCAACAATTTGTATCCATAGGTGGAGATATTTCTTTTGGCATTATTTTTTTCATTATTTTCCTTCTAATTATTAGGCCATATTTTTTCTTCGAATTTCATTGATACTCACTTAGGATATACCTTACTCTAATCTAATTAATGTGACCCAGTTTCAGTGCCCTTGACCTGTTTTTCAAAGGCACAGGTGTCAAAAAGTGCGTTTTTTTAGATTTTCACTGTCGATTTCTTCACATTTGTTAGAGATACAGACAAATGGATGAAAATGCCATTGTTTAAACTGGTTCCGAACATTTGTTGTGGAAAGCGCTTTAAATCACTCCTGCGGAACCATAAGATATAAAAGACTCTGTATATTTCAGCTAGGCTACGTTTCCGGAAAAAGAGTTGAAACTTTTACAGACATGTATCACGTCAGCATTTTCAGCTCCACTCTTGAAACTCAGGACAAAACGACCAAATTTCACTTGTTTTACAATTTCTTCCCTATCTGTTAGACATGGATAAAAAGTTGGATCAGTGGGAATACTCAACGAAGGAGAATAAGGGGATGGAGGGTGGGGGTGGGGGGCATTGGGAAGAAATAGATAGACATCCGTGACTGTCGTATGGCAGTTACAAGAAGTTATTACTGTTATTATTAGTTGTTCCATGAACAAGCTTTTAGGATTTGTTATAAAAAAACTAGATGTTAAGAGAGCTGAACCAGTCATATTATGTCAGTTTCCAATTCTGTTGAACCTATTAGTGAGCGGTCAGTGTATGGTTACTGTGATACATGTGGACATTGTTCTGAAAGTAGAATGAGCGAGTGCAGATGTCACAGATTATCACATTACAGTTTGACTTATCACGTCTTATCCAGAACGACACACCGTTATATGACGGGAGCATTAATTATGCCGCCAGCTTCTTTGATGATCCGCCATCAGGCAGTGTCACGTGACTTTAAATCGATAATTTTGAAACATAGACCATAATCTAGATATTGAGTCCCCTACATAGATTTCTATTTATATCCAGATACGGTATGTTATGGAATAATGTGATATATATATATATATATATATATATATATATATATATATATATATATATATATGGGTGTATGTGTTTATGTCCGTGTGTGGCAGATTTATGAACTAAAAGAATAATCTGGCTTTTCAGTACTGTCTAATAAAATCTCACTGAAAAAGAAATTTATATAAATTTATTACGGCATTACTTTTTGTAATCTGGGTTATGAAGAAATATAAAGAAAATTTAAGTTCTTTCATTCAACTTAAATTTAATATGATCGCTGAACAGATTTATGAGAAAAAAAAATTTTTTTATTTTGTGTCCGTCAAATCAGCTATGGAGGTGCCACACATATTTTCACTATTTTAAGCACTTAAGCCTGTTTTTGTGGTAGCACAAATCTAGTTCGCACTACCTACATTATTTTAACTAGTTTAAAAAGTATATAATATATGCTGGTTAATGATACAATTGAAAAATCACACTTTTCGACAGCTTTACAACGTTCAATTAAGGATTGTCCGTGTATTTTTTCTGCAGATATTTTTCATCTTTCTTGCAGAAGAGTATGCTGGTGAGTTTTGTGATGTTTCTTACATGGATGGTCGCTAACTTCCACGTTGAGATGTACACTATAGTACCGACAGCTCTTATTAGCGGAATGGCTAACGGACCCCTGTGGACGGCTCAGGCCACGTACTTTACGATGCTGGGCCTGCAGTACTCGGAGGTCACCGGCGAGCGGGAAGACGCGGTCATTGCTCGGTTCTTTGGGCTTTTTTTCTGCTTTCTACTATTTGGTAAATAATAAAAGTGTATCTGACCACTTATCTAGCCAAATGATAGCCACGTGCTGTGCACTTAAGCCAAAATAAGACAGATTTCTCAGGCACCCCGTGGATCAAATTTGGCCGACCCACATCGAAATCTTTATGAATATTTCGAGCAGATGCTTGCAGTCGCCTGGATACTTCTTTCAAGAAGAAAAAAAATAAATAATAAAACTTCGATATCATTTCTTTTTTTTTTACATGAGGTGCTTTTAGCAGTCAATCAACACAATTCTGTTAATATCATGTTGTCCCGGATCATAGAATTTTTATCGAAATTTCTAATGATAAAGGTAAAAAATTCTGGCGCTGAATTCTAAAAAGTCTGCACACCGACACTTCTTTGGCCAAATAATCATTAAACATGTAGCCTAAACTGTCTCCAGGAAAGCACCCACAAAAGCGCGCCATATCATCTGTTTATGTAGCCGTGACAACAAGACTCCGTAGGCATTCATATTGGGCTGGAAAGCCTAACTTGACAGCCAGTACGCTGGCCGTAGACTCTCTAATATAAGAGGGCCGAAATGGCGATACTGCTTATGGCGATACCTTTTTTATCAAGGGCGTTAATTCAAGGGGTCGGGGTTGGGTGGGTGGATATATAGATAGGGAGGATGGGAGTTATATATGTAATCATTGCCCCCTGATATTGAGAGAATAATATTTGTATATTGGAAATGAAATATATTAACAATTAGAATATTAGACTGTGGTTCCATTTCTGTGTTTACTATGAAATGTTATATATCTAAACATAGTATAGTATTAACATATACTTGAAACACATAATACCTTACTTTTTTAAACCTTATACTTAGGCCGAAAAATAAAAGATATGGTTCAGGCACCGCCCGCGTCAATTTTAAACCCCCACGTCAAATATTTTTATTTTTATTTTCAATTTTAAGCTCCAGCCGCTCGGACATTTCTTTCAAGAAGATAAAATCATACAATTTTGATAAAATATCCTTTGTTATGTTGTGCTTTTACTTTATGTTTAGCAACATAAATCTGTTATTATTAAGCTTTTCCCTTATCCTTTGACATTTTTATCGAAACATACAAAAAAATTTAAAAAAAAACGCCCGCAATGATTTCTGAAAAAAGTCCCTAAGAACCAAACCTTATTTTTTTTGCCTTATTGGTATATTTTTTAATTGTGTCACACAGACGATAAAGTTGTTCCAACTTTGATTTCCCTAACACGCCGATTGACAAGCCCTCATCCTTTACGATAAATTGACGACACTGCCTTTTGTCTTTAAAAGCAAGGAGGTTATAATTCGTAATTCCGGTCAATGTTGTTCCAGTGATTTACTGCTCAGTTACTGGATATGTCGCTCTCCGCTTCAGCGAGCTACAGCGGACCGCGGAAGTAACATCTATTAGGCTCGCTTTATCAAAGGGCGTGCCGCCGCTGCGCCTGTAACCGCGGCACAATAGGCGCACAATAGAGTTAATTGGCTTATTATGTCTTAATTGCAATAAACGCATGACTGACAGTCGAGGCCTGGCTGGGCTTCTGACAGTTGCTACTCCAGTCTGTAACCTCCTAAGTAAAAGACACTAAAGCTAGGTGAAATACCAGGAAGAAAATGATCCGGTTTGCTTTGTTCAGGAACCTCGATGGGATGCGGCATTACATCTCTGATCCTGAGTAGCAGCATAGGAGATCCTCCGGCCGATGTGTCTGTGGTCAGTAACGTCACCGCCCCGTCTTGGCCCGTGGGTGTTCTCCCTCAGTGTGGTGCTGGCTACTGTCCCGGGGTCATTCAGGACATGTTGATGTCGATAACGCCGGTCTACAACGGAACCAACAGCAACAGTACAGTAGAGGGCGTCGACGACTCAGCGGCTGCAGGGGCATATATCAAGGTAGGGTGTTGTTCTTGTTCAGGCTACATTCATTACTATATCTTTATTATAAATGTTATCTATCATTACCATTAAGTACCGGTACATTGTCTTTTCTATAATGCTTGTCCAAGACAGATAACGGGACAAGATATCCGCGTGCTCATTATTAAATATTTCATATTATGTAAAGTTAAGGTTGTTAAACAAATTTATATCTTTCTTTCACTCAAAAAGAAATACTACTGCATTAAGCCAGGGATATTAAAAAGGACTTGAACTTGCTCAAGTTTTGAAAATGTACGTGGCGCCATCGCTATGAAATAGAAAGGAAAGCTCTCCAAGCATCGGACAGATTTGGACATGTCAAATAGTGTACACCACATTTGATACAAGTTGCTTTTTTTATCAAAAGTTGTACGAGGCGTGAAGAGAACTTCCAGTTCCTAACACGGACTCACGATGGCTCTGCGTACATTCACTATATGAGCCCATTGTTATAATTGCTATGATATTTATTATGCTTGAACCTATAGAATTTCATGCTTGTAACTTGCTTGTTTCTTTGTTTTTTAATGATCTTGTATTTATTTCTATATAAGCAGATTATACGGTATTTTTTAAATCAAGATGATTATATCTATCATACACAACTACTGGGCGTTTTAGGGTAGCCATCATAATTACAAATAAATAACTATTTCAAATGTTTTTCATGAACAGCTATTGGTTCTGGTGGGTACCCACGTGACCTCCACCGTGCTGGCGATAGTCCTGCTGCTGTTCACGGACGATCTGCCGAATCCACAGGAGGAGAAGAAGTCCCTACTGGCGTTTGTGAAGGAAGGCTTCAAGTTGATGGGCACCCAGCTGGTCCGTAAACGGCAACTCCTCTTGACGCCCATAAACCTGTACGCCGGCTTGTCACAGAGCTTTATCCTGGCTGAAATAACAGAGGTAAGCTGGAAATTACAAGACACATTTTCTTTTGTTACATTACAACTGAACTCATTTTGCTAATGGCTTGTTGAATGGTATATGTAGGTAATCAAATGAGGATTATTATTCAATTTACTTCTATTCTACGCAATAGTTATTACACTTTTGTTAAAATAATGATTCGCTGAACAGGAGGCAATAAACTAGTCTCCATGACATAAAATTTGCCCAAAGGCCAAGTAGAGCTCATGAAGACTTGGTGTTTGAACTCCCTCGTTCTAGAATCTGTTCCCTTTTACTAGGAAAACACATGTTTGCTTAGAGGATGGCCATCTTTATATCTCAGAGTATTTCAGTTAGGTTAGCTAAAAGCCAACTTCGCCCCAGCTTCGCGAATAAATGAACTACGATTTTATAAATCTTTTTCGTAACTCACGATCCATCTCTCTACAAAATGTTGTCAAAATCCATCTATGTTGTATCTTTTATAGATTTTACAATTAAGACAAATGTATAACTTTAATTATAGGCGTTTGTGGCGTGCACATTAGGACTGGAGATGCTTGGATACGCACTGATGACGTGGGGTGTGACGTCATGCCTCGCTTCTATTATCTGTGGATACCTGGTTAAATATACGGGCCGGATACCAATTTTTACTTTCGGTAAGATTTCCAATTTGTCTTCTTTAGGTTGTCTGAAAACGTTCACATACATGAGTTCCATTTTGACAGCATCTTTTAAATGGGGTACATTTGACTGATTTTCAGGTGAGATGGTCCGCCTCGCTCTGATACTATTTCTGACCTTCTGGACCGTTGACAACAGGATCACGTGGGTGTTTTTCCTTATCCCCAGCTTGTGGGCGGTCGGGGATGGTATACTCATGTCACAGATCAATGGTGAGTAGACAAACACTCCCGCATTCAAAGACGGATTTAGGAATCTAGAAAAAGGGGACTCTGATTAGCCTGGAATGTAGCACATCTAAAAAAATAGATTATAGCAGAGCCATTAAGATTAAAAGGGATTTTTAATCACAAAAAAGTGCTTATATTATTCCGTTCCAATGAGTTTTGACCAATGGGTGATGTATGTAATATATATTTATGGTTTGTGCTGTTTATTTAAACAAAACCCTGATAAACTGTCATAAACTGTAACTTACATCTTTCATTGAAATGGTCTAATTAGACTTATCCTGGCTTTTGCATAAAGGGAAGATTGAAAATAAACTACATATGTAAGGAATTTATTGTTAACATATTTATGTTTTCCAGCGTTATACGGGTACATGTTTTACGACAATTCAGAGAGTGCGTTTGCCATCTACAGATTCTATGAGGGTCTAGGACTCCTTATTGGTTATATTGTCAACAGCATGCTGTGTCTGCTCCCCAAGTTATACTTTATGATATCCATACAAATCGTGGGCTGGGTGCTCTACTATGCGGCGGAGATCGTACAGCGGCGCCGAGAGAGGAAGGAAGCGGAGGAGTCGGAGGCACAGGTCATACACGTCACCGAGGAAGAGGTTATGAAGCTGAGCACGCTGTGACGACAACTCTCACTAACATCACGGAAACAGTCACGGAAATAACTGATGACGATCAATTCAAATATCTTATCTTATTTGTTAAAGAATTTAAAATAAGGTGCTAAGAAAAACCTCACCGCTGTCGAAACTGCACAAATAAAGTGAAATAATATTGAGATTTGGTGTGCATAACGAACTGCACAAATAATGTGAAATAATATTGAGATTTGGTGTAAATAACGAACTGCATAAAAATAAGGTGAAATAACATTGAGATTTGGTGTAAATAACGAACGGCACAAATAATGTGAAATAATATTGAGATTTTGTGAATATAACGTAAGTTAACTTGTAACAATAATTAAAGGACTGTGATATTTCAACATTGTCTTTCATTTTGAGATCAGTATCCAAACGATGAGTCGGAGGCACCCAAATTCAGCGGTACAGAACACACACCACGCGGCACTGGGATAAAGCAAACATTGATAAATTTTACCCAAGATCAATACATCTAAGACAAAACCATAGAAAAATCCAAAGATCACATATTTTTTCTTGTATTTTTTAACAGAATCAGATTGAAAAAAAAACAGATACAAATATGCAGACGACAAACCGAAGGAAAGAAAGTCGAACCTGCCCGTAGCGATATATGTAGGGTGGCATGGAAACAGACAAACGTATTCCAAACTGCATCACAAAGTTATCAGGTCACTTTATATCACCAGACAGAGATGTAAAATAGCCAATGGACATTAAAAGCCGATTTCTTCCTATTAAACCACCCATATATCGATCGGTTAAAGCTCTCACTGTCAACCTGATCAGGTAAATCTGTACATTCACACAGGGGTTATGCAGCTTAGTAATATATAGTGAAGTATAGTGACTGACGCCATAGATGAGGCGTGGTCTCACCGTCACGCAAGTCCTTTTTACAATACACACAGCTGGCCTACGTGCTCTATGATGGTCAACAATCATCAAGAAGAATTAGTGAACAGGTCTTTACGAATACTTAAAAAACCATACTTACTCATAAGAAACAAAATAACTATCATCGCCAAACCCTAAAACATGACATAACCAATCTGGCGTCAATTACCATCCAAGGACTGCTTTCATTTTGTGAAACCTTAATTTTCTTTATCATTGAGGACATGGGCATTTCGTTACTGGAATGATGATGTAGAATTATAACAGAAAAATAGCGTCTGAAAGGGCTACTTTAATTCTTAAATGATACGCGGCAAAGGATTCGGTAAATATATATGGCATATATATGGGTGTTTAAATAAACTGATTTAACCCCGTAAATGACAGACTTTGACTTTATTCACCCAGATGAAGAGTTCAGCTCGTTTTGAGAACTAACTATAAAATGACGCAAGTCTGTATGGACTTCAGCTCTCAATCTGTCACGAAGCAAAACTGAATACAGTCTAACCTCTTTCATTCGCCCCTTGTTCATCCGCCAACCTCGCCTATCGCCGACAAATGACAAAGTCCTGATTTCCTTACTTATTATTTAACTCGTTCATTTGCCAGTCTCGCTATCCGCCATCCGCCAGGTGCTTTCTACCCAAATATGCCACATTCCCTTGATCATTCGCCAACTTCTTGATTCCAGCTTAAGAAGAGTCGGAAATATTTATCAAGCCGGGGTGTTATCGCTTGGGCTCAGCTGACCTGGCCGCGTCTGTGTTTACAACATGTTATACCTCACTGCTTATGGATCAAGTACCCGGTGCCACTAATTAATTAATAACTTAACACACTTGAGTTGTTTGGGGACAGCTGTCATCAGCTGAGTAACCGGTGCTAATTTCACATCTGTTGTTTGGATAAGTGCCATTTAATGAGGCAAACGAAATTATTATTTTGGGGTACGGGGTCAAGCTGCGTATATATATATCGTGTACAGACAACAGAAAACCTATGGGGGTTGTCCATAGTGACGAAGTTCGCTGGACGAAGCGTGCCTCAGACTCCATTAGTAGCGCCACCATCGGCAATTGTTGGAAACACACAGGATTTATACCCAGGGGTGACCAGAAAAATAAAACAGATCGACGGGGCGGTCCAGAAAAAAAACTGTATCCTTCCGCTTCTACAACGAGTGACAGATTGCCTCGGGATTGACCACAGTGCGCGCTTGTCTTATCAGGAATTCTTCGTCAATGCCGATCAGAATATAAGAACAGCACAACCTTTGAGCGATCAAGAAATCGTGGAAACAGTGACAGACTTCGATGATACAGCCCGTCCGACCTCTGAACCTGAGGAAATAGTTCCCCCACTACCGCACTCATCCGCCGAACTCCGTCAGGCCATGAAGACCGTCTTATGATATTCGAGTGCTAGTATGATTCTTGGGTATTCTCTAACCCTCCATTAAATTTCATACACGTTTTTATGAACTTTTTGCAACAAATGCCAACCGAAATCCCAATTAACATGACCAAAGAAAAAACATGATACTACAGAAGTAGGATAAAATAGTACCATAGGCAAAAGGGGACTTCCCCGGCTTAAGTCGGGCTTTGTTACACCAACCTCATTAAGACTTATCTCTCGGGCACAACTTTAAGCAAATCACTTTGGGGACTTCAGTCTCAGGCTAGGACTCAAGCCATTTATATTGTTGTTGAAACACCTTCCAATTCGTTCTAATGTTACAAGATCACTAAATGGCCGGCATGTGGAGAGTTATGGTTAAGTTCATATATATCAACATAATGTTCATGAAATGTTTAGAACCAAACTATGTAATGGTATTGCATGAATAATCCAGAAGACTAACCCATAATTAATACCAATAAGACGGTAATGAAAAGTATTATTCTCAGTGCACACACAACTGTATTGAGTGAACAGGTTTGACAAACTGGAGCGAGCGTATTTGCAATTGTCTGTTTTCTGACAGGTTCTATTTACTACCTCCTCCACATACGAGAGTATCGTTTTTAGCGATATTCTGTATTATCTGTCATTGTGTCATCATGCATGTTGCACAAAAGTAATTAAATAGATGAGTCAGTCCTGTATATCCGCCGGAGAAAGGTAAATGACTACAATGAAAATTACATTGTACGTGCATGATAACCGGCTCCTGTGTTATCTGTAGCACCGTAATGGTGGGGTTATGTTCAGATCAATAGCAGTCATCGCCATGTCACACGCTAACACGGAGGTCAAACGGGCCAGCATTCCGTGTGGCGTACTGCGAGGACATCTGGTGTCTGATTAATGAATAATATGTTCGCGTGCCGCCATGTCATAAATCCAGGCGTTATATGTCCCCAGCAATAACTTGCTTATTTTATATCCATAATATTACGAGGACTGAGTAACAAGATCAAACATATGCCATATGGTGTTCTATCAATTAAAACCTGGACTACATGTTACTAACAATAGCAGTAGCACTAATTCTCAATCGTGAGATAACTTTCCTGGATGTTCAACTTGCTCGATTTTTTTTTATGTTATTAATATCTGCATACATCATACAATCTCTCGACTCACGACTGTATATTCTTGTTCTTTATAAATGAATGATTCCTTGACTTTAGAGAGAAACCTTAACTGCCTTTTGAAATATCATTAATCATAAGCAACTGCGTATGGGAAAACATGAACGAGAACGTTGCCTGGCGAGATAAAAAACAAAGGAATTAAGGTAAGAGAGGGTCTTCCCTAAACCATTTATTTTCTAAACTTTAAACTGAAACCCCTCACCACAAAAATCCGCTTTGTAACCGAAATCTTCCGTATGTCATGCACATTATGGTTGTTCCGATTTCACCCCGACGTGTCCCGATGACGCACAGCGCAGACTCGGGCTCATATAAGAGAAGGCCTACGATTCTGCTGTGTAAGGTTTATGTGCGTCACAATCTGACCGCCACAATGTACCGCGGCTTCTACATACACCAGCGGCAAAGGTATAAATGTAATGAAAAGGGAAATGTGGTCAAATATGTTGGATTAGAATTGTTTAAAGGCAAATTACATTAACATGGTTGTGTTTTTGATAAGGGCTTTACGTAATAAGTAATATGTTGTAAGCATAGGCGTACGCATGTGAAATATACACAGAAGATGATTCTTTGAAATGTAGCATATTTTGGTTTTAAAATTTTATAGATGAGATTAGTAGTCCCTGGAGCCTACCAGGAAGAGCTTCGTTCCGAGTAGAGACGACATCCGTCGGAAGATTGTCCCGATGGGTCTTCATGTCCATCCGATGTTAAACGGATATCACGTCGGGATACATCAGGGACGAAACCGGCGATGTGTGAGCCTGGCCTTAGCAATCATGTTGAATTTTGAGGGTTTACTCTTACACGTATATACGTTTAGTTAGTTAACAAATAAAAAGTTGTCGTAATTTCTACGAAAGCCTCTTATTTATATTTAATTCAACGGTAATTTTTTTGTGCTGTAATTCGGATGATCAGGAATATGAATGGGACATAGTCAGGTGACTTACACAGTCGATCAATGTCGACGTGAAGGTGCTAAGTTCAAACGATATCTTCTGTACTGCCTTTATATAAATTTTTAGAGTTTAACGTGATCCAATGGTTTTAAACAACCAACGTCCATAATGATTGTTAATCTAAGCATGCAATGCCATCTTTATATATATATATATATATATATATATATATATATATATATATATATATATATATATATATATATATATATATATATGGAATGAAGTCCTAACCGCTGTATAAGATTCCTTGTCAGTGCTTCGGTGGTTCAGTACTTCAGTTTATTCCCTTGAAATGGATAGGACACGCACTTATTTGACATCCTGCTCTGCAGCCAGTCGCGCTATGGATATACGCAGTCATAGACAAGCGTTAGGTAATCCAGCACACCGTTATTATCCCAACGCCTCACCGGGCCAGTCTATACGTCACAACTACTGTTCAGGGAATGGATCACTTCACGAGGACACGGAAACACAGTACTTAGTTATTTAAATAATTACTCACCCACCGGCTGTCCCACGCAGTTTATCGGAAGGAAATATATATGGCAGTCTGCATGCTAGTACATGTCTGTAGTAGAAGAGTTTCGAGAAAAACCTGAGGATTTACATCCGTCAGTTGTTTTTGGTTGTAAGTACATTATTTAAATATACTTGACCGTTAGATATCACAGCAAAACATCATTACATAAACTTTGACATTTAGAGAAATATTTTTTCATGTTTCTGTTAACCAAAACACCAGCAATGGTTGTATCCCATAAAGTTTCTAGAAAATATGGTATAAAGTGATAGGTTTATACTTATTGTGATCATCACTTGTCCACAGGTTGCATTTATTAACATATAAGTGGGAATACGAGTTTTACAGAATATAAACTCAAGGCTGTGGCTTAGGTGTACCACCGTGCTATACTACACTATAGTTACGTATATGCAGAGTGACACGTATTGGATGACGGGCGCGGTCGTTGATAATTTAGTACTGAGCCAGATGAGTATCTCAGGTAATACCAAAATGATGATTGTAATGAAAATTGATCCAATAATAACCCAGCCCCTGGTAGATTCAATGTCACTTTATACCTGCGTGTTTGACCTCCCAGTGAATGTGTATCAATTAGAGCCTGACGGGTGGTCGATATCTGTACCGCCGACTGACTGACTCAGCCATCCAGCAGCCGGCCAGGTAAAACAGCTCCGGGGAAGCAGGTAAACCACCGCAGGACGGCACGCCGGGCAGGTAAACGTATCATCAGTCCTCCCGTGTAGACAGTCTGTGATACAGTGCTGTTTACAGACTGGGCTGGGCTGTACCTGGCTGTTGTCCTCGCACAGTGTCGCCCACAACCAAAGCACTGCAGTGGTTAAAAAGTCTGGCATACTGCAGCAGCAGAAGCGGTCTGGCTGGCATGAGCTTTATATAGCATTATATACAATGGAATGATAACTATAATGCATGACGAGCTGACCACTGATCCATGGGTAAGTTCTACATAATATTCTGTATCTTCTACGCTGTTACAGAACGTCACTGTTACTGTATTATCTGCAGAAGGACAATTCACATTTTCATTTAGTTATACAGTATACAGTTCTATACGGTATACATCTTGCCCTCGGTCCGAATTGCGTGCATGGACATAGTATTCCACACAGACTGGTAGTAATACACATTACAGACAGTGAAAGTAATATATCATAAAACAACCAGCGCCATGTCAAATCGATGTACCATACTGTACTCCACTGCTCGGAAATAACACAGAATAAAATACTGTGGTTGCCTTTTTGTTCGCGAGGGTTTTAATTTCGCGATATTCGCGAATGGGAAATAATCGCGAAAATGAATCCCTCGGGAATAATTGGCCTATTGAGTATGTCCTTCTTATTTAGTGTAGCCCATACTTTTATGGGAATTGGTTAGAACAGTGAGAAATTTATAATAAGTTACATCCATGCAGGTACAGGGGAAACGTTCCCTTAAATTTGAAAAAAAAACTACTTGGGCTGTGTTTTCGGGTCCATCGTTATATGAGAAGAATATCACAAACTCATGAATTATTCTCATTTTATAATACACACAGGAATATATTTACCAAATATTTGATCTAGGTTCTGGTGAGATCGCGAAAATGAAACCCTCGCAAAACATTATATATGGAGAAATCGCGAAATTTCAGCCTCGCGAATATGAAGCCAACCACAGTATATTATGCTGGGATATTCCTCAACTTATAAATTTTTTAATTACGTAATTTTATTGTGGATGCAGGAATTGCTTATTGTAGTCTCACTATTTGTTACTATAGTTTAACAGATACTGGAGAGGATACTCCCTGCTTTATAACAGGCCTCGCCAAGCTTTGAGACTGGAATTGAAATTACTTTTTACTCTAATTCTCTGAGAGAGAGAGAGAGAGAGAGAGAGAGAGAGAGAGTATAAGCGAATGGTATTTCATGGTATTGCTTGTTCTTTACGTCATGATATTGTGATTGAGATATTTAAATAAAATGAAGGAGCGAAACGTGCAATTTTAAATGTGCAGTCACCATGGAAAATGCTCCCTAATTATGGTGTCCTCTTTTTGTCATCTGTAATTTGAGATGCTATGCAAATGATTGATTAAAGGTTTTGTATAAACATTGGAGGAAGGCTAAACACAGACGGGTGGTATTAGGTTCTACCTATAGTAATTGTAACGGTAGTCCAATTTATGACTTCATTTATTTATTAAGGATATATCACAGGCCTGTTGGTTGGCAGGGCTGTTTGTCGAAGGATTAAAGTAGCCTTAAGATAAAAATGATATGTTATTATTAGTTGCCCTACTCGATGTAACGTATTTTTTAGGACATAGGATAAATCCTGCCCTAGCCTGTCGTTAAGACATATCTGGATTTAGTCTTTTTTGTCTTGAAGGTCTTGGCAGGCACGAATCGAACCAAAGGCCTGAAACTCCGGGGTTGGAAAGGGGTATTTAATTACGCGAGTCTGAGGACACAAACGCCAGTATTATCAATAATATATCAATTGTCTATAATGTTTGCTCACAAACAGAACGAAACTAGGGCAAACACATGATAACCTGATAACAGCTATATATAGGCTGGCATTAAAAAAGACTGTTTCACGGTGAACGATAGGCCTAATACAAGAATTTGTCAACAAGTCTCAACCAGTGAAGCAAGATTTCGTGTTTCCCTCTTTGTTCCATTCTTTCACTAGTTCTATACGAACGAATTCATAATAACGTAGTACAAGTCTCTTGTGAATCTGAACTGAATTTAACTCATTTGGGCTGGTCTAATGGTTGGTGATTACAGGTTTTCATGAGCCAGTCATTTCACAGGTGTTGGTTATATAAATGACATGTAGGCCCATATCCGGTGTTATTTTTGGCCATTCGGCTCTCATCTAATTTTGAGGGATAAGACGAAAGGGTTAATATTACATCGTGTTTAAGCAATTTATTGGTTAATAGTATAAGGTAATTTGAAGCCTGTTGTAATGTTGTTTTTAATGCAATTTAAAGTGCAGCTGATCACATTTGCACTGCGGCCAGCACATATCATGGCTTAGAAATGTGCGTTGTCAGTTTGAATTTGTGAATTTGAGTTTTGTTCTAGTTACAGAATTAAAACAGCTTTTATGCCCCCAAAAAGCTAATGATTTATTTTATCGATCACAATATGTGTATGGGTATGAGTTCGAGTATAAATTTGCAAACATTCTGTTATATTTATGAAATTGTAATTATTATATATATTACAGTTAAGTGATAATATTTATATACCGTTAAATGATTCATAGTTGAGTATTGTAAACCTTATTTTATGCTGACTCAGAGACGTTAAATACAGGTTTGTGCAGTTCTAAAATTCCTTAAAATTTACCCTGCGTATAATAACAAAGCTGCGATCTGCATTCAGGAAAATGTGTTATATTTTTCAGCCACACGGTTACATATGAAAGACCATGAATGGCATGAAGATCAGGTCGATATTAGCACTTACATTATTAATGACGTCACAGAGTGATGGGCAGGGATTTGACAACTGTGAGCCTCAGGATTGCGTGTTTGGGCCGTGGAGCACGTGGACACCCTGTGCCCTCCCGTGCGGCGAGTCCACTCGCGTGAGGTATGTGGAACAGAAGGCGAGCTGCGGAGGTGTCAGGTGCAGTGGACCGTCCCATGACAGTCGGCCGTGCAGTCAGCAACACTGCAGTGGTAACGGCAGACTCACTGATGGTGGTGGCGCTTGTGTTTGTACTTCCGGTTTTACCGGAACATGTTGTGAATCTGGTAGGTTCATACGATTGTTTAATTTGTGAATTCTTTAATTACATTGTGTTAACTGTTAACAAAACAAAACAGATTTTCATAGTATGAAGACTTCATATATCGTTTAATTTCAACCTTTGGTGCCAGACAAAAAGAAATAGATTTTTCGCATTTCATCACAGGGCAACGCATTTTGTAAAACGCATTTATAGCAAGCATGTAAAAACTGCGTTCTATGAAAAAGATACATTGTCAAAATTATATTGCTTGATTTCATTGCACACTGCACATAAGGGTTCTGCATGGATCATATTGTAAATGTTTCATGAGACCACTGTGTTTTTTTATGTTGGTGAATATAGATAATTAAGTCAGAATGGGGCTAATAATACAAAGAAAAAGGATAACCTGAACTCCCATGCACCCACAGCATTCTAAAGGGACATGTACGTCCCACCTTTGCATACATACATTGTGAAAACAGAGAGAGTGTTTTTGAAAGGCAGATCCATATATATGCATGGGTTGTATGGATTATGTTATATATGTTAAGAACATTAAACATAAGAAAGCATCTAGTTTGCGGCAGTAAAAATGTAAAGAGACGAGAAAACACCGTTGTCAATACCTCTGTTAAACGTGTGGTCATCTATAATGTCATAAATTACAACCTCATCCCGTGATAGCGGGAACTGCTGCAAATTATCATTTACAATTTATATTTTACAGTGATAATGACGTCACCAACGGCCTCGAGTCGTGATGAAGGTAAATCGTTTAAACGATAGTTATGTTTGTACTGCCTACATGTAGAATTTGTTATCTATAGGGACTGAAGTATTTTACTTTAAAATACTTCTTCGATCCTTACATTCTCTACATTTTAACCTTTTTCCGCTTAATCTATGTTTGGTATTCAACGGATCATGCTTTCAAATTAACACATTCACAAATTAATGTTGATTTAGATTGCATAAGTATGGAAGGAGGGGTATGTCATATTCTCTGATACACCAAAACAAATTATACCTATTCTGACCTTTACACTAGTAAAGGATAGTAAAACTGGCTCTTGCTGTATACATTTTTATTGTGTTTGCTTTAATTTTATTATAAGCTCGTGTTTAATGATGAATAGAGCTCATCCGAACAAAACAGGTCCCATATTAACTCCAGAGCAACGTATTCGGATATTCCTTTTTTCATTTGTAACTCTAATTCTATAAAGCAGAAAATTGTATGATTCTAGTATGTCCTAAGGTTAAAATGTGAACGATGCATAACATAACGTTAAACATTCGTACATTCCTATCACATACTTCAACGTCATATTATTAATATCACAACGTTCTGTCAACCAGGGCCATGTAAAATGCTGGAATGTCTGAATGGCGGGGCGTGTGTCAGGACGAACCAGGAAGAGACGTGTAAATGTCTGCCGTTCTACGAGGGTGATCTGTGCCAACTGGACATGGTGGGTGTGGTCAGTCAGCGTAGTTCCATGATATGTAATAATTAGCTCATGTAGGATGTTTGATTTGTTAATGCGTTTAACTCCTTGTATTAATTGTTAATTGGTAAGATAGGGTTCGTTGTTCACACGTTTAACTCTCTATTTACATCGTTAGCTCCTTTGTTCACACGTTTAACACTTTGTTAACATGTTTAGCTCATTGTTCGCGTTGTATCTTTCAGGAAATGCATGTTTTGATATTGTCGTAACTACAGAAATATATTAGCTAAATTCAGTATTTATTTGAAAAGCTAAATTCAAGTAGGCAAATGTATTAGTTATGAAATTTGCTGACAGGCATATTCAAATTTGCCAATATGATGCAAATTATAGAAAAAAAACCTTATAATTCTCAAAGTTAAATATTCAGTCGCAGATCCATGAGGCGGCGATAATTTACTTACTTTATGAGTAACAATCATGGAGTATGTATGGTATAAGTGATTGAAATATATATGATTTGTTAATCTAAAATTCCGCTTGCACGCAAACAGAATGCGGAATGCTGATAAAAATTATACAGACTTAATAGGTAAAGTGAGATTCCTTATAGGCGCATATCCCTCAAAACGAATCACTGTAGGTAGCGATTTTTGCCGGTTCGCATGGTATCCTTGAGCGGCACATAGAGAATATATCGGTACATATGAAATCTCCTGACCCTCATTCGGCATTATATGCATATGGAATCATCCAGGATCTGGATTGAAGGATTTATATCCCATGCTATAGATGCAATGTAGTATTCAATGCCCTCTAAGTCACAACTGGATTCATGATTTGGCATTTTATCAAACACATATTATGTGATATTGATCATATTTGTACAGAGGCCGGGGATTCACTACATATCCCCCACATACGGTCCAGCATCCGGGGGAACCCAATTAAGTCTGCATGGAGACAGGCTGACTTCCTTCCGGTCTATCAACATTACCCTTGAGGGACAACCGTGCGTTATAGCATCAAGGTATCTACTTTACAAAAATAATTAGACTGTCTTTGATTTTTAAAGCCCCACGCATATGTGTAAGGAAATTGCGGAAATTATAAATCAATATAATTGTCCAATTTTTATTGTTAATTAATTGGTTAATTTGGTAGGGAGCTTCACTCTTACATTCAGTTATACGGGCTTTTTTATATTTCA
Source organism: Sipunculus nudus (assembly GCA_026874595.1). Classification (NCBI taxonomy): domain Eukaryota; kingdom Metazoa; phylum Annelida; class Sipuncula; order Golfingiida; family Sipunculidae; genus Sipunculus; species Sipunculus nudus. The sequence goes on along the minus strand of CM049314.1, from coordinate 45,721,800 downwards.
ATAAATAAAATTGGAAAAAAGACTTTCGTATAAGGAAACATACGGTATTTTTAACTTTATTCAATACATACCAGGGCAAATCACGTGATAGTCTGCATTTCGCCGTCCTTGAACTTGACTGAGGATGAATCACGTGACGTCCCTATAAACATTTCTTCCTTTCCGGATCCCGTTGTACCCGGGGACATGTTACAGTTTAACTACAGAAAAGATCCAGCTATAACCAAGGTGTCACCCCTTATAATGCCGCTGAGGTGAGTCTGATCATAAGACAATTATTTCACAATCATATATTGATATGCTCTTTATGAATACATTTATTTCTCGAATACATTAATTAGATGTTTAGAAAATGGGTTTCAGTTTAAATAAGTCTCGATCTAGATATTTTTATGATATGTTCTTAAACTACCTGTTTACTGCAGTGGAGTCGTAATTTGAATTTGATTTTTTTTTAATTTTTGTAACTGTTCTTTTAATTAATTTATTTCAGTGGTGGCACAATGCTGACCGTCAGCGGGTTCAATCTGAATTCCGTCGCTAATCCGGTTTTAACTACAACGCTGCTGTCTAAGAACCTCACATTCTATGGGGTAAGAAGTAAATGCTTACACGTGTATCTTATTATCAACAAGGTCGAATTCCTGAAGATTAAGAACCCACTTTGGTAAAATGTTCTCAGTCATAAGGCCATATTGTTTTTCTATCTCTAAATTCGGCTGTAACTGCTTGTCATATCGTTTTTGGACGGACAGTTGTGGGTAAATGTGTATTAAAATTGCTTTATTTAATTTTTATTAATATTATTAAATATTATATATATTATTTATCACTGAATAAACCTTGGATACATTGCCACTCGAAGTTAAAGTGCGAATCTGTGTGATAAACTTGTGATATATAGACTAAATATTTTTGCAATGTCGAAGCCGCGCTCATATCCATTTGCTATATATGACCGAGCATTCACTGTTCACCTCAGGATTGTAGCGGGTCGAGTCGTGACGTCATGTTATGCAAAACCCCTCCGGTGAAATACAACGTGAGTGGCAGTCATCTGCAGCAGATATACTCCTCAGTCTCACCAGATGGCGCTGTCCTCGTGCTTCTCCTGGGGTTCATCTTGGATGGGGTTGATACGTACAAGACACTGAACGCTACACTGTTTGGAGCACTGTCGGTGTTTGTTGATCCTGAACTTTTCAAGTTCGAAGAAAACGACCACGTTAAAGTGTTCCGTCCTTACAGAGAGACAAGCATTACCATAAAGGTAGGAATATAATAGCAACATATAAAGAAAAGATCTCAAATAAAAGTCCTTCTTCTTCTTTAATCAGCAACACTTAACCTAAAGGATGAAAACCGAGCGCTGTATTTTCTGGAATTTGGGGACAACTGAGGAGCTTATTCAGTAATATAAACGCCTATACCTTTATATCCTCATACACCTGCATGCCTTAATTTTTTCTGACTTTATATTTGTGTTGGTAAACAAGACATGTTAATATTATCCAGTATTTCTTCCAATTCAGCGAAGTCAGTTATCACATCAATAATTTTCTGACCAACTGCATTGACACAAAATAAGGTAGGCGACTAATTACTGTCCGGCGTCTGGTCAAGGAAGTACGGTATGTTTAGACTGACTTTATTTTAACTTTCATGTTGTAGGGGATTTTTCTGAATGCAGGGGTCAGTGTTAAAGATTATCGAATCAACATTGGTCAGACGGGATCATGTCCCGTGACTAGTTTGTCACGTGACAAGCTGACATGTAACCCTCCCTTAATCCCCTCAGCTACAGAAGATACAAGATTCGACGTTACGGTGAGTGACGTCATTATCAATAGAAACGACTACTTAATATGTATATGTCAAGTGAAAATATCAATGTTCCCAAACAAATATTATATTTCACTTGTGTTTATAATTTATAATTAATCATGATAATTATTTCGCCATTATGATTTTTTTTCTTGTGTATTTTGTCTGATGACCAGGCTTTGTGCACCTACTTTTCACGTGACTTTCCTGGGTTAATGAATGTTATCCTAATTTAAGGTCTGGGAAGAGGCCATCTTTAAACTGGCCGTGCATATAAAAATCCTGTAGGTAATACACGAGCTACTTTGAGTCCTAAAGTAGCATCACTCGTATCTAAGCCTTGAGTTCATCCAGAGATAAACAGTATATCTCATAACAGTCTCTTCAAACCGAGACAAGCAGCACATGGCCGTATTGCACTGAAGCTGCGCCTAGGTTAACCCTGCCTAATCTTCAATAGCTCTCCGTTTTACCTAATAATTGTTATAGATTCATATGCATACTATTTGAACAGTTACAGAACAGACAGCTAGAAGTCAAAACAAATATTTCCGTTGTCAAAGGGTAGTTACATGACAACGGTTGAGTGCCATAACCGAAATATATATGTTGTTAAGTTGTTATACCGTCATGTAGATAGGCCGACTGTGCCCTTTATCATCAGGTGACAGTAGGCAACCTATTAACCAATGTTGGCCAACTACAGTATGAAAAAACGCTGTGGGACAACATCTTCTTCAAAGTCGGCGTACTATCCGCCGGATCTCTACTTGTTTTACTCATCATAATCATCATTGGAGTTACGTGGGTCCGGAGACGACAGAGGAGAAACAAGAAGAAAGAAGAGACGCTGGCTTCATCAACACGCGTTGATCACATCATTAGTAAGACATATTGTGTCTATTTAGAGTTTACTGAGCGATGACAAATGTACATAGTGATTCTGAGGTTTTATGTCAAAGTAGATATATAATGCATGGTTTTGCTTCAAGGAAAACAAAAGTTCAATATGGGAAACGCTGCAAGTATGAAAAGTTATTTTTAGGAACGTTTCACATTAAGAAAACATTCATTACGACACAGAAATAATAAAGCAATGAAGCATTTTCTGTTCAAACCCTTCTCTTTCACTTCAGAAAATCAGATTCTTCTTAAGCCTGACCCGGAAGTGTGGACCCACGACCTGTACATGAGACTCCAGAAACATCTCAGAGACCCGGGACAGCTCAAAATACGTCACGAACACGTCATCGGATCGGGTTGGTTTATTGTTTCTCTGTAGCAGTTAAAATACCGCAAAATCATTTATTTCAAACGACCAATAAGGGTATTTTATATGAGAAATATAGACAGTGATGCATCAACAAACTGTGAAGCCAAAATAATATAAAAATATATATCATTATATTGACCTTGACCCTTCGTTTCAGGTCAGTTCGGCAAGGTGTACCACGGCTCCCTAGTGGACGAGGACGAAGCCACAGAGGTCGCAGTCAAAACAATTCTAAGTGAGTAAATTTCATGAGATATCACTCAGCTCAAATATGACATTTTCAATTATATAAATATTTAAAATATTATAATTTTAAGCATTTACATATATTTTTATATGTAAACAGCCCATGAAAATTCTTCGTACATGTTAACGACAATTTGTTTCATGGTTGATAGAAGTATAACTTACACGGAAATTAGAATTTGTGTTTAGTGCTAATTAAACCTACGAATCTTTTTAACTATAGTAAATGTGCCAGCAGAATTGTAAATAACAATGTATTTATGCCTGGCATGTTTTAAATGCCTTAGGATTGTAGTGTTACTTTTCACATTACCGCCACAAATGACGTGATGTTTTGTGTATCAGACGCTGACGCTGATCCTAAGGAAACAAAAGAATTTTTAGAAGAAGCTCTGCTGATGGCGGACTTTGACCACCCAAACGTCTTGAAGCTGCTTGGTATCGTCATTGACGACATGGGGCCAAAGGTCGTACTTCCATATATGGATAATGGTGACCTACATGAATACATAAAAGAACCTAACCATGTGAGTATCTGCCGTGCGGTTAGCCTTGAAATAATAGAGGTTAAAATAATTCCTCTATTAAATGTAATCATCTCCGTAGTATAATCTATTAAAGCGGAATGGACAACTATATGATGTGAATATACCAAGACAAAGTCTGAATACTCAAATATAACAATTTGAATTCCTATTAATCTCATAATATTCTAATGTTACTACTTTTAACTGCCGTGTTGCTCTTTAAGTGGTGCTTTCTCAATGTACAACCATGATTTTTTATGTGAACATATAAAATGTGATAATTTGAAAAATAATAATGATAACATGTATATTTGCTTGGAAAATCAGAATAATATTTTAAAATATATTTTATTGCAAAAATCATACAATACACATTTCAATCCTTTTGGTACACGGTCACATCAAATACAATGTTTACAATTTTTCAAAGCACATTTCCTGGATATTATTTCGACCATATTTAAAAAATTCAAAGTTTGCACATATAAATATATATATATATATATATATATATATATATATATATATATATATATATTCTTGTGGTCTCTAGAGAATACAAATATTTTCCATGCTTTTGCCTTCCAATATTAAAACTGCAAAAGCTGCGGTATGTTATAATTTAATACCTTTTTACAGCGATACCTCTGCCACGTGCCTAGAATTAATTGGATAAATCAATATATAAATAAATTTTTCACATTTTCAGTCCTCCATATACATTATTCACCTAGACTTGACGTTACACACTGTACGCCAATTCATGTTTGTCACGAGATGTGATTACATAATAAGCCATTTGGTCAGCATAACGATATTCAAATATGGACAAGTGGGATTTACATCAAACAACATGCAAACATTTATTTATAAATTTAATCGGTTTAACCTAAATCCATACTGTATGACATGTTTTAAATAATTTTCTTTTATATCGGAAACGACTTACTTAAACACGAATAAAATTGTGTGTCCGATATGTATAATCTCTATAAATCAAGACATTATTTCATTAGCTTGTAAGTTTTGTTTTGCAGAACTTGACAGTGTACCAGTTACTACACTTTGGGCTTCAGGTTGCTAAGGGGATGACGTACTTGTCAGGACAGCGGTTTGTTCACCGAGACCTAGCAGCTAGGAACTGTATGTACGTAATCCTATTCTAGTCCTATACATGTTGTCTTATCAAGGATTTCTCATTTCGTTTTTATAAAGTTTCTGATATCCTTCACACATCCCCATGCATTACATCTGTTTCAGTTTACATGTATATTGCACGTGCTTAGCATTAGTCCATAAATAACCAACAAGTGTCGTCGGACAATAACTAACACCACGATTTGCTTTTGGACTTATCTTCCATTTTTAGCTCAGCTGACTATAAGTCATCTGAGCTATAGTCGTGGTCCATTGTACGTCGTCCGTCCGTCTGTCCGTCCGTCCGTCCGTAGATGTGGCACGTTTTGAAACCGTAAGACCTAGGAATCCAAAATTCGGCATAATGTTAGATGTCCCCGAAATCTCCTACGAAGCCGAAAACTGGGTCTTTACGACTTCGTTCCTTTGAGAAATTAAGGAAATACCTCAATTTTTCTATTAAAAACCTTTTTTCACACTTCAGGACTGCCTAATATAGAAACCACTCATCTGTTTTTCTCCATATTCACCATAAATATTCCTCTATATAGTTCCTATGTACATGCCAGAAATTAGGTCTGTATTGTATAATTTTAAAAAGTTATGGGCCCAAACATAATGCATTTTGTAAAAAATCAGGAAAGATATTTGATCACTTAACACAAAACATGTTAAAGCTATGGACTTTTTTCCAGTAATATAACTTGGATTAATCAAAATTAAATTGTACAGCCAAAATGGGATCAAAATCTGGTACATTTTTAAAAATATTAACAAAAATAAAAAATTGGTACCTTAAATTTTGCCCAATTTTGACCATGGCACGTTTTTTTCCTGTAAGAACTGTTGATCTAATTTTCACAGCATAAACAAATAAGGATTTAATCTGTTAAAATCTGAAATTTGAAAATAAAAGCTGCAAAATTAGGCTAGTTTTTGAATTTTTTTGGAGGCTCTAGTTGTATTCCCTTACATTGTCCAGCAGTCCACTGTGGTCACTGTTGGTCATTCAGTGCAGCTCTCTATGCTCCCAAGGTTGTTGGCATAATGTTAGATGTCCCCAAGATCTCCTACCAAGCCGAAAACTGGGTCTTTGAACTTCGTTCCTTTGAGAAATTAAGGAAAAACCTCAATTTTTAATTAAAAACCTATTTTCACATTTCAGGACAGCCTAACTACGAAACCACTCACCTGATTTTCCTTATATTTACCATAAATATTCTTCTATATAGTTCCTATGTACATGCCAGAAATTAGGTCTGTATTATGTGATTTAAAAAAAAGTTATGGGCTCAAACATAATGCATTTTGTAAAAAATCAGGAAAGATATTTGATCACTTAACACTAAACATTTTAAAGCTATGGACATTTTCCCAGTAATATATCTTTAATTTATCAAAATTAAATTGTATACCCAAAATGAGATCAAAATCTGGTAATTTTTTTTTTAATATTAGCGAAAATAAAAAACTGGTACCTTAAATTTTCCCTAAATTCGACCATGGCACTTTTTTTCTTATAAGTACATTTGATTTTATTTTTTACAGCCAGTTTACATATGGATTTAATCTGATGAATTTTGAATATGAAAGTATAAGCTTAAAAAATAGTCTAGCTATTGAAGTTTTTTAGAAGCCTTAAAGTATTTGTATTTTCTAGCATCATGACCCTATTTTTGTTTACCTGGTAATCCAAAAATTGGCATAATGTTAGATGTAATTGTAAATATTCATAATATGAAAATATTCTTCCATACATTTCCTATGTACATACCAAAATTTAGGTCAGTATTGCATAATTTGTTGAAGTTATAGGCCAAAACATAATGAACCTTGTAAAAACTCAGGATATATATTTACTCACTTAACATAAGAATGGCTGAGACTTTTTTTCAGGAATATAACATCATTTAATCAAGATTCAATTGTATACTGAAAATTAGATCTGAAATTTGCAATTTTTTTAAGTTATTAGCTGAATATATAAAATCAGTACCTTTAAATTTGCCCAATTTTGGCCATGGCACGATTTCCTGTAAGTACTGTGGATGTTATTTTCACAGCATTGTACACATAAGGATTTAAACTGTTAAAATCTGAAATTTGAAAAATAAAGCTGCAAAATTAGGCTAGTTATTGAATTTGTTTGGAGGCTCTTGTTGTATTCCCTCACATTGTCAAGCAGTCCACTGAGGTCACTGTAGGTTATTCAGTGCAACTCTCTATGCTCCCCAGGCTGTTATGTAATCCCATCACTGGGACAAGCCCTCTCTCTTGTTGAGCTTGATCAGGCTGCCAGCATAAATACCACAGGAAGCCTTTCTCTCCCCCCCCCCCCCCCCACCTCATTCTGTTGACAGACCTGTACTCTAAACAAGATGAATCTTATAATTTCACATTTTTTCAGCGATGAACAGTAACAACAGAGACCCCTCCCTGACCCACCGCTTCGATACACAGGACTAATATACAAGACAAAGCTTATAATTTTAATGTTAAAAAAAATTCTTTTTTTTTGAGACTTGGACAATTTTGATTTTTTTAAAGAAAAAAATGTTCAGGAATTTAATCCTAATATTCAAATATGGTAAAATATTAGGACCTAATGTAAGTGCTAACTGACAAGATTTAAGAAGATATAAACACTTGGTAGCATTTCATTCATATCTCTTAAAATTGGCGGGGCCTAGGTGTGAATAACACTGTTAAACCTAGTTTTTAAAATTAGGAATATTGGTCAAACTTTGTGGGATTAATATTTAACTCATATGGCCATATATTTAACTTTTGAAAACTTAATTACTTTCACACATTATTTGTTTATGAAATGGAACCTTTATATGACACTTTCCGTAGGCCCATTTTTTCCCTTGATGCATTACTAAATGGTTTCAGGCCAAAGGTTTCATTTATTACACAGTCCATAATTATGCTTTAGCTCGTGTCCATTATTCTATAATTTACAGAGTTTCATTTAAGCTGGGCCATTTTCTCTTAGCTTTTCAAATGGTAATATGCATGGAAAAACCATAAGAAATAAAAATATTTTGCAGTTACTAATATTTTCCAAAATTCAGCTGAGCGACGTGACCCTTGGGTCCCTTGTTTTAAAGGAGGGGAGACCCCATGTTTTCCCCTAAGGTAGTTCTAGTTTTGTTGGTAATAATAAATTACGTTTTATTACCTAACATTGCATTTAATTAAATCCAGCATAAACATTATTATATGTATTATATGACATTACAAAAGGGTAAGCTGGGACTTGGTCATCAAAATATCGGACTTCGGTCTGTCACGTGACGTCTACCAAAGAGATTATTATAGATGCAAAGACAATATGCGCCCTCTGCCGGTGAAATGGATGGCTCTTGAAAGCTTATTGGAGGGAAAGTACAGCAATAAAAGTGACGTGGTAAGTTTTTAAAATTTGAGTTATATACAAATTTAACATGGAACCTGAAATGCTTAATGATACATTCTCTTCAGTTAATGATTCCCGTTCACACCAGATGGCATCGTTTACACATGCACTTGGGCTACCAACATAATGACAAGGATATTACAGTGATATATAGAACTGGATAGCTGATAGATTCTTTGATATTATCGGTTTTACAATAACAGTATGATATTATGTAGCTTTGATATGAATATATATATATATATATATATATATATATATATACATATATTTCAAAATCTCGCCTAACGGCCACCTATTTTTTGCGGCCATCGCAAATTAACCACCACTTTTTCACGGTCCCGATTCTTCTCAGACCTCGCTAAAGGTGCTTTTCCATAAGTGCGTAGTCCGTATCCGTAGTCCGTATGCGTAGTCCGCAAAAATCGCTTTATAGACTTTTTAACTGGGTCTTTTCCATTCATCCGCATGCGTAGTCCGTATCCGCACGCTGCCGGGAGCGATTTTTGCGCACTACGCATGCATACCAATCAACGTGTCGAATTCAGGTTTAGCATAGAATTTTCCCCATTCAAGCCGTGATGTATGCACAGTCTCTATTTCCAACTGGAATGAATGTCATTTCTGGCATCAGTTTTCCATGAAACCAAACACTGGCATTTGGCTGAATTTTGTTTTTCTTTCTTTATCACAGACAACATGATTTTTAGATGATTGAAGCGTAAACATCACTGTCGCGTATAAAATATTACAAATTATGATCTTTTAGAACTTTTATTTTTTTTTATTTTATTATTTAACTTTTGATGCTAATATATACAAATGTTCAATAAATATATGGTGAAATGGCTTGCAAAAAAGAAAACCTTCAGCTATCGAGCACCTATGAATACGGAGTACGGAGTACGCATATACGTACTTATGGAAAACGAACTTTACGGATACGGACTACGCATACGGACTACGCATGCGGACTACAGATACGCACTTATGGAAAACCACCTTAAGACGACCACCTCGTGAGTACGACCACTTTTTCATTGTCCCTTTTTGTTGCTTTGTTTTGACCAGTGGTCATTTGGAGTATTGCTATGGGAGCTGATGACCAGGGGCTCCATGCCGTACCCGGATATTGCCAACTTTCAGATGAGGGATTACCTAATGGAGGGCCATCGACTGACTCGACCATCACACTGTCCGGCAGATATGTACGTAGCTCACCTAGGGATCATTAGAAAGCCGTAAAGTCATCTGCTTTAAGAGAATGATGCAACATTGTGTACTTGTTATCTGAAAATCAATGATAGTGGTCAAAGACAGATGAAGTTTTATAATAAAGTAAAATAGATTGAATAAATTTACAAAAGCAGATGTTCAGATGTATACTATAACAAAAATATATAGGATTCAAGCAACAATTTATATTTAAGGTAGCATTACTGCATGGCGAAATCTCCTTCCTTTAAATAAATACAAAGTTTGTTTTGAATTCAATGTAAAATAAATTGATTTTTTTCCCGCTATCATCTTTCTCAGTTGTTAAATGAAACAAGATGTAAATTTCAATGTTTAAGAAAACATAGACAGAAAACACTTTAAATATTGTTAGATATTGTCTTATTGTTTAATATGAGCCCTGTGTATTTGAAATAAGGCACTTTTGAACATAGATTTTAAGATAAATACCATGTAACTTGATGAAAATGACATCAATACACATACCATTAGAAAGAACGCTGTACAAGTTTTGAAATTATTATACTTTATGGAGTATAAAATGAATTTAAGATGAATTTTTGGTAGATAAAGTGTTTTACCAAGGACATTACCGTCATCGAAGAAACAGAACACAAAGTATGGTATCATGCATGACCAGTAGACGGCGCTGATAATCAACTTAGGTGCTATGAGTGAATTACTTTGATTTCAGATACCAGGTAATGTTATTATGTTGGAGCGTGGACGTGGAGGATCGGCCGGAGTTCATCGTGCTACAGGACGTCATCGAACAAGTCCTCAGACGCTGCATCACGTGGCCCCACCTCGCCCAATAAAATCACAGACTCCTATGGATTTTATATACATATATATATGTAAGCCAAAGTGTCTTTCAATTTTCTTTTGATATTATATTTTTATATTTCTTTCAAAGATATTTATATTCCATATGTACATAATATAACTCACATTTAGAAGTCATTATTATATATTACCAATACGTGCGTTGTATGTTTAAAGCATTTCTGTAAAAGACAAGGGGATCCTGCCTTTTTATTGTGTATAGTGACGTAGTCAGCTCCACACCATCCTAGACCGTGTGCAAGTCTGGGACACTCAAGTCACAGTCCACCTTCTTCAAGTCCGAGCAAATGTAACCCGAGTCCGAGTTCGAGTCTAATACAAAACTCCTAATAAATGGAACTGAAAAATGGAAATTTTAGATTTCCTACGTATTGTTATGTTAGCTTACACGCGTGTTTACATGTTTATACATTATTTCCCGACGCAGAGCTAAATCTTGGTATATATAGTCTTTAATGCAATATTCTCTTAGCAGTTTGCACATGTATATAGAATACTATATGGAATTATAAAACAGTACGTGACACAGCTTTATGTATGCTGGTTTCGGGATGGTATCAGCCAGATTACTCGAGTCCTTATATCCGAGTCCTTGTATCGTGAATCCGAGTACAAGTTCGAGTCCCTTAAAAGACCGGACTCGAGGACTAAATCACTGATTGTGTGGAACAAAGAGAGCACCAGGATAGCATTTGAAAGAAATGTCTGTTATTTTGTATTCATTCATATTATCTTTAATTATTATTTTTTACATAAATAAAATATTCTTGTCAGAAATGTTTAACATTTACCTAAGTTATGTTTTCTCATGTGCATTGCGAACATGGATCCGATCAGTATAGGCCTCACGCTAAAATGTATGTTAGTTCAGAACTTTTGTTTGCAACAAAAGCATAACACCTCCCCCCCCCCCCCTATCAGCATAAAATCTCGAACATCAAATCCTTCATGTGCTGAAAAATGCGCCCCAGAATCTGCCCAATTCGCCAGCTCGAATTTGTCAATAGTACATTCAGAAGAATGTAACATTCGCTAATTAAAACAAGTTCACCGTCCTGGTAGTTAAATGAGATCAACAGCCCAGATTTGTTCCCGCCATGTCCGACGTAAAACACCCTTAACACTCTGAAACCCCCTGTTAATTTACAAGTTACTGTGGCATGCCTGTTATATATGACTGCTTTTTGCTGAAGCACGTTAACATATGATTGGAAAATCAAAAATGTGCCTTGCAAAGGGCATCCTTAAATCCGTCAAATATACATGTGCGGCCCGTACAAGTCGAAGTAAACTGCTGGTGATATTAAACGGGGATTACGTTAGGAGGTTAATATGGCCATTACAAAAGGTACCAACTGATACACCCGGTATACTGGGCTTTTTACCAGGTTTGGGGAGATGAATTAACTAATATGAGGAATGTTGGCTCAGTTTTTTTAATTCTAAAAATTAAAAGAAAATACAGATTTTCCATGGAATACTGTCGTAATAAGATATGTACAAATATGTTTTTTTATTCATTTATTTTTTGGCCCTGCGGTCACAGCAAAAATCATATACCGTTATGTTTACCATGGAGACCTGGCGAGTGACGATGTTTACATTTGCGAACCGGAAAGGGACGCAGGGGCATTCAGGTTTACGATGATATTTGATTGGTTACTATTGTTGGACGTACAAAGAATAGGATGGTGTGAGGAAGATATGAACGATGAATTTAATGTACGTTTTAAGGAGGGAAACTATTCCTGAAGAAAGTTACCGAAATATGCATACCTCGTTAGAAGCAGAAGCGGACCAAGGTGAAGTTGGAACTGTTTTTTAATCGTATCAGACCAAGTTTGAGTCCTGGAATCTCCGCTCCCTTCCCACCAACACCCCTTTTCCAGAAATGGGGACCTTGTATTAGGTCTTGTCATTTATCCCCTGGGTTGAACACACTTGAACCTTCCTTTTCATAAAGCGAGATTTATGTGTTTTCACATTTACTGACCACGCACGTGGGTCAGAGCCTGGGTTAAATGTCAGGCCAAAAAAGTTCGGCTGTTTTCGGTAGAAATCTCCAGACAGATCATAAAAAAATACAAAACTCACTCAAAATGATGAGTACATAAAAAATTAGTTATTCTTATATCAGTCGGGACACTGCGGGAACAATAAAATGGGTATCGCACAGTATCGTACGCAACGCGGTTTAAGAGAACTTTGCAAACAAAGGTGAACCATTGTCCAAATTCTTTTATAAGTATAAGAATCCAACCGTGCGGGCTCATAGCCACGGAAGGGGGGGGGGGGGGGTGTCTGATGAAAGATTTGTAGATATTTTAGATTGGGACGATAGATTGGAAAAGTGAACTTTGAATCTCTTTGTCGACTCTTATCGAAGGGTGCGCTAATAAAAGTGTAAAAGATAGTAAAAACGACACCTTGGCAAATGGCAAAGAAAAAACAAAGAGACAGCCTCAGGAAAGATGGACTTGTTGCACTTATTCCCTTTACGAAACAGGCCAAACTCATATATAAGCAAGGGAATTAATGGAAACAATCTAACCAGAAAATAGCTGAAGTTTAGCATAAAAATTATACAAAATACAACCTCATCACGCCAGGAAATTCCTTATTTACATCAGTATGTCATTTATGAATGGTCTATTTATCATTCTAGTGACTTGGACATTCAATAATAAACATCCTTGTAATTTAAGTTTAGATTCATATTAAGATTATTCTTCAGTTGGATTTTCACCAGGCCCTAAGTAATACAATACACCTATTTCAATTTCAAGAATCCCTTTGAAGTTGAATAATGGAAGGTGGTCAGTATAAATTTCCAATACTAAGTGTCAATGTGCGAGGCATTTGTAATTATGTGAGACGCAGGAAACTCTTAAATTGGGTAACAAAACACAACATGGATAAAGAAACTCATTCAGTAGAAAGAGTGAACAATCTTGGCAAAATGTACATGTTTTACATCGCATGGAACTAGTCAAGGCAGAGGTACCATTATATTAATTGGTGAAAAATTGCAATTCAAGTCAGTTAAATGTGTCTCTGACAAAGAGGGTTGATATGTAGATCTATATGCCTATATCAGGACTGTCCATTTTTACTAGTCAATTTTTATGGTCCAAACAGTTCTGTGTCACCAAAATAAATGTTAAATAAATGAAAAAGAATTGACTGTAATACTGAAATTATTGAGGGAGGAGACCTGAATTTCTGTTTCTCTCCCTTGGATGCTAAAGGCGGTAACCCAACGTTTTAATATAAAACAATTGACTCAATGAAAAGAATTATTCAAACATTTAATCTATGTTATATATGGCGAATAAGAAACCGAGATATTAAAGAGTGTACATGGAGCATATAATCCACTTACACAACGTAGATTAGACTATTTTCTTATATCAGTGACTTTGCAACCCTATATGTTACAGATTGTGAGATTATACCGTGCGTGGGAACAGACCATTCAGCGGTACTACTTATAGGCTGTTCTTTTGAAACTTTAAAGAATGGGCCATCATACTCGAAATTTAATAATTCTTTATCTGAAGACACCACGCATATAACCAAATTAAGAAGACGTTTTTCAGACATATTTGAACGCTAAAACCAAGTGGAACTATATATAACATGATATAAGAAAATTTGCGTTTGCTTACTCAAAAGAATAAAAGCAGAAAAAGCGGATGAGCTTATATGTAATAGAAGTGATATCGGAGAGTGTAATGATATTAGTGTTATTTAAAAGTACAAAGATTTAAAGCAGAAACTTAAAGAATGTTATGCTTTGATCACAGAGGGTATAATTGTTAGATCCCGAGCTCAGTGGTATATGCAGGGAGAGCGCAGCTCAAAATATTACTTAAATCTTGAAAAGAGAAATCATGAAATGACAGTTATGAAAATTCAAAGTAAATCTCAACAAAATTATGTCGCATATTCATGAATACTATATGCAAAGGTTTTCAAGATCTGCAGACGTTACCTCTGAGGGGTCTGATAAGTTATTGGAAGGTATTTATTGGTTACCAAAACTAACAGAGGATGAGGCATTAAAATGTGATGGTAATATCACTGTAACAGAGGTACTAGAATCTGTAAAAAGTATGCCAAATAATACAACACAAGGGAACGGTGGAATAACAAAAGAATTATACTTGATTATATATAACGAAGTAGGTTTTGAAATGACTGCTTGTTTAAATGAAGGGTATCACTCGGGAGAGTTATCAGAGAGCCAGAAACAAATAGTTCTTACTTCTCAAGCTGTTAGAAAAACAGGGAAGGACATAAGATATATACAATCCTGGAGACAAATAAGATTAATTAATGTGGACTGTAAGAATTTAAGTAAAATTCTAAAGGGTTTGCAAACGTTAGTCCACTCAGATCAGAATGTATTTGTTCCGGGCCGTTTTATCGGAAATTCAATACGCTTAATCAGTGATATGTTGGAATATTGTGATATAAAACAGGAAGAAGTTATTCTCTTTAGAGCTGACTTTAAAGCAGGTTCTGACTCTTTAGACCAGATCTTCATGTTTAGTGTTCTAAAAAACAAGGCTTTGGCCAAATGTTCATTAACTGGATAAAAACCTTACATAATAACATGAAAAGCTGTGTAATTAACAATGGTTTTACAACACCATACGTTTATTGTCCAGGGGTACTAAACAAGGGGCTCGAATAACCCCATATTTGTTCTTATTAGTTTTGGAAGTGTTAACACATCAAGTGCGTATAAATAAAAATATCCAAGGAGTTCATGTTGGTGCTTATGAAGTAAAAAAATGACATGTTTTGCAGATGACAAAATTTTTTTTCATCAGGAACACAGTTTCATTTGAATATTTAATTATCACGATAAATGGGTCTTCACAATTTTCTTCCGTGCATGTCAATTAAAATAAATCTGAAGCAGCATGGATCGATGTACGTAAACATAGTACACTAGAACCAGTTTCATATATTTCAGTATATGTATGCAATATGCATGTACCACCAATGTCATTCATAGATATTGTTTTGTCAGTGATGAAACATTTTGTATGGAGAGGAAAAAATCCATGGTCAAATATAGAACACTAATAGAACCATACCACAAAGGTGGTTTAAACTTTGTAGACTTAGCCAGCAGATTGAAACTCAAAGAATAATTTGAATTAAAAGGTCGATTCTATGTAAAATACTTATGCATGGAAAGCAATACCAATTTTTTATCTTGAGAAAATTGTTGGATTTACCAATGTGTCTTAAACCTATCAAAGATACCGAGCTTTTATAAACCTTGGTCTCAATTTGTCTTAAAAGAGCCAACCATAAAAATAAGGTAAAACTGCAAACTTTCTGGAACAATAACTGGATTAAAGTTAATGAAAAGTCAATGTACTGTAAAGATTTGGATTTATGTTGAATAAGGTTTGTAAAAGACTTGGTATCAAAGGAAGGAAAATGCTAAAAAGGTATGAAATGAATAAAAGAATCCAAATATTAGAACCGGAGTCTATCATTTATGGAGATCTATATAAGCCGCAATACCATGTGACTGGCTAAAATTTTTGCAAGACGAGGATTTCAAATATAATAGTTTAACAGAGGAGCATATTTTAATAACAACTAAGGGTATTAAAAAATTTAAAATCTTTATCTTCTAGATATATTTATAATATATTAGTGGGGAAAAAATCAAACTGCACCCTCATCCTTTAAATTTGTGTTAAATTAAGAGATTAATGTCAAAATGTTAAATTATTGTCAAATTAAGAGATACAATACAGGAAGATAACTTCAACTGGGAGAGTTACTTTGGAGCCATCCAAAAAATCTCATTGTATATGTATTCAAGGGAATTCTTATTTAAAATACTCCCTAACCATATTACCAACCAATAGATTATTATATAAATGGATATGACTTGAAAGTTACCGATGTTCTTATTGCTTCATAGAATCAGACACGAAGGAACACATTTTTTTACGAATGTTTTGTAACAAAAAATCTGTATTTTAAAATTGTGGATTGGATTGAATCAAATGGAGCGATAATGCCACCATTAACTTTGAGCACAGTGTTGTTATTTGTATGGAATGTTTCCAATTAAGAATAACGTTTTAATAAAGCAGGTGTTCCTTACATTTAAAAATTAGAAAGGAATATAATCAGAACACAAGTAATTTAATGTCAGATTTTGTAAGAAGATTGAAATATATATAAAAAAAATTGAACATGTAATAGCAAAACAGAAATATAAGATTACTACACATTTGGAAAAAAGGGACAAAATAAGGAAAAAGTTGTAAAATACAGTAGCTTTTGTAGTTTTTTTTTATTGGAAACAAAAGCATGGGAAAATGTATTCGGTAAAGACCACTAGAATATATGTATATACTGCATGTGCAAATTACAAGCATTGAAAATAATATCCAGGAAATGTGCTTTGTATAAAGTGTATATATTTGTATTTAAGGTGATTGTGTACAAAAATGTATGGAATTGGTATTGCTCGATTTTTTTTGCAATAAAATATATTTCACCAAAAAAGAAGATAATAACATTAATCCTAAGTGTGGATTAATTATCTCAGCTGTGAGTTGAGTGAAGTAAAAATAACGAAAACTTTGTTTAAATTTAAATTGTTAAATATACGATTGAGCCAACTGCTAAATATACCAGGCCGGAGAAAAGGCTCTCGTAGCTTAATACTCTTCAGGGAGATTTCTAGATATAAAATAGCTTATTCAATTCATTAGTATGATACACGGATAAGCTGGGTTATTAAAATTGTGTACCAGAAGCGGATCCAGGGGGAGGGTCCAGGGGGTCCGGATCCCCCCCCCCCCCGCTTTTTAAGCCGCCGTAACCTTTTTTAAGGGGCTCTGACCATTTTTCCCGGCCTGTGCCCCCCCTTTCAGGACCTTTCAGTTTTTTCTTGTCCTCCTGGGTTGGACCCACCCTTTTCCTAAATCCTGGATCCGCCCCTATATACCAATATCTCACTTTATTTAATATATAAGATAGAAGTAATTTATTCCACTGCACATACATTATATCATACCTTTTTCTTTATCTTTTACTTCTGTAGACAAAACATTCTGCTAACCAGCTTTGTCATCAGTTCATGTAAGTAATGTATAGACGTATTCATGTATCAAGCAATCTCACGATACGTGAAAAATGGGCGAATCCGTATGTGCATGGCATACCATATTGTCAATCTGCTTCATTGGCAGATTGTATAATTATTTCAACAAATTATTTAATGTTATAAAATCCTTCTTCGGGGCTACCACGAAGGAGAAGATTTGCTTCTGTCGACACCACGTCAAGATCTCCCTTACAAATTCTCCCCGCATTCAATAAGGGTCGCTTAAATATGTCGGCCATATGTTTAAGCCGGTCCAAGCACATTAACCCCTGCGTCAGCCATGGCTGTAAGTATATAGCTCCGTCATTCCCTTCTTCCCCCTGGCCGACAAGTACCCGGTTCAGTGTTAATCTGTACTTAGAATTACCGATACAGGTAGACTAAATAGCCTCAGGGCAGTCTGACCCTAATCAAGTCTAGCGGGTACGTCCTCTGCAAGACGAAAGCCGAGTGGCTGGTAATGACTTGCAATGACTGTTAAGCTGAAAAACGCAACAAGCCTCATTCTGATATCTTATACCGGCTAGATCAAACTTTTTGTTAGTCGCCCACGGTTGGTGTTTCAACAATGTAAGATTTTCACTTGACATGATTTATTTTTTTATGACGAATACCTTAAATTTAGAGGCATACATATCAACCTCTAAAAGCTGATGGTCATAATGATGATGGTGTAGGTGGTGAGGAAACACACTTGTAAGCTGGAAGTTTTTTTTATGAATCATGGTGCATGACAATGATTTCTGAGCAACCTTTACTGTCACATTCACAATTGCCTACTCCTAATCAAGATATATATATATATATATATATATATATATATATATATATATATATATATATAAATTTGACTATATTATTTCACAGCAAACAAACATGTAACGTCTTCATGCATCATATATATAAATATATATATATATATATATATATATATATATATATATATACACTATTATGAAAATAAGTTTATCATTGTTACACCCATTGACTACGTTAATAGCCTTTACCTAATATTATAACAGAGCTTGCATTGAATTCTATAATTTAAATTTAGATGCGACATGATGGGCAGTTAATAACATCTTCAATGCAGACCGGCTTCTGTGGCTCAGGGGTATAGCGCAGGACTTAAAGCCGGGAGTTCGTGAGTTCGAATCTCAGCCGAGGCGGTGAGATTTTTCACGGTTGGCCCCCACCCAGGGTGAGCGCTCTGCAGGCATAATGGGAAGGTCGTTCCCAACGGCCGTGTTTAACTCACGAACGAGTGCGCCTTTCGGGGGATCATCGGTGGTGTGACACAGCAATGGGGACGATTATGCACCCAAGGCCCGCAGGTGCAGTAGTCACTGGGCCTGATTAACGCCAGGATATAAAATGAGAGGAAGCGTGTGATCCTGCCCTTTCAAGTAGTCCGAAACCGAAATGGAAATCTGCAGATGTAGATATATGAAGTTAAGTTAGCATTTTAAAAAAATGGAGGCGGTTACCTCAACCAAAAAAAAAAACATCTTCAATGCAATTTCCCCGTGTCCAATAATTGCAAATAAAAAAAATTTTTGTTTCTACATTTGTCTGTTTGTTGATTTACTGATTAATGTATAGAGGTCAGGAGGGGTTAATTAATAATCGAACATGATCAGGATAAACCACGAGACTGGTGGAGGTATTCACTCTGTGAGTGCTCACCGGTACAGTAGTTGTCTGTTTTTGTCAAGCGGCGAAATCTCGGGCCAGTTAACAAAAAATAATAATAATAATAAAAATAAGGGTTCAGGTTTCTTAGCACTCTACAGGAAAATCTGCATTCAAGAGAAATAGAGGAAGCCCGCATATTTTTACAATTTCCATTTTTCAGCTTTACCGGTGACTTTTTTACGATTCATTTTTGCTTTCATCTTCAGATCGGAAATAATTTTGGACGTCTTCATAACCTTGATCCTTTGCCATGATCTCAAAGGTAAAGAGTAACACTGAGCATGTAATACCGTATATATTCATCTGGGGATATTAGTGTCTGGAATTTAATCACTTGGCGCTATATGATCAAAAGCTGTGTCTCATTTTCCACATGTTGACGTATCGGCATTGCTTGTCCAGCTGTCACGAAACACACTCACGTCTATGTATACATATTGACAGTTCTTCCTTCCTTCCTAACTATATCCAATTACCCATAACGTGTTAAAAAAGTGATTTTATCCAATACCAATTTTTAATAACAATAACAGACACTAAACAGCGTCTTTTGTGGTTATAAACATATTCTTAGTAAAGTTATCACTATGTAATTAAATGATTAAACATGACTTACAGTTATTGCGTACATACAGACAAAAAAGGTAAATTAATATATATTATCAGTTTACTGTCAAATGCTTGTATATAGGACCGTCGGCAGGATTTTTTAGGGATCGGCTTCATTCACTTTTGCTAAATGTTTCAATCAATGTGCTCTTGACATAGATAGCAAGCTTCGATCGACCGTATTTAACAAATATATATAATAAAATTAGGAAAACTGACTGAACAGGTCAACCACAAGCTACCCCATAATACTATGGAGCGGCGAGACATTTCTAAAAACATTTAAAAAAAACACAAGATTCCCGAAGACAGGAAGGTTTTAAACTGACCCGTCAACCTTAGCACTGTATTCCCTTCCTCGTCAGGCAATAACTGGACTTTTGAGATACAGGACAAGTCTGAGAGGATAAAGGTATGGTTGGCCACCTGCTGCAAACTGAAAAACGTCCATTCCGTCTAAAAATATTAAAAGAAAACTACAATACAAATAAATACACTACTTTTTCAGTCTTTCTAAACAACTCGAATCTAAATAGCCAGATGATACAAATGTCCCCAAATGTTATGCAAATTACAAGAAAACAAATGATTCATCTTAATTTCTGACGACGGAAAGGAAACCAACACTAAATTTTAACTTTAGCTCTTGTGACTGTTCAAAAAGAGGCCTAATCACCTACAGAGCATGTTGAATTATTACGGTAAATTGCGGCTTTTTATTGAAATAAATTGGTACCTGCCAAATATTGTCCTGTTTAGGAGTGTTGAAAATAGTGGACCGGGCGCGGAGTCAACATAAACACAGCAGCGCGTGGGGGCTGTGTACATCGCCCGGGCCACAGCATCTGTCAATCAGATGCCCTGACTGACTTGGCAAAAAAATTATTACATTTTGCCGCCAGCTGAAACATCGCGTGTTTTTGTGAGTGAGGGACTCGATCGATACACCGGGTCTCACTGTGCTGGGCGTGTCATTTTAACTGAGACCCCTGAACTTTTATCATACAAATCTGTTCTACAATGAATGTGCGTTCGGCCGATGGACCGAAATGTCCATCCAGCAGGGAATAAATCAGAGGTCCATGTATGGCCTAGTTGGGACCAGTCCTAATACAGGATCTGTCGCACATGCGCACAAATCGGACCTCCAGGTAAACAGACTCACATGGACTGTGTTTACTCACAAAACCATAACAAAGTGTTAAACAACCGTATGTGAAGTACTGGGACTGTGTGCTGGGATGGTTTTGCTTGGAAACTTTTGTATAGAGCAAAAGTGAACTGATAGTGTGAAAGGATAGACCTAGTATTGCTCCTGATTCTGTCTCTTTAAGTAACGTTAATGATAAATTTATAAAATTAAATGATTTAACTTAATTCTTTGAAAATCACATGATGCATGGATATACATGTACGAATCTTTTCTACAAGAAGCAGATTACGTTCTCAAATTCCACCAAAAGAATTAAATCAATTTACCACTAAGCATCAGGGTGGCCTGATCGGAAGAATGCAGCAATTTTGTAATAATCTTGATATCATTTAAGATTAATATCAAGACGAAATTTGAAGAAAACTAGTAAATGCATCGAGTCTAGGAGACTGGTAGACGGACGCACTTAGTAATTGAGTCTGAAACCTCTGTCAGGTGACATTACGTTATAGCTGGCAGACCACCTGCCATCTGGCCTATTATTTGGATGTCATGGCTAGCACTTGCAACTGGACCTGTCTTTCTTCTGCCGTGATTGTGGCAGGAAGCAGCAGGTATAACAGCATCTTCTCCACGCTCCAGACTCTTACTGAGCTATTGACTGTCGCCCACTGTTACTCGACCAGGTGTATAACAGTTTGTCAGGAAACAGCTCATTTAGTTGTTATACATTGCATGATTTAAAGCCCAAGCGACAGTTCTATCAGAGAGCGGTACACTGACATCCTGTTGGTACACATGGTTAGACCAGAACCCGGTGCCTGGGTTGGATTGTAGAGTAGTTTTGTCCAGACATCACATCATACTGTCCCCACCCCTATGTTCTTGCTGCCGAGGCTGACATTGGTACAATAAGGGTTTCTATTGTTAAAGTAACAGTACCTCTGGTTTTCATATAGAGACTGCCGTATATCCATTAATTTACTGTATAGCTATAAGATTGCGTGCGGTGTTCTGAAGGACTCTTTGGTAAAAAAATCATTTAGGAAAACATGTCTTTGTGAGGATAGTTTTCTTTTTGCTTTCTGATGTACCAGGGCAATAACCTTAAAAACAGTCCCATAAGTGACCAGCATGAATATTTAGGACTAATACGGACGGGAAAATGGAACAATTGACTTTTATTCCCTACTCCGGTACGACACAGTATAAACCAAAGCTCTTTGTGATATATATTATTCATATCATGGTGTAAAAGAACTTAATTATTACGTATAGTATGCTACAGAATATGGGTGCCAGAACCAATATACATGAAGCAGGCACCCTCAGATGCTCCATATATTAAACCACGCACAAAGCCTGGAATTATCCTTACAAGCGATGTAATAGCAAATAATGATAAATATTCTTTAAAGTGTGTATATATGTATTCTCAGTTTTTGTCTGAGGGACAAGCTTTGTCCTGGGCAGTTTGAACTGACTCGATTTGTGCTGCATACATGTTGCTTAAAACCATCCAACTATCCCAGCTTTGTTTTAAGAGCACCAGTCGAGTGTATTTGATTATTCAGCTGATTTATCATTGCCCTGGGACAATTAAATATACGGCATTTAAGTAATGCCATAATACCATACTAATAAATCGCACGCCCATAAAGAGGTTACGAGAAACCATTTGTCGTCAGATTTGTGGTATTACTGGGCAAAAGTAACCAGGTCCCGCGTTCTTATATGTTTATCCTGGTAAGATATTTGGCAGATTGTTCATTTTCAATGGGATCTGAATTAAATATATTTGACCAATTAGTGTACTTATTTGATCAGGTGTTTCTTAGCATGCGCTAAGTTAAATTATAAAACCCCTTTTGATGGCACACAAATACCTACACATTTCATGGCATAACGAAGGACCGTATAAACAGATTAGCTCCTAGTGCGAGATCAAAATTATGAGTCAGGGACCCTTAAAAACGGGCTCTTCACTATAACCAATAACTCATTATGGGCGTCGGCCTTTAATGATTTTCCAATCTGAATATGATTGTTCATCATCTTTTGTCTCTGTTTATGCTTTATTTCTATGGACGTCAGACACTTTTTGCTCCATGTTGCCGTGGGTTAGTGAGGGCTAAGGTTTTTATCACGTTTCATTTCGCCATCTTAGACGCCTGGGCGGACTGGAACAAAGGAGTTGTTGTGTTGCTTTCTGTCCGCTGCCAAAGAACTCGATGGCCTGACAGCCGGTATTAGCTATAACCAAGAATCACTGTGCAGCGCTGATTATAGTGAGTCCTCACTTGTGGCACAATTAGTTCCTGAATGAAAGCGACAAAGCCCAAATTTTCCCGTGACAGCTTGTGTCGCTGCTGAGACAAAGCAGAAGGCGGCTCAGGTCAAATAAAGACAGATATCTGCAAGATTAAGAGGGTGGGGGAGCAGTGACGTCACTAAATGGAAGCCCATACGTTAACCCGGATATTGTTTAACGCTCCTTAAATCAGTGTCACGACAGGCGTCGCTGTGTCGGATACGTCAGTGTATATACGTAACATGTAGTTAATGGATCCCAATAAAACTGCCATATGGTACATTATTCGAGAAAATGTAACATTAGATATCGAGATGTTCCTTTGTTAAAAAAAAAACATATAAGATATCACATGAAGTGTCCATCTGCTTAAGATTTCTGCGTGCTCAATGTATGTCCATCATATGGTAAATAACAACATGATATCTAATAAACACAAAGTAGGAGGAAGAAAAAAAGTGTCACACCGACGGTAATTTATTTATTTAATTATCATGAAAAATACCAATAAATTATCAATATTTGTCGTCAATTGGAATTATAATGCATGTTAAATGGTTTATTTTGAATTTACGTAAACTGAAGACATGTGCATGGACGAATTCTGTTGTGTACTGCTGTACAATTTCTACGAAAATAAATTTTAAAATCAAGTTTTACTTTCTCAGTTTAAATCAAGTTTTACCTCAGTAGACATGTACATATGTCTTTCCCAGACAGAAAATATACATTTTGTTCACATATTACGTGTAGAAATAAATCTTATTCAAACAGTCACTGACGAAATGTTTAATTTTTTTATCAAGGTTTCTGTGGTTAAAAGGGGCGAATATTTCGATTTTTCAAAAATCTTACGGAGACAAAAACACATTTCTAAATCATTTTTCAATTCTCGACACACACTTGCCGAAAAACGAAACTAAACAATTGAACGACAGGGCTTTCATAGTCGTGCATATTGGTCTATATAGGCGTAAATGATAATTTTTTCGAGAATATTTGATGAAAATAAACAATGGGTATTGTTTCATGACATTTGTAAGATGGTATACATTTGTTTAATCATCAGTAAACGCTACATGGGACCGCCGCATGCTTTCTTACCAAGAAAAAATAACTTTAAGTTAACTCGGAGAAAAAAGAACATCTGGCTAAGTGCTAAACTCATAAAAAATGTGGAAATATTTCAAAATATTCATTTATCATTATTTTATAATGTTGGTTGAATTTTCCTTCCTTTTTGCTTCATTAATCCGCTCGTAGTCCTCTTTTCATTGCCAAAACTGTCCGCACCGTTTTGCCAGAATATTGCATGGCAGTTAAACAAGGAAAAGCTGTCACATTGGTCGCAGCCAAAGATTCCTGTACAATCCTCCATTCAGTGATTTCTCCTTTCAACAAAAACTCACATTTGATCTGGGGAAGAGTAAGTTTAGCCTGAATATGGAGAAAAGTGAGCACATTGAGAGGTTTACATATATATTTTTAAAGAAAAGTTAAAATCCACACGCTCCTAATCTGATTTCACACAAAATAACTGTTAAACATGGTTTCAAAACATGCACTTCATGCCTGATATATATTATATACATTTACAGCCCGTCGAATCAAGACACGGCCAATGGAAGTTAAATAACATACTTGGTCTAACTAATCAAGACATGCGATCACATTTGAAACATTTTTAAGTATGGAATTATACTTATACTGACGTACAATGGCCACCTAAATGTGATATTCATGACCAGGTCAAGAGGGAATTATAGACAGAAGCCTTCGTCTTCAAATAATTTGCCTTCCATTTTACCTAAAATAAAAACATCGTTGAAAGATTAATTCCCCTAAAAGGTGTTACCTAATATAAAATTTTTCATGACTTTACATGTTTCCATTTTTTCTAATTACATGTATGTGTAAATTCAGTCTAAAATTTAAAAAGCTAGCCATCGGACTTGTCGTCCCTTGTCTCTAACAAGAACCCCAAGACAAATTGCTTACAATTCAGCAGACTCAGACAGCAAACTGACAATCCTCATGGATTATACATATAATTCATTACCATACATATAAAGTCATATTCAAGAGACAGTTATTCATGCAGCAGCGCTAGTAATATTCCATCATGTAGATAGTATTCAGTTATAAGTATAGATGATAACAATGGTAGCTGTTAACTGGATCATCTCTGATTCGCCTATTCTTTGTCATTCTCAAAGGATTGTGAGACACTAGAATTGAGCCAAATGGAACACTGCAGCATCGACCGATTCCTATACAGACGTATTGAATTCAGGGAACATTCGGTTAGTTAGTAGGAAAAAAGCTGAAAAGTAACGAATGAAAAAAGGGATATCAGACTCAGGGTATTTAGACAGTATGCAGTTGGCATATATATTACGGACCATGGGAAATTTCGCGTTGGGAACTCTATGCACTACTACATTTGCAAGGTCATTGTAAGCAAATAACTGCTTTACCCAATACAACCTACTTTGAACAAATTGACTCGCGGGGAAGTGAATGCCGTTACTTATAATATGATGGATCGATACCTAGACACCACAAAACTTCGCAAGGAGCACCTGATCAAACCACAAGTGCCGGCTGGTGTCTCCAACAGAGATAACTACAAGTTTCATACACTCTGCAGTTTGATTTGGAACATTACACACATTTACGATACATATTCTGCTGAGACCTCCTTCCTGTCGACAGTCGGTATACAGCCCCCGTGCGTCGCCGTCACAATAGTAGTACACCGAACGTGAATATAGCAGCACGGCTCTCGGGGTCTTTGCGGTAGTTAACAGAATTTAACCGTCATATATAAGACCTGCCTAAGCTGAGAAAACTTTTTTTTCATTCTGGGACAAAAACGAGTTCAGGCGTCTGTCGTACTGAGAAGAAGAAATTGGGCATTTCTATATAAATAAACGAGCTGCTGGGCCAGTAAACCATTTGGACAGAACCAACTGAAGCTGACGAGATCGGGTAGCCAGAAGCTCATTCGTCGAGATTATAAAACCCTCTCTTTGGTAAGTATACCTTATGGGGGTATATGTACAAGTCTGTCTAAACGTATTTATTTGAATTCATGTGTGTGTACTTATTTAAATTAGTAGCCAATTTATATTTTACAATATATGTTAAAGAGGAAAAATAATTATAGGCCTATAGATATTTTCATTACCATTTCTATTTGAGATGTCTTTTGTCAATTTGGTATTAGATATTCACATTTTATTTTATTTGCTTATTGGTTTTTTATCTATTTATCTATTAATGACCCCTCGAACGCATCACACATTTTGCTTAAACAAGATGGATTCAATTATTTATATTTAACTTGATTTTGTGAATAATGAACAGCGTATACGACAGTAGAGGGTGTTTATTTTTTGTCCTGGATAATGTTTCCCTTTCAAAAATTCGTAAGTTATTATCATGCAAACTTAAAAACTTCCACAGATTAGAATTTCCCGCATGTCTTGTGATATTATGTAAATGCATGGTGTTAAGTGATCTGAGGCACATTATTTGAACTCTGATTCCCGCCCTGATAGCGGATACACAGTTATTTTAAAACGGCATCAACTAAAACCTCTATATTTTACTTGGTTTATTAGCCGTATATACCACAATACTTTTTCCGTGCACAAAGTTTCTACACTGATTATTTTTGAATTTTTACTTAGTCATCAAATCAAAATAATATTCTACCGATTTGAAAATCAGTATTTCTTCTTATAAATAAACATAAAAAGTAATTTTGACGGACATGTTCACGTCCAGCCTCCGATGGGCTGTTAGTAAAAACTTATACTGATGCCCGTTATCGGATGGTAGGTAGTTACTGTGGTTTCATTCAAATGTCAATGGCCTGTATGTTTCACCCCAGTCCGCCACTGTAAATTGGCAAAACCCACCTCCAAAGCGAAAAAAAATAAACACTAGAAAGTTCAGCAGCGCAAACCTATTGCAACTGCGTACGCCATTCCTTTGTATGCGTGTAATTAATATATATCCAAAAGGTCCGTCGCCGCATCCATGGGTTTGAAAAGTACCGAACACACATACGTGCTATGAGGTTATCCCCACCCTTCCTCTTAAAACGCCAAGGTGTGATGGATAAAACGTAAACCAGTCACGGCAGAACAACATGTTAAGAGCGGCAATCAGTGCGTAAATTCAGTCAAGAGACTTATTTGTACAGGCCTTTAAACTATAGGACACACATTTGTTTATCAGCATGCCTCACAGAAAAATGGGGAGAATGCCGACTTTCCAAGGCGGCTGTTTATATCCATCCAGGGGGTTTACTGTGTCGTTACTAATGACGCAACACGCAGATACAACCATTATTGCCGGTTTGGATTACACCCGCTCCAGGTGGAGAGAGGTAATATATGTAAAAGAGGTCTGAACACATTTTACTGAAATTTTATAATAACAGCCAAAGAACAATCCATTGAATTGTTGAAGTAATCTGAATAACCGTGATAGATTTAAATTTCAAAGGATACTACCCTGTTGTTACATACAGCTGTTTCTATATGGTGCTATTGGATTGGCTTTGTTCTGGAGGAGATTTGTATGTAGTTGTTAAACCGAGACAAATTTAACTTTAGCTGTGTTTTGATTTTTTACGATGATTCAAATCTGAGACATGGTTAACTTATTTTTTAGGTGATATATATATATATATATATATATATATATATATATATATATAATGACAAAGCTAGTATGAACACAAAAAATACATCATGGCTTATTTTAATGATAAGTATGTGCGTGTTATATGAAGACTTAGTGGTGTCAGATTCATCCACGCGTTTGTCATCAGTTTTCACCTGAGCGGATGCCGGAGACATTCCTGAAAGGTCTCATCCATCATCCTGTTGAACTATCAATTTCACAGTTATTGACAAAATAGTACGTTTACCTGTATCATGAGCTGAAAGAATTATCATGAGTAACATTAACTTATATGTCACAGTAATTGACAAAGAAGGTTCTTTAATCACAGCTTTTTTATTCGTTCAGCTTAACAGGAATTCCCATAAAATGTACGCAGGACAGCTGTGGAGTTGTAACTACCCACTACATAGATCGGTTAAAGAAGCTAATACAACCATAAAGGCGCTGTGTGTCAGTCCGTAAAACAGACTATATAGGCGCTGTGTGTCAGTCCGTATCCTACTATAAGTTGAGGATTTGGGATTGGTCCCAAAATAAATATTCCACACTAAACTTTGCCGATATACGTCCCTTGCCACCAAACTGGCTCCGCAGATAAATTCTCGTCTTGCCGCTGTATTCGAAGTTCTTTCGTGTCGCATCTCCGCCCCCTAACCGAACCCTAACAGGTTTATTTCTCCAAGTTTCTCGAAACCACTTATGTTGGCTTTCATCTTGAGAATACCCTAAAAACCGGATGTCACAGGTCGAGTGTTGAAATTTTGGATAGACCGTTAGTTGTTCCAACTTACCATATACCAGCCAACTAACCATATACAAGAACGAAGACACATCGCTACATCAAAAAAGAAACATTAAGCGTCCCCATGAGAACTGGTCCCGGCCATAGCAAAGTAAATAGATTATCGTAAAACAAGTCAGACACAACTGTGCCATTTTTAATTGAAAATTACCGTCTATCCAAACTGCTTGAAGCGAAGTTAAATTTTGTAAGACCTCCAAATATGACTGATATCAAGACTTCAAGGTTCCTAACATTATTACAGCGTATACAGCAGATAAAGTGTGATAACTTATTGACCATGTACACCGAGCACAAATTAATCCCGTTTAAGGTGTTACGTATGTTGTGTATTTTGTGAAACCATTGGAACTACTTTTTATCATGTGTAAAGTGAGTGACACGACGGTATTAAAATGAAGTGTGACTTGACAAACGTGTGGTTTGAACTATTACTCTTTAGTTTATAAAACCGCTTCGGCCTTTGGTGAAATATTTGTAGCATTAGCTTCGTTTCCTATTTACTGTAACTTCCGTTCCTGTTTAATGTATCTCCGACGCTAAAAACATTTAACAAAGCATTCTGATGGATGTCTAAATTTCCCCGAGATCACATAGCATGTATTCTGCACATTTTACAAAATACAAATGTTTTAGCCTTAAATTTCTGCAAATGACATTTACCCCATAAACTAGAAAATTGCCAATATCAGAATAAAGACTCCATGCTGAAATGGTAAAATATAGCTGTGCGTCAGGAGTATTGGCTCGATATTTGTTCATATCAAACAACGCTATTCAGTTGTACCATACAAATGCGGAAATACTGGATTGACAGAGAATTTCATCATTCTGTGATATAGATGTGGATATTTTAGATAATACAAGTGTATGAAAACAAGTTATCTATAGCAAAGTCACAGTTTTCTGGCATAATGGATATAACTGACAATATATATCGCAGAAAGCGGCAGTAAATTAATTTGTATTTTTTTCCCAACAACAAATGGGAAAAAAATCCTCATCATTTAGGTTTGTATGACATTTGCATTTTATATATATCCACTTAAGCGGGTTTTAGGCAAATTTCATATGCCCCATTTGATATTTGATGTTCCTTTGTTCAAAAAACGATTAAGTCGGAATTATGCATACACAGATATTATCAGAGACATTATTAGATAAATTAGTTTGACATCTACAATCCATTATGGATGTGTTCCATTTGCACTCGCTCAGGAAGCGATCCCTCTGAAAACATGTACTATCAAAAACCTAAGCAAATTTAGTATTTATTATTGAAGTAACCCGGCCAGTACTTGAAGCGTTAGCTGGTGACCTATTTCAAGCTATTTATCTTCTATCACGAAAAGCAAAATCTCAGGAGTAAAACTTCCTTTCCTGTATTTGTTGTCATGTTAGATCACTAATTATCTCCAGTTACGAAACTACCCAGTCATGCAGTCAACCTTTTTGTCAACTGTTCCAGTCGATTCAGCTGATAAGACTTTAAAATTGGCTCCCGCTGAGAGAACCATCAAACTTGCCCTCGCATCATCGCAACACCTAGGACAGGGACTGCCACCTAGTGGCAAATAATATAACTTATTTACGGCTGTCTGACTATCCCCCTGCATATAGACCAGATCGTTTCACGTCTAATGATGCACGGGACCACGCCATACATACTACCGTCTTTGCAGGGCTATCCTTTTAAATGTCCTGTGTATTTTTCTCTTTCTTAGGTAATTAAGGTGCGTGTTTATTTATTCTTTTGCATACGAGTTATTTGAATGAATCATAAACGGTCTAAAAATGTTTATATTTACACACACAAAAAAGATCCCAGTGACAAGGTAGCGGTACTTTTTGAAGTGCTGTGTGAGTACAGTTTCTACATATACATGTACATACCTACCAAAGACCCGTAATCCATTATTCCTGTATTCTGACTGTTGTGATGATAATCAACAGAAAAGCTAAGATGAATAAATAATACTGAATTTGTTTTATTGTCTTTGAAGCCAAATACACCATATTGTTTGAATATCTGTCCGTCGAATCACTGAACTGTTATGCATCACAGAGAAATCGCTCTGATGTGTGTCCTTTTATGCATATATGCGGTACAAGAAACGAGAATATGGAATGTCTATGCTTATAGAAATACTGTTTGGCGTAATATAACTTGTTGCTTAGAAATATAGAAATCAAGCATAGAAAATTATGTACTCAAACTTTACAGATATAAGATACAAACTTATCCCTTGTATATTAAATCTTATGACAAATGAATATGATAAAAGATTGAAACATTTTATCTTTTGTACGAAGCACTTTGACAGGATTTAAACACCGTGCTTTTACATTCAGTCTCTATCTTAAAATAAATAAAACTCTGATTATAATTTATTCTTTGTCGTATGTTCCTTTTCAAGAATTTTCAAGAATCTGTTGAATAAGTAATAACGATATTTTGCTTGAATCGTACCCAAGCCTCAGGCGTCGCTCGGTTTGAACATGAGGGAATGCGACGTACTTATTCTGAAAATTGGTCCCAACCAAAACGAGCTCACTGGCAGGAGTTGGGCTTTTTTTATTGTCACAAACAGGAAGTCTGGCCTGTCACTTTGAATGCATCACTATGTTTTCTTGCTCTGTGTACCTGCGTAACAGAACAAACCTCGCGGGTCTTGGAAAGGTAAGGCGGATGTTCTGGATAATAAGACACCGTGCAGGTTACACTCGGGAGTTGTTATATTGTTTGGACAGAACAGCCAAAGATGTCGTCGCCGAGCTGTACAGATTCAATACACTTAACAGTCTGTCACCTTCGGGACCTAATTACTGCTTAGCTTTGCTTTTACTTGTATAGCGTTATTCAGTTGAATACAAATCGACAGAGCACACTATTGAGTCGAACATTTTTTTAATCATAACGCAAGTGAAAGCAACAACTATGTCGATATACTAAACGTAACAATACGAGGGCTTCATTTGTAGGCCACTTGTACACACAGACGTTTTTCAACCCCACAGCTGTTTTACATCGTCCAGTTTCAAATATGTGAGAACATGAAGAAGAACTCTTGCCTTATAACGTAAACAGAAAATTTAATGGTGAGGTAGAGAGGTAATTATAGACCCTGCACTGACTCTGTGATAAACACAGACACTGTGTCAGACCTTCCTCAAAAGCCTAAAAAGGACATAAACACGATTTATCAGAAATTTACACTACTCTCACTGCTTATTCCTATTCCTCCTTGTGTTTAGGAAATTTATGCACCAATCAGTCAAAACAAAATTGGACTATCAATCAATTTTTAACATAAATACCATGGCTAAATCCACGTGAATAGCGACCGAAGAGCGCAGCCAAGTGTCAAGTGTGCACCAAGCCCCGGCCACTAGGAATTTGAAGTCAGGAAAAAGTGTTTCTGAGTTTATTACAGAGAAACTGCAGAGTCTGTTCAGGTAATTAAAGCGCTAGAGATTGTGTGGCCCGTGAATGTTTTTGCCATGTTTTTGGTCGCCAAGTCAATTCTAAAGTGGTAAAACCCGAGCTTTCCCATATGATCCAAATGCGTTTAAAACATATGAAGCGAAAGAAGCAGCCATGGACCATTTATACTCCTTACGCAACGTTCTTGTTACATTCCCTCAACCAGTTCATTTAATTCTACCACTGCTTGCACAGGGAGCATTTGAAATGGGCCGTTATCCAAGGAAGACCCATGCAACCCAAGACTTTCATGTAACCGAGAAAATATCACTTGAAATAAATTATTACAGCATTTCCTATTCCTAAGGAAAGTACTACCGAATTTTCTTGATCAAATTTCATCCTTTGTGCAGCGAAAGTCAGACAAATCTGCGTCTCTGCCGTATGGCCTTACCGTCGTGGACACGTAAGACATTTCTACAATGTATGCCCCTTCTCACATTTTGTTTAGATGAATGTACCTTAACATTATCATTACCCTTGGTTTAAACATAATTTTTTAAACAGGATTACAAAAGTAGCCTATTTGGCTAATATGATTGCTCTTCATGTTGTAGAATTAAGAAATATAATAATTATATAACAGCTAAACAGTTGTATTTCTAGCCTTATTACTAAGGGCACTGTTGGTGCAGGTTTATACTAAATTTTGATTCACTACTAGCTGCTCAATTAAATTCAAGTCTGCTCATTAAGGCAATACCATGACCAATTAGTAAGGTTCCATGTGCTTGCCGGAGCACTTTCGTGAACGTAGTAAAATGATTAACTATCTTGCCACGCGTCATTTATTTACATCTAATCCCCATTTGTCTTCTTAGAACGTTTAATCGCAAACAGTAGAAGACAGGTGACTAAGAAAATTAGAGTCTTCACAAATATGTTTGTTGACATCTAAAACAACGTCATCAGGTTAAGTGTAAGATCGAAACACTACACCTCTAAACGGCTGTATATTTTTGACTGAAGTGGAACAAAATACACGAATCATCAATACAGTTCAATGGCCATTGAGAAATACAATTATACACGACGCAAAGGCGGGCGTGAATAATAACAAGCAGCTGGCTTGTTTCGTCTGTGAGGACCTTACGAAAGAAGACTACACATTGAAAAAGAAAGCTCAAAAACAGCTGGAACAGGCTTACGTAGAGAATCAAAAGGGATGCTTATACCGAGGAAAACTTATTATCAATGGAAAGGTCGTGCCCATTTGTGATGAAGATTAAGTGAGAGATAAAGATAATTTCGGGACAATCATTTTGGATACATTTAGTGATAAGAAGAGTTACACTGATTTATTATGAATATTCACCCGGCCTGAATTTTGATTGCGATATATGACATTTTGTTATGCTTAATTACGTGTGCACATTAGGATTGATATTCTTCTGGATGATCTTTACTTCATGTGTCTACCAAGGTAAAGCAATATCGCTAATAGTTTTAAGAAAATCAGAGTAATTAACGTAACTGTACTAACATTATGGCACAGGTTAGGACATAATCTCCAGGTATACTTAGAGTATATCCAGAATCATGTCATACAACTATAAGAAAAAGGCTGGTAATATAGGCACCTTAAACAGCAAGATTAACTTGAAGTAATGTGCTTTTTTTCTTTAGATACTACGTTAGGTATATTTTTATAGATCCTACAGCTTTATCCGTCCAATTTAAAATATGCAGCTGTGTAATCCATTCAACTACAAATACGCAGGCACATTTAAAAATAGAATGTGTTGATAAGAATGTCTAGCATAAAAATAGCAAGCCAAAATGTGCGGGGACTCGGCGACATGCGTAAAAGAAGTGAAGTCTTTCATTATTTTAATGTCAAGAATTATGATATTGTTTTTCTCCAAGAGACCCATAGCGATAGAAGTATTGAGAGAATATGGCATGCCGAGTGGGGAAATAATATATATTTTTCACATGGTACAACTGCCGCTAAAGGGACATGCATTCTAATTAAGAACAAATGCACACAGATAGTACACAATTATCAGACAGATACGACAAGAAGATACATAATTTTAGACATTTCTATTCAACATGAACGTTATACAATGGCGAATATATACGCGCCTAATATAGATGACCATGGATTTTATAATACCTTTTTTCAAGCCATCAATAATTACACAAATGAAAACATAATTATAGGAGGGGATTTTAACTTGCCATTGAATTTAAAACTTGATAAACAAGGAAATCTTAAAGATGATACTCATAAACAAGCAAGAAATGCTGTGAAATGCTGGATGGAAGAAATGGACTTGCATGATATATGGAGAGAAAATAACCCAACGGAACGTAAATTTACTTGGTGTAGACATAGACCATCTCCTGTATTCTGCAGATTAGACTATTTTTGACGGCTTTCAAATTATTTGGTAATATTGTTCAAACAGATATTCTTCCTGGATATAGGTCCGATCATTCGTTGATAACAATAGAAATGAAAATTATTAAAGAAAAGAGAGGTCCAGGATTTTGGAAAATGAATTGCGCCTTACTTAAGGATAGAGAATATATTAAAAAAGATTAAAGAAACAATTCAATCAGCAGTTAAAGAAAATAAAACTGCAAATCCTCTACTTCTTTGGGACACCATAAAATGAAGAATAAGGGGAACATCAATATCTTTTGGTTCGTATAAAAAAAAAATTCTCAACCACTGGGCTACACTTGAAGACAGTCTTAAAATATTACAAGTTGAATATGAGAAAAATCAAAATGACACTATTTTAGAAAAAATAGAAAATGTAAAAAGAGATATTGAAAACATCATTAATATAAGGACACAAGGCGCCATAATTAGAAGCAAAATAAAATACTTTGAGGAAGGAGAAAAAAATACTGCGTACTTTTTAAATATGGAGCGTAGAAACGCGAGCAGACATACTATAACTAAATTAAAAATCGAGGACAGATTGGTGACAAATCAAAACGATATTTTAGAAGAGCAGGAAAAATTTTATAAAAATTTATATACAAGTTATCCATCTAACCTACGTCAAGAAATACAGAATGAATTTTTTATTGAGAAAACGATTAAGTTGACTAAAGAAGACTCTGATAAGTGCGAACAAGAGATAACTACTAATGAAATTTTTAATATACTTAAAACCTCTCCATTAAAAAAGTCACCGGGAACAGATGGATTTCCTGCAGAGTTTTATCGAATATTCTGGTCAGATATCAAAGATTTATTAATGGAATCCTATAATTATGCTCTAGAATTCAAACAATTATCCATTACTCAAAGACAAGGGGTAATTAGTCTTATCCCCAAAAAAGACAAAGACCCAACACAGCTAAAAAAAACTGGCGGCCTATAACTCTCCTAAATTTTGATTATAAATTACTGGCAAAATTTTAAAGAGAAAGGTCCTTACCTTTTTATTTTATGTGTTGAACAACTAGCACAAAATATTAGAAATAACAAAAAGATAGTTGGAATTAAAATCGATCAAATTGAACATAAAATAAGTCAATACGCCGACGATACCACGCTGTATCTTTCGGGAGATATTGAAACATTTCATGAAACTTTAAAAACCTTAGAAAACTTCAGGATATTGAGTGGTCTGCGTATAAACAGAGACAAAACGAAAGTAATGCCATTGTATAATCATAACAGAAATAAAGAACAAATTGAACAACTAGACTTGAAGTGGACAAAAGGTCCGGTTTCCATGTTAGGAATTGAGCTTTACACAGAGTTTGAGAAAATAATTGAATTTAACTACAAATCAATGCTTGATAAAATATCTAATATCATAATGAGGTGGTCAAAAAGATTTATTATGCCTTATGGGAAGGTGATAGTTTTAAAATCTTTAGTAATGTCGCAGTTAGTGTATCTTCTGTCTGTGCTACCAAATCCAAAAAGAAAATATTTCAAGAAGGTTGAGCAGAAGATATATAAATTCTTGTGGGATAATAAACCAGACAAAATGAAGAGAAGCAATACAGTTGCACCGCGGGGATTAGGGGGATTAGATATGATCCACATAGAGAGCCAGGCACAAGCACTTAAAATCGCTTGGGTAAAACGGCTGTTAGACAGGGAACAAATAGATGGTTGGCGCCATTTGGTAAATTTTCAATTTTGAAGACGGGCAGAATTAATATTTAAAAGCAACCTTAATGTGAAACATGCTCTTGCATTACATTTACAATTAAGCGACTTTTGGAGAGATGTTCTTGTAGTTGGTGCATGATTAACTTCAGAAGTCCACAGCTAAACAGTAGTCTCTTGAAGCAGATTATCTGGTATAATTCGGATATACAGGTCGATTCTAAACCCCTTTATAATAAAAAGTGCATCAAACAGGGAATTCTAACATTTGCGGATATACTTAATCAAAGCGAGGGAATTTATAAGTTTTTAACATATGATGAACTAAACACAAGATATGGAATGTATCTAAATTTTCTTGACTATTTACAATTAAGACATGCTATACCAAAGGAATGGATCGTAAAGGTTAATTTTGAAAACAGAATAGAAGTTATGAGTATTTTAGAGAAGATAAGAGACATGAGGAAAGTATCTAAATTTGCTTATAAAATTATAGTGGAGAACGTTTTTACTCTAGCTGAAAACTCAATACAGAAATGGAACGAACAATTGACGTTAGACAGAACAGAAATATTTAAAGCCTATAATTACATTTATAGTGTATCAAACTGGGTAAGGTTGCGTTTTTTTACAATATAGACTTCTACATAGACTTCTGCCCACGAATGGATATCTATTTAAATTAAAAATTAAGGAAACGGAGAAATGTGGTTTTTGTAATAATGAGGTAGAAACTTTAGTTCACTTATTTTGTAATTGTAATGTGTCTAAGGATATATGGTCACAGTTGACAATGTGGTTAAAAGGATTTGAGGTAAAAACTCCAATCCTAACAAATAAGCAGATCATACTTAATATGTCTGGGTTAAAGTGGTTTGATACTATTGTGTTGATTTCAAAATGGTACATGTATTCATGCAGATGCAAAAATATTATGCCTTCAATTAAGAGCCTTCAACAACGGATTAGAATGGTATATGGAATAGAAGAGCAAATTGCCCTTTAAAATAACAAAATGGCAGATCATAATAGGAAATGGTGTAATGTTAAATGTGCTCTGTAACACAGTTATTTAATTTGCTGTACGACATCAGGACTGATTGATTGTAACTTTTGTTTGGAATAAAGCTATTTAAAAAAAAGTCAATA
Source organism: Sipunculus nudus (assembly GCA_026874595.1). Lineage (NCBI taxonomy): Eukaryota > Metazoa > Annelida > Sipuncula > Golfingiida > Sipunculidae > Sipunculus > Sipunculus nudus. The sequence continues at coordinate 45,684,143 of CM049314.1, read as the reverse complement.
TAGTTCAATTTAGTACTCGTTTTTTTACACAATTTTACATGATAACCAAGCAACGCAATGCAATAACATTCTGTTAAGTAGATAAAGAACAATATGTCTTTTGAATATATATATATATATTTTTTTTAATATATGTATATATATATATTTATATATATTATAGTAATAATTGACGCACACATACACACATATATATATATTTATCTTCAGAAATATAAAAATACCCGATCATGTGATTTCACTGGAAATTTGAGGATTAAATTAAAATGTGAGTATTTCTTATATAAAAATTTAAGAATAGAACAGCAAGAATCATACAATTTTACGAGATTGTTCAAAAATATTGACTCAGTTGAATATCATATTTCTGACACTTGGAGAAGAATTGCCTAGAGAAAGGAGCAAACAATGACTTGGTTTTTTGCTCTATGCTGACTCACTTAGGGCTTTCGGATAAGATCACGTGACAATTAATTAATTTTTTTATTTTTAAATTAATTAGATATTTCACCATAAATACAACCACGCTATGTGAATAGATTTTCTACATATTGTTATAGATCTTCATTTGTGATAAACACACCATTAGTACCATCCCGGCTGAACCTACTTTCATTTTGGTTGATGAATAATGTATTGAATCTATTCGTCCTCAAATGGTTTAATTAAAATACTTAGATTTAAAATGATTCAATCAGTTAATTGGCTCTTGCCCGTGTGAAGACATTAAAAGCATTTAGATCGAGCAGGCTTACCGGAGCCATTGGGTTATATTCTACTGGCCCACGTGTTGTTATTTCTCTAGATATTATAACATATATTAAAGTCAAAGAATTGTTCCGGTTTGATTTTTGTTAGAGGTGTGCCATAATAATTTCTTTCATGTTTCTTCATTATATTTAAAGATAAAATAAATAGAAATTTTTAGATAGAAGAAATACGAAGACCATCTATTGTTAAATATTTCATGTTTTTCATAATAAAATTTCCTTCTCTAGTTCGATTTCTTCTTTATCTCACTTACCTTTACTTTATCTAAGAGCAAAAACATATTTTGATACCTTTCTCTTACTCTAACCTTACTAAATTTTCCCCTTTTTATTGAAACGAACAAATCAATGTGTTAAAATGAGTCTCCTATGTTTCGACAAAACTGTGTCACAAATTATGTGACCTGTGAATTGCAGATTTTACATAATACGCCGTATATGTAACCCAGTCCAAAAACAGGTACAACCAAGCATGGCCCTTTAGCCCAGCCTGTTTCTCTTCTGTCAAAGAAGATGTCATTAATTCTATAGTTCAACACCGTAAAGCAAGAACCTTCTTCTGTAGTTTATTACGGTCTCGTGGCTTGCAGCTGGGAGTGAGATATCACTGTTACTACAAGAATTATGTTTCCACTGTTCCTCGTCAATTTTCTTTTGAGTGATTATTTAAAATGTGATTTATAAGAATTTCAGTCAACGGACTAGACACAGACACAATAATGTTGCATGGACATGAGTGTCAAACAAATCAGACCAGTTTAACTTCATGCAGGTGTTGTAGAGCTTCTGTACTTTCGTCCACCAGTTTGTAACAGTTTGCACTGTCACTCCATCAATCATACCGTCTGTGAGCCATCATTTGTGATGGAGCGCTATATGGTCCATTGGCGCCTTGTATCGGACTGCCGTGTTCTTGTCTCCGTGGCAGCACATATTTAAACAAAAGCGCGGCCAAGCTGTCCAGTTTTTGATCTTTCATACCTAATTACTTTTAAAAGTGGGAATTATATCAGGTCGACTTTAACCAGATTTGAAGTAAGACGGGTGTTAACAGCTTTAAATTGACAGAAGCTTTTACCTGACACATCCATACGTTTGTTTTCTGTGGATAATAAGTTTCTCACAAGACAAATTATGCTTCTCTTGTCTTCTTTTTTTTTTATTTTTAAAACTCTTTTTCTGAAAATTTGAATTTGTCTCTCCCTTAATTTACTGATTAGCAAACATATACATGTGGCCTTGTTTATATATTTTGGCGACTCGTGGGCCTTTTTACCAAATGACTGCTATAAGTAAACTATAATTATGACAAATCTTTCGGGGAAGATTCAGAGATTCCTTAAATGTAAATGGATCAACATATAAGTGACCACAACAAAGATAATTAACCGTACGTACCTCTTAAGGAATATTTCCTCCAGTGACGCTGGTGGTACTAACATCGGTTATGGATAGTCTTTTGGGTATTTTTGTCAGTTTGCACCAAGTCGTGACACCTAATGGATTCCTGGAAAGATAGGTTTAGCCCTGAACTGATGAAAAATCGGCGTTCGCCGAGGTGAATGGTCTCTGTGTGTTGTCTTGTTTTCTTAATAATCATGTTGCGAAATTATCCATTGTTTAATGCAAACATTTTCGGTTTTAATATCAGGACATTTTTGTGGCATCATTATCCGTAACATTATCAACCGATCACTCAAAACCTCTCTCACAACGCCCGTAACCCTAAGTAGGTCAATCCACAAATTTTTACCCAAATATGGACACAGATATAAATTCATGATCCCCTTTAGGTTCCCCCTTCCAAGGTCTTAATAACGTTGAAATCTTTAAGATATATAGCTGACCAATTAATCAAAATTAACCAGACGTTATATTTATGGACGTAACTATTGAAATAAACTGAAATATTTAATCCATGTGTGCAATTAAAATAGCTCATACACCTTTTTTATCATAAACGGCAGCAGCCTTTAAATTCGGACTGTATACAACCAAGTGCAAAAGTAAGTATTAGTTATTAGTTACACACATATTTATTCACTTGAGTACAAATGGTAAAGTTTTACGATTTGGCAGAGCACTCCGTCAGAGTCAGTGTTGTTTCAATCTTTAACAGCACAGACCTTTGCAGATTACATTTACCATATCCACGAGTTATATTAATATGTCAAATCCACTTATTCTATCTACAAACACACTTCTTTCCAGGCTCCCAAACCACCGTGTAAAAAATGACAGCGAAAAAAGTTAGCGGTAAGGCGAGGGCGTTGCTGTATAATTTCTGCTTGATCTTAGGTTCCGGGTTTATAAGTGGGCATTAAATGGGTATCAACAAACAAGATTACCTGGTAATGAGAAATTTCATTGCTTGTGTGGCACATAATAGTTGGCTTCTAATCAACCCGGTATCTGTAAAAAAAGACAAGATGTGAACGAGAGCAGTGTCCAAGGACTTCTGAACCGAGTTGAAACAAAGGAATAAAAGCATGGGGATGAATGGCTTATATTGAAGACTGGCCGGACCGCTTCACAGTAATAGCGTTACTGGCTCGTTTCGAAACATTGCAGTATGGCAAGGGAGTTTGTCATACACAATAGCGCGTGTATAATTAATTTAGAGGCAATCTGTCGTACTCTTGGAAATGAACATTTGTTGTTCATCCATAGATCGCCATTTCTATCACTAACAGGCTCGGCCATTCACAGAAGACAATCGAGCTTTGGGAGGAAGCAGAGGTCCCGCGGAGAAATATTGGGACTGTTTAGGAATAATTTAACCAGCTTTGTGATTTTCATTACGGTCTCTGCATATAAACGACACAAAGGGTCATCTCTCAATTTACAACCCTGGTGACATGATTCATGGAATCTGTACTTTTTCTTGGCCTTTAATCATATTAAAGTAGATTTATCTTCTTGGTGCAAATGTACCTTCTCTTTGAAAACAAGTGTGAATACACCCTCTATAGCTGGGACCTTCTTCCTGCAACGCCATAAAGCCTAATTGTAATATGTAGGTGAACCTTTGACAGAAGTTATTACTGCATTATTACTCCACCAAATAGCGTTAAATTCTTTTTCACCCCTCCGCCTATTTTTCATCCTCTATTGTCTTCCATCACATCTACGTTGCTTTAGATTTTTTTATAATATTTTCCTTCTATAACGTGACCAAAGTACAGATGGGAAAAGTTGTCACTTAAATTGGTACACTGTTTAAACCTTAATCACATCGCCTAGAGTACATTCATTCAAAGTCATGCAGTTCAACTTGATGACTATGAATGAATATGTGTAGTCCTGCATATACCTGGATCCCCTAATCTAACTCTGTGATGTACTGCAGTATCACGCTTAATTGTCAGTTGCTCTACAAATGCAGCAATAAATACCAAAGGATGGCCTCCATCCAGGAAGAGGAATCTTGTCTCAACGGCATAATCATATAAATTAAAAATATATTATGGCGATCAAAATTATCTCCTAAATTTAGTGGATTGTCCCTTGGGTGTTGAGCTAACCCTCTAAAATGTTATCAAAATTAATTCATAGCATTTTTTGCGTTGAGTTAAAATAGACCAACCAACCAAACAAACAACCAGGAGAAAAATTAATACTTTCCTGAGGGATATATAATAATGTCTCCATAACTACTCTCGATGACTTACGCCTTGCTTCATTTTAATATTTTTCAGAGAGATGGCTGCCATCAGCAATCCGTGGTACGCAATATCAGTCACCTGCATGTTGGTGGTTCTGTACCAGATGACCTTTCTGGCGGGTGGCGGGGACGCGAAGGTGCTGCCACCACACTGCAAACCGTGCAAGTACGCCTCTGCTCCAAACACACTGAAAATGACATCGGTGTGCAACGGTTGTGGGGAGATGTTCGGCTCCACATACGAACACTGCTGTTTGTGCGACTACAGTTATTACGACGCCTGTAAGGGAGCTGTCCTAGGGACCCCAATGAAAAAAAGAACCTTTGATGCTTTCTTTAAATGATATATACAGTACACTCCCTGGATAATTATTAAAAAATAATGCAGTTAATTTAGTAAACTGTGAATTATATATGTTCGTACAAATATTATATACCGGCTTGTTGGTACACGCTAATATCAGAGAGAAATGCCAGTGGCAATGTGGACTATGTTGTTGCATTCCATCCGTTACATGGTAACAAGATTTTATCCAATTTTCCTCTCTTAATCAATTATTGTCAATTCTTTGACATTAAATACTTTAAATTCCAATTTGTGTTTGATATTGTACTTCCATAGAAGATGTGTGCGACTGTGCGGGATTTATTCTAACGTTTATTCTATTTATTCTAGGTTTCAAAAGTGTAATATGGAACGAGTCACCAATCCTTATCTGCTAGAATATATAAAAAGAGTTACCATGCATGCATGAGACAATATCAATATTGCACGTCTCAAGTAATATACGTGTAAATACGTGTAAATGTAGACCCTATCATTACGCATTCTTCGGAATCAGATTATTCATACAGCTAACGGGATCTGTTAAAAGTCTTGTTAACGATAACGGCAATAAGAAAAGAGGACCCCGGTTCCATCTGAGCCAGAGATACGGAAGCAAATTAGAACATCGTATGAGAAAATATTAATACGGGAAATATGAAATGAGCATAGAAAACTAGACCTTCAGAAAACTTCTTAGCAAACCTCATCCTCTGTCAACAGAATGCCTACCAACCGGCTGTCAGCGCATCCTTGAATAAATCCATTGTGTCACTGTTGCAGGAAAATATAAAAATTTCCCTAAAGGCCATTATTCTGTAGTAATATGCTCATTATTGCGTATTATATAAATAACATATATACAGAAGGGATGGTTAATTGGTATGTTTATAATACACTAAAAAATCAGTCGGACTGTCGGGTAGATCAGTTACAATTTGGACCGTAGAGCAATATTCATACATCCATACTATATGTCAGTATCGGACAAAATAGAAAATGGACCGTATCTTCGACGAAAACACAATATTTTACTCATGTATATCTACAAGGGTAACGCTATATAACTAATTTTCTTTGCTAAAGCCGATAATATTTGTCTAACCTTGTTGAGACATTATATTAATCTCCTTCTTTGTGGCTTTATGTAAATGTCTATTTAAATAATATGAATGTAGACTGGCCACACCAGTGCATCACAGACAATATGGGTCAGAAGATGTAGATTTTAGCTTTATTTTATTTTATTTTATATACATGGATTTTACAATTAACTATAAAAACTAATACGAGGAACTCTCCACGACTCGAATGATGGCGTTCGGTAGTTTGTGGGAGAACCCGGAAAAAAACCACTGACCTTGAACGGGCAACTATACAACCCACTCTAATAGCACCGCCGGGGATCAAACCGGGGTCACCAGCGGAGAGAGTCGAGCATGTTACCACTCGACCATCCAGGCCCCTTAAAATTCATAATGACCCTCGGATTTATGGGTCATATACTTCTAAACAAAGCCTTACTTATCACGGTGTATATCCACATTTGTCCCACAAGGGGATTTTTCCATTGCTGTCTGAGGTTTAAGCTTTGATCTACCGGTGTTTTAAGCAAGCGAACAGCACGTGGTTTATCGTGATTAGATGGGCTGATTTGTGGATTTAGGACCGTACCAACTGATACTGATACCACACCATACGACTGATCATCAGCATAGTAGTGGTCGTATCCCTATATTAAGTACCATTATATCTTCAGAGGTTTTTTTCATAAAAAAAGAGAGAATGTGTTAATCAAGAAGTTCACGATTGATAGCTGGTGAGGGTGATGTGTGGACGCGTCGTGGAATATATTGTATTAGTTACAGCGGCTCACTCCTTTATCATGGGATAGGTATCCCCAGAAGACATTCCAATATCATTTTATATCGAGAAGATAACAAGATAATGTCAAGAATATGTCTATATACAGTCCTGCCGAGCAAATTTACTCAAACACTGGATCATTCCATGGCCATATAAGATTAAGTAAGGCGCTGGATGAGAAAGAGACCCCTTTGCACTGACCTTCAACCTAGAGCTATTGTCTTTCCAACAAATAAATAAAACTAAACTTTTTAGTAAAAATGTTATTGAATTTCGGGAAGATCAAATTAAATTAATTATTTAATATATTAATTCGGGAAAGGACTTGTTAATGAATACATCTGAATACAGTCCGTAGATTTCTTTTTCCCCCAGAGACATTATTTTGTTAATCAGAAATCCGTCGTTGGATAAAAATGTGATATTAGTAGCCAGCCTTGTGGCTGGCTAATGGTTAATTTTAATTCCATAAGAGCAAACGTGTACATTTTTATAGTTTGTGATTTTTCTAACGAATATATAATTTCAAACAGTTTAATATTTTGCCTTGTCAGTATATCTTTCCGCCCTATAAATAACTGACGGTTACACCACTCTTCATGCCGAGTTTACACAAGCCTTATGATTGTGGAGAGCATACCCTTAAGCTCATAGCCAATCTGAAAGTAGGGTCGATTCCTAGCCGTGAAAACCCGACTCAGTAGGCAATCAGATAATTGGGCTGGTAAGCCTACTCGAGTCGTGATCCAAGTTATATCTAGGAATGTATCGCAGTGGTCTTGCATCAGGTTGCATTCATATCGTGGTAAACGGCCCATATTCTCAATATTATGCTAAAAATAATGAATTTACACAATAGTATACATGTGAGCTCACAACCAAAACTGAAACACCGTTTCCATGGACCTGTCGGCCATGAAGCATTGTCAGAAATGACGAAAATATTGGCATCTTCATTAATGCGTTCCTCAGACATAGATGTAATGACACTCTTGCGCTAGTAATCTGTTCGTAATGCCAGGGGGGCGATATGACGCTAGGTCGATTCTACCCTAACCAGGATTAGCACCCTTCCATATTCAGTGCTTCGCCTATTTCACCCTAAAAAAACCCAGGTCTAGTCGCCTGTATGACGGTGTTAATGGTGACATCGACCCTCGCTCTTAATCAATGGGTATATTTTTTTATAACTCCCGTCAGGGATACACCAGACACCTCCTAATTGATGGCAGCGTCTGACCTTTACTACTGAAGGCGTGAGGTCGTATTTAGCGGAACAGACATCCAGTATTGGTAAGCGTAAAAATGATTACTGTAAACGAGTGTCCTGACCATTGCTTTTTTTGCAATTAAATCTACTCAGGAGAATATCTTTAATGCATATGCTGTCTTTAATTCTGATTTTATATAATTTAATGTATTTCGCAGTAAATTGCTGACCTGTACTGAACTGAATATCAAACAGTTCATAATAAAATCAAAATAAAAATGTTTTATTCGGGGGGGGGGGGGGGGGGGTAAAATCGACGCGGGAGGTGCCTGAGAACCAAACCTTTTAATATTTTTGGCATTAACATCTTCGAGTTACCACCAGGGTCACTCTCACCTAAATAAAGCTGTTTCATAATTTTTTTTCTGAAAGACCTTGCGGATAAATGGATTGACAAGCTAGAATGAACTTTTTTTTAATACGATAAACTGTAGAAATCTGTCGAATAAAATGTAACCTATCCATTCGATAGATTTACGATTCCTTTTCATTTCCCGGCAATTCGATTGAGGTAAGGGCGTAATCAAAGTTTGCCAGCGTGCATGGATACTATTATAAAATATTACAGGTTATAGGCTCGTCTTAGCCTTAATTGCAGCCTTATCTGAGTGAATCCTGAACTTTTATTAAATACACAATAGGCTATAACAAAATATCTTAGAGACCACTTGAGATATGACGCCACGTTTGAACGCATTGAAAATCAACTAACCTTGCCTTGACCCGAGCTGAGCTGTTTCGGTAAAACCCCGTGAAACGAGATGCGGACAAACACCGACAAAAGGGATCAACTTAAGCCACGTGGTCACCGCCCAGAGAGAAAGTTCATGTGCTGACAGGAGCGCCATCTGATTGTTGAAATTATAACTACTAAAAAAACATTCCTCAATCCAAACGTCTCGTTATCTTCATTTCTAATCATATTTTATCCCAAACATAAAATTAACCTCATGATTAACCATTTTAACTAATTTATAATTTTACAATTTTTTAAATTACTTTATAAAATACAATCTTGAATGTTTCATTGCGCGCATCCCAACGGCTGTTGGCTCCAGCGCATGCCCGCAGAAAAATACTACTTTCTGGGCTATTGATATAGCCATAAATAAAAAATCAAATCCAGCATGGTTCATTATTATTCATGATATCCAACTATTGCTTTTCATTACGCTCTTAAACCGAGGTACCAAGCCGACCAGTTATACGTACGCAAGGCTTGCAAGCGTAAACCTAATCACATTACATTATTAAGCATATAACAATGCCGATAAAACTAATTAACATAGATTTGGCAAATACTGGTCCCATACAGGAAAAAAATGTGATCTATCTTTTAAAATGAGGGTATGTGATAAAAAACCTATTTTGTTTTTCTACTGCTTCTTGTTGTCTGATTTTAAATACCTTTGTATAAATTGTAACAACAATTACTGATTAATATATATATATATATATATATATATATATATATTATATAATTAGGAATTATTCTTATCATGTTTTCCGTGGTGTATATTGGTGGACCGGGTCGGATCATCTCTCCTGTGGACTCGAGTACTGAGTTATTGAACACCCCCTATCCAGTATCCAGCGTCATGGGTTTGCTCTTGGAGGTACACGTACAATAGTCTGTTACACGGACACATGGTGGCGCGCCGCTACCCCCAGTGAGGCTACACTTACATGCATGTATATGTAAATAGAAGGCCTGGCTGAAATCCAGCACAATTACATCAGTTTGGTCACTCCCCTGATTTTGAATGCTTGTGTAGTCATGGGGTGCTTCAACAAGTTGTCCTTCACAGGACATACCTGTTCTAAACCCGTGCTGTTTAGAAGTTACAATGCTGTTAAAACACATGTTCGAATAACTTGCATTGGAATGCAGTTAAAGAAACAGGTCTGTCATTTCCTGGTTAGGATATGGCACCTTTTTAACAGATAGGGCATACTGTTGATAGTATTTCATTAAAAATAAGTCCTCTATAAATTTACCATTTAGGTTACAGTTCTAGAATACGGGTTCTGGGTAAAATAATCGGAAGCTAATGCTTTAGTGGCTTCTCTGACTTGGCCACAACCTGCAATTTATTCCTAGTGACATTCAGACTAAACCTTGTAGAAACTATACTGTGATCAGACATGCCAGGGTATGTTGGTATATCCTGAATCAAACCTGGTTTATTTATCAGTAACAGATCTATAGTTTTACCTGAGGATAGACGTGTTGGGTCCAGGCAATGTTGACTAAGGTCAAGGTCATCAAACATCTCCAAAACATAAGAGTACAGGATTTTATCATTTGTACTGTGTTGTTTATTTTTGACCCAATATATGCATGTTAAATTGACGGCTGTACCTATTATATAAAATCTTGGAAGTATTTTCAGTTCATTCATATAATCCACTTTTGACCGTGGTGGCCGGTATATAGATCCTACGTTAAGTATTGTGGCGCTATTTAGTTTGATTTGTGCCTATGCAGATTCTGTTTCTGTACCTGTTCCTTCAAAGACCCCTTCTACATAATCTATGTCTTGTCTTATCGTTATAAAAACTCCACCATCCCCTTCTGTTTGATTACTTACTACCGTTTGGAAAGAATTCTCATGTTAGGTGGTCTGGCCCTAATTTTAATTCATGGTACAGGACAACATGGGGACTGTGTTCTTCCAGGATTGCTTAGGCACGTTTGCCTAAGCTTCGTAATTAATTATAATTCAGTGATGTTACTTCGAAATATTTTGCTATGTTTCTCTGACGTTGCGTGTTTTCTTTAAGGGGATGTTTTTGCAAAAGGAGGCGGTCTTAAAGAACCCGGGGAAGTATGGCTGGGAAAACTACTGGTGGCTCTATCATTGTCAACACCGGTGGGATTTTCTTCTGCTATCACCTCAGGCTAGTAGTGTGGTAAAAATGTTTTGAAAAAATGTTGGTAAATAACATTTTGTGAATACAAGACCAAACTTTAGTTCTCCGGAAATTCTTCATATTTTGAATCTATGATGCCAGAATATCTATTATACACCCATGAGTCACAATTATCACAAGCAATTGCTTTATTATTAGCTATGACTGCTCAAGAACAAATACCACATAGGTATTTGGAGGTCAGGGTCTTGCTTCTGCATGGGCAACATCTTCACTCAGTATAATTAGCAAACTTGCAATTAAAACAGACCTTTGCAGCAGGAGATTGTATACTTAGGTAAAAGACTAGATTTCTGTTACCATAGATACTCCTGTGTCAAACTCCACACCCTGGGTAATGTTGACATGTGTGTGATAATACTAGTTGTTAAGAGAATCATCATAAAATACTTGAAGTGTTGCAGTAAGTCACAAGATATTCCAACTAGATAAAACATCCATTTAGTAATGGCATTTATATTCATCTCTGCACATAAAATTTGTTGAGCTATTCAACTTAAAAGTAAAAAAAAAAAAAAAAAGGCAAAAGTATTTCCGGATTTTTTTTTCATGCGACGCAACTAGAAATGACATCAAAAGTATATAAGGTATAATTATGGCGATGTTCAACCGAACTATGCATCTGATAAGTTCACTAGTCCGCTCTGGCTTTGTTGATAATGATCACCATAATGACACGAATACATTACAATACGCCCGTCAGCCTGATCTTATCGAGGGAGGGTTGGACACCCTGCGGGCTGCCTACTTTGCATTTCGTCTTGGTGACAGGGACCATATCTTTTCACCTGTCACTTCGATTTGTTAGCTGATAGCTCACCCATGTACAGGCATACTCCTCTCCGATGGTCTGAGCTACATGGTAATTTCACCATTATGTAAGATTATCCGGCAAATTGCAGGAGTTTTAGAAATGATATTCAAGTTACCTAAGATGGGTAATAGACAGAGGCTAATTGGTAGAGACATCTGCATCCAGTAATCACTATACTAATATATACATGCGAGTTCAGTCCGGCTTTTCATTTGTCCGTATCACTGTCTTCACCATTGACTAGACCCAGTATCCACTATCCACAGAGATGGTCAGTGAGGCAAACTATGTTGGCACATGTGTGAAGTTCTTTGTAAATGTCCACCCATGCGCAGGTTTAAGCTGGGTTTTTACTTATGCGGTCCGGACACGGATACGGGTAGGGATACGTACACGAATACGCATATGTACACCATGCGCCGGCTCAAGTCATACTTTCACCAGGTTTAATTGGGCCTAAGCATAGTAAACATAAGTAAAACAAGTGCGATATAAATCATATATGAGTCAAGTCTTGTATTTTATATATAAAACATGTTTGAATGATTAAACAACATAACAATTTTTCTATAAATTGTTTATTATTATTTTTCAAGTTGAACTGGGATTAGATTTTAACTCATTCTCTTGATTCCCTGTTTGACTATTTATAGCTATCTGGCCATGTCCCACTGTGATTAATACCTTACACTGATATTGTGTCCCTGCAGACAAAAATGGGTAAAGGTCAATAATATATTTGGGCCTTAAGCTGGTTGGGGGGGGGGGGGGAAGTGCCTTTTGTCCCCCTAACTTTCTAGAGGAATGAAGTACGTGTACATCATTTCACAATTTAGAGATGATTTCCTCCATTCAATTGATAGTTCAGTCATATTTTTCCTCAATAATCATTAATCTGTCGATTGCCCCCTGATATTTTATGAGCAAACAAAACACATAATTTTATCCGGATATATATATTTTTTCAATGAACCTTCACCGACAATGAAAATGTTTCTGATTTAGGTATTTTGTAATCCCAAAAACTTTAAGTAAATACGTGTAATTACTGATTCACTCGGGGTAAACGTTTATTTACTGAAAAGTCCAGGAATACGTGTATTTTCTAAAGTCAGGTCCAGGAGTTTCACGTAAATTAAATTACACACAAATCACAGACAACAATATTTTCAATTCATCAATATCGACTAAATTCAGACTGCCATGCGTGAATTTACTTCGTGTCATCATCAATATATGTATGCTGAATACTAGCAATCGTTTATATCCATGGTGTTACCCGACCGATATGGTATTACCCATCAAAACAGTGAAGTAAGCACATAATTAAATCAGTCCTCATATATTGGTAAAATGTATATGATACTATTATGCTGAATACTAGCAATCATTTATATATGTATATTACCTGACAGATATGGTATTACCCAGCGAAACAGTGACGTTAGCACATTATTCGAATATTGCAATTGAATCAGTCCTCATTTATTGTTACAATTTATGCTACTATGACATCTGTAATAACACAACTCTTTGGCTTTAAAGCACTTGCAGCGATTCGTCTGACACTTTCCCGGGACGATGCATTTACATTTTGTGAATCCTTGTCCATCCGATGTAGATTGGTCAATAACAGCAGACCGCAGTGATACAGATTTATCCTGACAAACATCATCAAATGTAAGTAGGCGATGAGAGCACGGACCAAATTCATTTCTCGAATACAACCCCTTCAAAATTCCAGTTTTCATTGCAATGCTGTACTGATCTATATCTATTTGCCTGAAGATGATAACACTAGGTATATTTCTTGGGTCTCCTTTACCCCGGTCCAGGTATAGGAAAGGCAACGTAATCACCAGGCTCTTTAGCTTTGCACTCCACACGGCTACACTTTAACATCAATTTCTATTGCAATGCAAATGTATTTCGTTAAATACAAAACATTTAAAACACTTTTTACACCTGCCTACATAGGTTTGAAAATAAGTAACACTAATATAGCTAGGCTGACCATGGGACCAACTTCATACAAATTTCTACCTGCCCACATATGTTTGAAATTAAGTAAATTTGCATGATCACTAATTTCACTAGGCTGGCCATGCAAGTATTCTGAAATACCTTACTTAGCAAGCAGATAATAGCCTTTCCTGCTCTTTCTACCGGACTGTGAAGCTGCTGCTTTAACATCATCCAGGAGGTTAAAGTACTCAGCTTACGGTATTAAAAAGGATTTACCCTCGTCTGGCAGTAGTTCTTGTTTGAAGACTTGTTCGGTGTTATCTGCAGACATCTTTCTGGTAGGAGTGTGCAGAGTACACACGTCCACTTTCAAGTTACATCGGTATTTATAGAGTTAATGAGATGAGGTCCCCTGATCAAGGAAACAAGCTTCTCTTAACATGAACTCACTACTGAAACCCCACCACTGGAATCCACGTTTATCTGCATGGGATAAGTGGTCTGTGTCCGAACTTACCTGAAACCCATAGAGTAAATCATGGAAATGAAGTCATCAGAGCATAGAGTAACCTAATTAGAAAACCCTTCAGTAAACCATGTTCATGAAGCAACCAGAGCGATCACCTTATTAGAGACCACCCAAGCATACTGCATATATTCCCTGGAACCCCTTAAAGTGGCCAAATCACCTATAAAGCATGTTGCATTAAGACAAAAAATAGCTATTCCTTTAAAAAAATGTATACCTGCCAAAATATTGCCCTGAAACCGCTTGCTTACTCCTGTAAACAAGTGACAAAACACTGCACCGGGCGCGATCACAGGTGTCTACATAAACCGCGCGTGTACCGCCCGGGCCAAACAGGAGATGCTCTGACTGACTTGGCCCATAAATGTAATACATATTTCTGCTGGCTGAAACTTCGCGTCTTGCGGCTCTCAATCGGGCCTCCTTGTTAAGGTAAATAAACGCATGTGGACTGTGTTTACCAACAAGCAGGGCCATAACAAGGTGTTTATCAGCCGTATGCGAGGTACTGAGTCTGTGTGCTTGGCTGGTTTTGCTCGAAAACGTCTGTATAAAGCAAAACTTAACTGATTGTGTGAATAAATAGACATAATATTTTCCCTGATTATGTCTCTTTAAGTAAATCTTGGTAGAAAATGCCCCCATTAATATAGGAAATAGACGTATTTCCTAGACTTCTCAGTAAATACGCCTATTCCCCGAGTGAATCAGTAATTACACGTATTTACTGAAAGTGTTAGGGGGAATACCTGTATTCCCTGAATTCAGACATTCAATATATATATATATATATATATATATATATATATATATATATATATATATATATCGCAGGTACATAAGCGTCATGTTTGTTGCTGATTTTATGTGCGTGTGAGTAGTGATCGGTAAACCATGCAGACAGTCTAATCTTCGGATTAAAATCTGTCTGTGGATTTTCTGTGATGACATCGGGGATGAGGGGATGAAGCGCCTGAGTACAGCACCCGCCCACATTTCCGCGTGGTAATACCTGACTGTCACAGTCAGAATCACACCTGTTCTTACTCACTCCCCGCCAGGTGGTTTAATAACTTAATCCTGTCACATCAGAAAGCCGGTCTAATGACAGCCCAGCGGAAACATGGCCAATACGCCCTACTTTTGGCGGTCTCGGTATTGTGTAATGGTGTAATATGGGATCTAATGACTATTAAATGTCGTCCGGTGTTTAGAGTATTTAGAGATGTTATATAATATATGAAGGTATAATTTATGAGGGCATAATATATATATATATATATATATATATATTATATATATATATATATATATATATATATATATATAAATATATATATAAGTGGATAAATATGATCTCCTTTGATAGCAAAATAACGGCATTCGTGCCTGAAAAATAATTATACGGATTTTGGATGTGGATATGCAATCCAGGTCCCTGGCGAATTCATGTATCCTAAATGTTGATGTAACGTCTGATAAAAGCGTATGATATGTCCACAACAAATATTCATCTTCTGTCACCATGAACGTCAGTATGTTATTTGTGACATTCATGATGTCGCTCATAACATCAAATTTTATTATTTAACATGGTTCTGTCGGCTGCCCCCAGATGGCGTGTGGTATGAAGTTGTCGTCTGAGAGAAAACGCAGAATGAACAGTTTTTTTGTGTATCAACAAGAAGATGTATGATTTCGGTTGTATTGTATTTTCCCGACATCGGACAATCATTTATCCTAAACGAACGCCAGCTTCCCTGCCAGCGTGCTTTTGCTGCTACCTGTATGTAACGGGCGGCGGATTCGGATGTTTGATATCAGTCAATATACAGTGTATTTAGTTAAGGTACTGATATAAGGGACATTTCTGACATACATACATAGTATTCTACATATCTGTTTGCTAAATCTCCTACGTTTATCAAACTGTACGTGGAAATGTTTTAAAAAAAATGGTCCATATCCTATTTTCAAATTTTACAATTCTACATATTGTGAAAGGGGGACCCCCCCCCCCCCCCGCTCCACACACACAGACACGTCAGACGGAGATTGTTCTCCATCCCCCCCCCCCCCACACACACACACGTCAGATGGAGATATTCACTCCCCCCCCCCCCCCCATAAAAACACACACACACAACCACCACCACCACCACTCTCGCACATGTTTCTCAGCCTAACATGTCAATTCCGAAACTGTTTTGAGCAAAAATGTTAAATACAGGTATATCACCAGTAAATGCCAACCTGTGCGCCTGAGTGATTGGTTTTACTGTGGTTTTGATTCTGAATACCACAATACCTCATTACATTGACAAAATAAAGCAAGAAAAGAGTTCCATTTATGCCAACGGTCGCGTACGTCCAATTAGTCAAATGGATGGCGCCCCGAAATTGTAACTAAAGAAGGCGGGTGGCGCATTGGTTTGTGTTTGGACCCAAGGGTGGAGGAATATCCTTTATATTGGAATGTTTCACTTGCAGGCCCATGCAGGGAAGGTTCCAGTGGGCCTGGACTCATCCTTTTGCAGCTTGTTTAGGGGCTTCGAACAAATTTTGTCTTCCTACAGCCCTTCCGAGTACTTGTACCAGAGGCCCTTTTTAAGGTTTTCTCTTTACTTGCCCTGGATTGGACAATCCCCCCCCCCCCCTCCCGTTTCCAAAATTATGGATTCGCCCCTGATATTAGAATATATATATATATATATATATATATATATATATATATATATATATATCTAAGAAACCCCTTTGCACCTGTTATGACTGTGTATAAATGTATGCTGCAGAAAGAACAGCAAACCAAATCTAAATAGGAATGAAAAGGTCCAAAATGTTAAGAAGAATGTCAAGTGTGATGAAAACGACTAGATGGGGGTGATAATTTAGATAACCAAGAATTAAAATGAAATATCTGAGCAGGACATTTGAAAGGACGGAAGGATGCATAGCGTAACGGAACCTAATATCAACTGATCACGTATGCGTGATGAACATATATTTTTTCTAGGAGATAAAAAAAATCAGATTCTGTAACACTAGGCAGCGTGAAATGTCTAGGGGAATGAATAAAGAAGTCAGTGGTTTTTTGTTAACAAATAACTATAATTTATTCTTAAAACAACCCTAACATTACAATACACTAAATCAATACAATGACACAGTATAACAGCAGTATAACAGCAAATTAATACAATCACACAGTAAAATAAATAAAGTGCACAGTACCTTGATACCACCACTGTCACAGCGACAAGTCCTTTAAAATGTATTCTCTCGGAGAATAACAGTCCAATGTAAAGCTCTTGAAACAATCCAGAAAGTAAACAGACAGGCAGAATTAAATTGTATAGAGTTAGTAATAGTAGAATCCCTGAAATTACTGGATAATCGGATAGGTCCATCACACTGACATACACGCTTCCGTGTCCGCTGGAATCTTCTCTCAACTCTCTCCCGGCTCTAAAGCCCCCTATTTATAACTTTTCACCTCAAGCCGACAACCTTCCATTTCTCGAACATTCTGAAGAATCTAACACAGTACACACGTTCAAAGAACATACCAGAACGAAGAACCCTGTGTATCTAGGGTTCAACCAATGCGGGTTTAATCAAGCCTGCAACATCCGGCCAGGCGAGGCCGCCACAACACGAACTACGCATGGCACACAAACCAAACGCCAACTACACATGGAACATCCGTGTGCACAATAAAACAATCACCTGTAAGACCGCTGCACACAATAAAAGGGGCACCTGTAACAATGGTCACTTGTTATTGTTTTCTCTGCCGAATTGTCGTGCAACAGGGTGTTATCTGGCAGTGATGACACGCATGCACTATACATTAAATATACTTAGTTCCTGGGACTGCCATCAGTCTGCAAGAATGAATGAAGTGTCAATGTGGTATCCTGTGAGGTTCTCCATTCTCTTCTGAGGGAAGGAAAAACAAAGGATTTTCTACAATTAAAGTAGTCGTTTAGTTATAACAAAGCATAAAAATGTATGCTACTTTACCACGGCAGGTTCAGCAGAGATGCTAAAATACTTTTCACAATTACATGTGTGTTACCAGAGACATGAGGAACATTTAGATAACGCAGAACCATGGGAGAGATGGCGCCACCGTCATCAAAGCTCAGCTTATGATCTGTCAGATCCGAGGTCACTTTTTTCCTACTATATATCCTCACTGTATAGATGGATAAATTTGTTCCTGCATAAAACAAATCCGTCCGATATCTGTCTTATCGGAGAATGATCAAACCACAAACTTGCCATCCAAGCCGTGCCAATATACCCCCTGCCGCCTTTTACGATATACTTATGTATACAAACCTCCTCCTTTTGCGTGCCACTTTAATTCAGGTCGACAACAATGCCCCTTGCAGACACCGATCGTTCGTGCTGAAATCTGGTAGTAGTTTGTAAGAGTTTAAAGGCTATTCAAACACAAACAACAGACTAAGCGTGCTCCCGAGTAAATTATCACCTGTGTATTTCAACATAGACTAAGATAATTGATCCATTGTAATCCTATGATGGTTACTAAATATCATATAAGTGAAGCTGCGTTTAAAGACATATCAAGGTTTAATTAACTGCTCTCTGATGGCCGAATCTGGACATTTATTAAGGAACAAGGGCCCAAGAACACACTGCTTACTAGTGAACATTTTGCACATGACCATTATGGAAAAGAGACCCTTTTATTATTCCACATAGAAACCCCATGGAATTTAATATTTATACTTCAAAAAATGCGAAGAACGCTGACATAAAATAAAATCTTAAGGCATAAATCTAATGTATTTTTACACTTGTAATGATGCAATGAATGCAGGGGTTATATTTTTTTTTGATTTAGTGATTCGTCGATCACAGTCATCATAATACAGTTGAGCTGATGTTCATAAATTTTGTATATAGACGGCACCGCTAAATCTCTTTTGTAGCCTTCATCCAAAACACATACGTGTCAATACTGAAATTTGTAACTATTTGCCAAACGATCGCTTCAGAATACTGTTGACGTAATTCTGACCGACGTCCCGCGACAGGAATAGCTCACAAGTGAGCTGAGAGGCAAAAACGCCCAAGGCACTCAATTCTTCAAACATAAAATAAAAACATGGCCACCACATCCTGACGTCTATATTCACTTTCAGCTTGTCACATTACGTTTAAGGATTGGCTTCCTATCATCCCGGACACAGATACTGGTTGGTATTATTTGATTGTCTCCAGTCATCCCGGAAAGCATTTTTTTATCATTATATCACGGATGCGCTTTCCTGTAAACCATTCAGGATATAAAAATGGGAAATTCCCAAGAAAAAACGAAAGTGTAATGTATACAAGGAAGGTGTACAATAAATAAAAGTGGAGAATAAATTATTCTGTTACTATAATAATAGAAAAAAATACACATGTAAGTTTAAGTAATTTGGCTGGCTAAAATAACACTAACAGGATATCACACGTCTTTGCGTCACAGCCTAGTTTAACAGGGGAATTGCATCTTTGCACGTATAATTCTCTATAACGTGATTAAATAGTGTATATTTCTATATATATATATATATATATATATATATATATATATATACATATATATATATATATATATTCCAAATCACATGAATATTACCTCTGTTCTTCTTATATTTGAAATAAATGTGTCATAAATCAAAATTTTATATAAAAATATCATCTTAGATTTTATCAATCATAGGGCTAAAGGAAATTATCAAAGGTTTATACATGTAATAAACACACACAAAAAAACATTTCGAACAAACCCATACTTTTTCTTAAGGAAGCAAAACAAAAAGGTTACAAGTGAGGAGGTTAAACAAGGAGTTTATTATCCATTGGTCTGCGTGTCGGGATGATAACGTGCGGGTTAATGTGCCTGGTAACCGAGCAGCGCCTGTACCCGCGGGTTGCTGAGTCAGCGAAACCTTTGATGTCGCCGTCGTAGCAGCGCCTCGCTTCCGCTGTAAAACCACTACCTTCTCAGAATACATTTAATGCTTGTCGTGGCTCACGTTTTATTTGGCTTTAATGTTTGTGAATTTCCAGGAAGCTGTACAATACAGAAAAGGCTACATTGACATAGCTCGGTTAAGCTCAGGGTGCGACATATAGTCGATATTCATGGCTACCCATGCAGTGCAAGAAACTCTTAAACATTATTACAACATGCTATACAGGTTTTAAATATTGTGTTTATAAAAAATATTTTGATACATTATTATTATTTTTATTATTATTATTATTATTGTCATTGTATCCGCCAAAACGAAGTTTTGCGGATACTATGTTTTTTGACCGGGTTCCGCCGCCGCCGCCGCCGCGTTCGTTTCAGGAGAAGTCCTCTGAGACTACTGGACTGATTTTTCCGAAACTTACACCAATTATTGGGTCTCATGTGAACTGGTGCCTAACCAATTCGCGTTGACATCTGACCTTTCCTTCCCTGCCCAGCGTCCATTTGTGCGTCTGTTTCCACGCATATATAAACCCACATATCTGGGGAACCGTTTAACCGATCAGGGATTTTTTTTGTACAAATGTAGCCCTTGGATAGTTTTATAACATACACAAAAAAATGGTGGCACCACCTGCAATCATGATTGCACAGTGTCCATCTACACGTCTGCCATGGGTTAAAATCACTTATATCTCTGCAGTGGTTTGACTAATTCACCTGAAAATTTGGCATGCGTATACATCCTGGATAGCTTTCTTGATTTTATGACAGGTGGCGCCACCTACATTCACGTTCACGCTGCAGACATCCATGCTTATATCTCTGGAACCGTTTGACCGATTGGGCCAAAATGTTTCATGTGTATAGATCTTACATAGCTCTTTATCATAAGCAAAACTGGTGGCGCCACCTGCAACCAGTTTTGCACAGCGTCCGTCTGTTTGTCTGCCGTGGGATAAAATCACTCATATCTCGGCAGTGGATTGACATATCTGCCTAAAATTTTGCAGGTTTATACATCCTGGACAGCTTTCTTGATTTTATGACAGGTGGCCCCACCTACATTCAAGTTTATGCTGCAGATATCCAAGCTCATATCTCTGGAACCGTTTGACCGATTGGGCCAAAATTTTGCATGTTCATAGATCTCACATAGCTCTTTATCATACGCAAAAATGGTGGCGCCACCTGCAACCATTTTCGAACAGCGTACGTCTGTTTGTGTGCCGTGGGCTAAAATCACTCATATCTCAGTAGTGGTTTGACTTATATGCCTAAAATTTTGCATATGTATACAACTTAGACAGCTTTCTGGATTTTGTGGTAGGTGGCACAACCTACATACACATTTCGGCTGCAGACACCCATGCTAATATGCAACACACCTCACTCTATTTCCCCTTGCCACTCAACCAATGCCTCACTTCACCCGTTCCACTCTGATTTTGGCGGATACACGTAGTAGCTTGTCGACTACCCGTATTCTTGTTTTTATTATTATTATTATTATTATTATTTTTAAAATTATTATTATTATTATTATTATTATTATTATTATTATTATTATTATTATTATTATTATTATTATTATTATTAATGTGATATTATTAACATAGCTCTATCATTACCAATGTTATCTACAATTATAAACAGTTTATAAAAAAGTATACTTGAATGGTAATTATAATAACTCAAAACCAATCAATCTGGAACATGATCCATTAAGGCAAGTCTTGACACTAGATATTGTCTCGCTCATACAATGGACAGATGAGAAGCAGAAAGAAAAGTAGAAGCAAGCTATTTGCCTTCGCCACGAGGGTATGCGTTCACCCCCCTTCGTGAGTGCGTTTGTGGCGTTTGTGTATTTGTTCACAACATATTTCACGCAGTTCTGTAATCTGATGAAATCTGAGGGCGTTTCGGAAATGGACCAATGAAGAATCGATAAGACTGTGGTGTTGATCCCGGCACATGATTTGGATTCATTGACGTCATCAAGGAATAATTACAAATGTACAGTGACTCATGCACGAATGAACCTGAGAATATGGGCCGAATAAATGAAAGCAAACACGGTTTGGGGAGCATCCCACAATAGAGACCCCCTCCCCCACATGGTGAAGGCTTGCATTCCTTAGAATGCAGATTTCTGGTTCACTGATATTGTTGACCTGTTCCTTTTCTCCTCATTTTGACTGTTTGCTCAGCTGTGTGTCAACTTTTCCAAAAAACGTTATAAACTCGTGCTTATATTATCATCAGCACTGACCGAATGGTAACACAGCACGTCATTGAGTTCATACAGGCAACATTCTCTTTCACAAATTTATCTTTGGTAAAGCATTTAACCGTCCATTTGCTATGTGTTGGTGGAGAACATTTATTTTCATTGGTGCTTTGATGTTAATTCGGGAAAAAGCTTGGGACAAAATCAAGTTATTGTGTACATATAATTATCTTGGGTTCAAGCATGTATAAACTTGTACAAATGTACATGAATGTGAAAACAAACACTATACCAGTGGTTTAAAAATACACATTAAAATATGTTTTTATTGTTTTGCTAAGTCCCTGTTGGACAAACACTGTACATACTGTCATGCTGGAGTGGGATGTTTAAACGTAATATGTATGTTGTACCATAAAACGTTAATGTCGCAATTAAACTATATCTGTGGAATTCTCTAACCCTTTTACGCAATATAAAAGTACATAGTGGGCGAAATGTAAGGCAAGTACGCGTCTGGCTTACATTCCAAGTTGTGAAAATAGATTAGCACGTTTACCAAATTACCAATACATTTAATTGTTTCTCATATGTGTGAACATCATTGTCCTGTATTTGTGCCACTGTCCTTGACGATAACCTTGACAGATCTTGACAACACAGTTTAAGAAGAAAGTAGAATAAGACGGATGGATTTGATATTTTTTTGTGCAAATGGTGCCTGGAAACCCTGGACAGAGTTTTACATTTGTTCTTTTCCTTTTACCTGGCTTTCCTTTTCTCTGTGTATGCGCTTATTCTCTAATAGTATGTTTGATTATTTAAAATTGACATTTGGTGAGAGTGATAGAAACAGGGATCAGATTAACGTCTGATATTTATTTTTGACTATGACCTTGTAAAATTCTTGAAAGGGGATTCTTTTGTGACCGACGTGCGACTGTAGACCTCTAACCTTTATTATGATCTCAAACAATTTACCGTTCAGCCTACTGGATGCGTCTGCATGCGTTCAGCTTCGCATATGGTTGTTGATGTTTATATCTGGTACCTATAGTGTGTTTTATCTCACTCCAAGGTAATCATATTAATATGTTAACAAAAGAGTTATTTTTTTCGCGTCTACGTATCCTACAATAATTTGGGTGTGGTTAAACAATCCTTAGGCCTATCCCGCTCACCTACACGTCACCTTGCCACAAAGCTCTCTCCTTAGTTAGCTTTTCGCATGGACGCTGTCCTCGGAATAATTTCGTGTCGCATGCCCTTATCGAAATCTGGCAGGTTTATTTTTCTCAGTCTCTCGAAACCGCTCATGGGGGCTGCCATTGGGTACAGACTAAAATCCGGATGTCACAGGTCGCATGTCTAAATTGTGTGGACACCGCTTTAGTATTTTAAAATGAACAAAATTATCAACCTGGGCTAACCAGATCCACCGATATACTATGAACCACGCTTTTCCAGTATCAGCTGTTTAGTTTTACGGATAGCTAATCTTTAATACATTAACTGATAAATAAATACTATTGGCCGAGCTTAAGGAGGGGGAGTGCTGGTAAACATGATGTTTTTGTATATCGATGAGGAAAGCCGCTGGGATTACACCAACAGCCAATGATTGTTTTAAGTCTCATGCTGTGAGAGACAATCGTGAGTTTCACATGATCGTTAAGGTATCAGTCAAGGAACCACAGGTATCTCTGCACAATCGTCGTGGTCCCCGTCCGTAGTTTGATTCGCAAATGTACTGTCTAAAAGGAATGTTTCGATAGGTCGCTGTTCTTGGGATGTCTTAGGCGAGTATTTAAACATTCATTTTTTATTTAACCTATACTGTTGTTTTTGGGCCAATTAACGTCCTTTTTCTGGTTACTTGTGGTTTTCTGATTATTTTTTTTCTGCACTGAGATACAAAAAAACTTTGTAGGGTCTACAGAACCAGTTAACTTTTATAATAATTAAAATATGTATCATTTCATATTTTAATTATATGAACGATAAATCCAACAGATCTGGAGAATCCCTGATATCTGTATATCTTGTAGCTCATGGGGCGGCAGAACCCCTGGTATCTGTATATTTGGTAGATCTTTGGGCGGTAGAATCCCTGATATCTGTATATTAAATAGATCATTTGGCGGGTATATCCCTGATATCTGTATATTTAGTAGATACTGGGTTGGAGAATCCCTGATATCTGTATATTTAGTAGATCATTGGGTCGGAGAATCCCTGATATCTGTATATTTAGTAGATACTGGGTCGGAGAATCCCTGATATCTGTATATTTATTAGATCATTGGGTCGGAGAATCCCTGATATCTGTATATTTAGTAGATACTGGGTCGGAGAATCCCTGATATCTGTATATTTAGTAGATACTGGGTCGGAGAATCCCTGATATCTATATATTTAGTAGATACTGGGTCGGAGAATCCCTGCATGATATCTGTATATTTAGTAGATACTGGGTCGGAGAATCCCTGATATCTGTATATTTAGTAGATACTGGGTCGGAGAACCCCTGATATCTGTATATTTAGTAGATCATTTGGCGGGAGATCTAATGATATCTGTATATTCAGTAGACCATTGGGCGGGAAATATCTTTGGTTTCGTTGGGCGGAGATGGCTGTAATTGCCAGCAGTGTCTTGGGCCTCATAACAGATCAGACGCGTGCAGTTTACAGGGCGTATACAGACCGGCTGTTGCCATATACTTGTTGCTTTCATCAGTGGATATAAAACATCATTTGACGCACAGCTGTTCAACCAGGATACTCCACTATACATGTCAATACTTGAATATTAAATCTCTCCCCCCCCCCCCTCTCCCAGACTCTACTGTTTCTGCGCTTTTTCTCTTTTTTTTCAAACCTGAGAAATATTACTAGAATTCCCCTTTTTCAGTCCTTTATTAAAGCCAAAACTTTTAACCTCTTTTAACACTGTTAGTTACATCTGTCACACGTGAATCTGCTGATGTCGCACCGAGGACCGTCCGCTATAGTACACTTTATGTTGTTCCGACCGCCACACGGCATCAAGGTAGTGCTACTTGTCAGTATGATCACATTCATTTTAGTATTTCGCATAAATCTTGTACTCAGAAGCCCCAGGGGGCCTATATGATCTTATTACAACACATTTCACAAATTCTTATGTTTAAATTCTCTAATCTTATTAAAGTGTTCGATATCTGGGACAATTTAGTCATATAGCCTGACCATTCATATATTAGTGTCATATTGACCCTCTGGCATTACGACCAGATTACTGGTCTGCAAGTAGGCTTACCAGCTCAATTATAATTGCCAACTGAGTCGGGTTGTCACGGCTATTCATAAATCTGTTCACCTGTCACGTCTCAGGGGGCCATGACATACACTGCAAATTCTGGTCTGTTTTATGTGTATCGGTTTTACTGTGAATTCCTGTGGATCTCTGTAGGCTGTTGGTCACTTTGAAGAAAAAGGCTCAAGAACTCCAAATGGAAAATAGCTCTCCTTATGATAATATCTATTGTTACGAAGACAAATTGCTCCGGGGAAAATACTGGACCGATCCTGGATTCGAAACCCTATCGGTGGCGCACGTCCGGCGTTCCAACCGCTTCGCTAGCAGAGCAAACTTCACTAGCAATACAGTTTGGTCCGCTTTTATGTCACCACGTAACACTATCTAAAACTTTTACTAAATAAACTTATGAGAACACATTTTACTTTTCAGATGCGTGCCTTTAATAGGAACACTTCGTGAACGTGTAGGTCATTATTTTAATATTCTAATTTCATATATTCCGAAAGATTCAAACATATGTGATATCGTCAAAATATATTATAAAAAGTCTCAATGACTCAAAGTAAAGTTTGAAATTAAATTTCCTTATGAAAATATATTTCATCTTATGAAAAGTCTTTTATGAATTATCTATGAGAACTCATTTGAAAACCAGCCGCAAGTTTTCATGTAACATTAGTAAGCCTCCCATGGAGACGGATACTCTGTCTAATGTAAGATATGCAAGTTCTACTACTTGTGAGCTATTCTTTGCGTGCGCACACCCATACCACCATGTAAAATACTTTAGATGTTTTGTGATTAATAGATTGTGCAAGTGCTCTGCTCCAAAGTTACAGATTAACGTCAGCAAACTTGAGCCAAGGTAAACACAAACACGTTCACACAGCTGTGAACACGTAAATTCTTTAAATTCATCACGTGACCTTCCTGTCTTGAGTGATTGTCAGTCTGACCTGCTCCGATTGACGGTTTTCTACCAGGCCCGTGTAACAATACACCAGGTACAACAGAAACACAAAGCACGGAGCCGACAAAGCCTTGTGTACAGAAAATCGATGCAATCAAAGCAGACCTCGCTCGTACCTGACAGGTGAGAGGACATCTAGGCCTTATGTGCGCATAATGTATGCGACCTGACCTAATTTAGCAGGGAGAGCCTCGCTCATACTTCAAGTCACAGGTATCTACATCAGTGACAAGCCCGTGAAGTCAAGTAGGTCATTAAGATTGATAGAGCCACTGATCTGTCACTAGTGTAGGTTGAGGAGAGTTTGAAGCACTGAGTCTGCGAGTATTCTTGTCGATCTGGCATATCAACCTCCACACCGAGTCCTCGATTGAACTTTACTTGATGCCCGCCATCGGGGCCACAGCTTACAGATGTGCCACCGTCAACACGTCTCACCTGGGCGCTCTACCTTCATTTACACGCTGTTTATGTCTCGGACAATGGTCAGCGGGCATCTCCGCTAGCATGTTCCACTTGCACCTGGGCCGCTGAGCTTGTCCAGGTACAATTGTGGCCGGATTTGGAGGCGGACTAATGGAATTAGGGCTTCCTAAAATCCTATTAACGATTTGGTAGCACGGACTAGGAATAAGGGAGTGTTCTACATCTGATTGACAGTTTTCGTGACCCACACAGGCTTCTGTGTATGTATGAGCACGTCCCCGACACTCGGCTGCTTTTATGAATATAAAGGTATGTGTGACGTGCCAATGTAAGAATTTGTGTCAGCGCTCCCGGTTCGGACTCTCAAACCCTGTGTGCGGTCACGCGTGGTAGCCCACCACCGTCTCGCATACACAAACTTACGGTGTCAAAGTCTCGGTAAACTGCTCTGGCCCGAGGACGAGGTGACAGAATTTTCAGGTCAAGAAGAAAGCACGAACTATTTACGGACACAAGTGATGTTGTATGGGAATACAAGCACGATGTGGTGAGAGAAAATCGACACCAAAATAGTTCTGTTGAGTCGGTTAACTGGGACCAATCATTGTGAGATTGAATCAGATATGGTTGTGTCAGTGTTTATCAGCAAGTGTTTCTATATATATGGTGATTATAAATGTAGAGTATGCATGTGTCACGAGTAAACAATTACTAGCAGGAAGTATCGTCCATATTGTGGTTATACATTTACCAGACCGACCACAACATCGCTGCTGTTGCTGAACTCTGAGCCTGCCATGATATCATGTAAGTACAGGCATAACAATTAACAATTTACGGATTATTCATTCGTGTTCAGGTACAAACAGTCACCATGAGTATCTTCAAACGACGCAAGAAAAGCTTTACCGTCACGGAGAAGGACCCAACGTATAAGGTCCGCTACTTGGGCAATGTTGCCACCTCTATGACTAAAGGCGACGGATGCGTGGATAAACCGGTGGCCATTTTATGGAATAATTACCTCAAAACTTCAGCTCAGGGCATCGATATGAAATTGACCGCTTGTTCTTCAGGCCTCAAGGTAGAGACAAAAGAACAAGGACTGACAGAATATCGTGCTCACCGGATAACGTACTGTATAGCTCACCCCGAATACCCCAAGGTGTTTGTGTGGGTGTACAAGCACGAAGGTAAGAGAATGAAAGTAGAACAACGCTGTCACGCCGTGTTATGCAAGGCCGACCCCGTGGCTAAAGCAATTGCTGTGCAGCTACACGAACGGCTACACTGTGCTCTTATGGAATTCAAACGTGAAAAGAATAGGCGACAAAATTCAAGATTAGCCCTGCAGAGAACAAACTCACTCCCCGGAAGTTCCACTAATTCTTCCGGTGTGTCTGGAGTACCCGTTAGGAAAATGTTCTTGGTTACTTCCCAGAACTTTAAACCTTCCATTGAAAAATCCTCCAGTGCTCCGAAGCTGCACGCCATCAGCGAGGACATGGAGGGGGAGGTGTTGGAGGGGCTAGATGAGGAGGAAGAGGAGGAGGAGGACATTGATGAAGATGCTTTGATTCAGCAGCAGGAGGGCTCTCCAACAGGATTTATACCAGGTCAAAGGTCTCATTCGTTAGACTCTGGAAGCTCAGGTGAAGACCTTAGTGACCCCATGTTAGATTTAGAAATTGGGAATAATATTGATGAACTCAGGCGAGACAGTGACGTACGTAAGGCGTTACAAAGACGGGATTCGGACGAGGACAGTTCTGAGTCGGGGTTCTCTGAACAAGACGCCCGTGAGGGGTCAACCGGAAGTGCCTCTGGGAGTCCCAACCAAGAGTCTAAAGAAACCACGAGTAATGGTAAAGACTCCGGGCCCCTCCCAGAGGTCAGTCACAACACCCGAGGGGACTCTGAAAAAGAATGCAACGGTGATACAGAAACTGCAGATACCAGCCCCAAGAAACCAATACAAACAGGCCAAGCCAACGGGAATATCCCCAATACAACCTGACAGTGGAGTAATGATTAGGATTACAGAATTAATCACGTAATATTCATAACGCATTAATAATTACGAGTTGTTATCATACCTGCAATGATAAACGTTTATATATAACGACTCGTGATAAAGAAAGTATGTGATAGAACTGTAGGCTTGCAGAGAGGGTCCTCTGATTGTGATAACAAGCTGTGGGGGTTTCGTGTAGACTGAAAAAGCAGGGCTAATGGGTGAGTAGAGAGCTTAGTAGACAAAACTAAAAGACTTAGTATGTCACCACGCGGCCAATACAAGACTTAATTACCATCATCTACAAAGTAACCATAAAGAATCCACGTAACTATACATCTATACATTTATTGTAATGTTAATGTGACAGGATCGGCCTATGGTGAGGCTGGCTGCCTTGGGTCATAAATATGCCATACACATACAGCACCGTGAACACATTTTGTCTCGACTGTATACATTGTAGTTTATATATATATATATATATATATATATATATTGATTGTTATCATTACACCATTATCCAATAAAATGTTCACTGATTAGATTTAACCAGTTGGCAGTACTGCTGACTTTTAAACTTTGACCCAGATTCAGCAATAAGGATGCAATACTAAGAATATTGGGGGGATATACAGCTGAAGTATTATGTACATATTTATATTTTCACGTGTTTTAATCTTTCATGACATCACTAAACATATGGTGAATATTTTCATTCTTTTAAACGATTTTATTTCTTTTGATAATTGGGGCCATACTTGCTCTATGTGAATTGAATATTTTACCTGTAAGAAAACAACTGTTTTATCTGATGTCAGTTTTGTTGTTATTCAAAGGAAGTTTGCCTGAATAGTATTTCATTTTCATAAGTTCGTGTGCGTCCTCAGACTACTTCACATTTATGTGCACGATGCGTATACACTGTCCTGTCTAATAAATGCACGTCCGTATGGTATAAACGTTATCAATAACAGTGTATATCCTGGATATACTATCATAAAGCCGCCACAGTGCTAGCTTATACTATTGGCATAATATCACATACCCTGTCAAAGTGGTATGATGTAAAGGCCTACATTGGACATAATATCACATAACCCGTCACAGTGATAATACAAACCCCTACACTGGATAGATTATCACATTACCTGTCACAGTGGTGATGTATAGGCCTACACTGAACATTAAATCTCATATACCTTGTCACAGTGGTAATGTATAGAGGCCTACCCTGGACATAATATCACATAACCTGTCACAGTGGTAACATAGAGGCCTATACACTTGACGTATTATCACACACCCTGTCATACTAATACATGCATGTATACATCCTTATTTTTGGTGAGAAAACAAAAACGTCGACGAGCTAACATGATATCCCTTCAAATTTGCACTATTAGTCAGTCGTCCTTTTATTTGGATATAATATCACATATCCTGTCATAATGCCTGGGTATACCCTGGACATATCCCATGCTCAGAGTATATACCTTGAAAATACCTCATTACAGTGCTGCTTCATAATAAGGATGGATACCCAGGACATATCGCATTCCTCGAGTCACTAATAATATTTCCTTGACATGCAAAGTCCTTAGTCACAGTGAAAATATAGACCGTAGACATAACACTTAAATCGTCACCGTGCTAGTACATAACCAGGACATAATGTTACATACACCGTCACAGTGTTAGTATATTATGTGGACATAATATCACATGCACCGTCACAGTACTAATGTTTACCGTGTACACAATATCATATACAACGAAACCGTGCTAATGTATATTTAGGCATAATACCATACACCCTGCCACAGTACCAGTATATACCGTGGACATCATAATGTCACATACACCTTCACTATATCGTGGACATAATAATCGCAGTTTTAGTGTATACCGTAACATTATAAAGTAATTAACATACACCCTTACATCACCCAAACCTTAGCAGTGCCACTTGATATCTTTGACATAACATCACGCACAACCTCGCAGTGCCATTGGCCATCTTGGACAGTGGCCTCAATTTTTCTTCCAGGGTGGGGGATGACTTTGTATATACATGTACTTAATCATATTTCAAATAATTATGTTTTAGAAAATAAGTTATTTTGTGAATTCTAAGCAAGGTTAAGATATTACATTTTTAGCTCAGCTGACTATAAGTCATCTGAGCTATAGTCGTGGTCCTTTGTCCGTCGGTTGTCCGTCTGTCTGTCCGTCCGTCCGTTAAACTGGCACGTTTTGAAATCGTTGCATCTACGAATCTGAAATTCGGCATACCTTTAGATGTCCCCAAAAATCTCCTACCATACAGAAAATTTGGTCACTAGGACTTCATTCCTTCGAATTATTAAGGAAATACATCCGTTTTCCATTTAAACCCCATTGTGTGTTACACTTCCAGACTGCCTAATATCAAAACCACTGACCTGATATTGATCATTTTTAATATATTTATTCCTCTATATATTTCCTATGTACATACCAGAATTTAGTTCAATATTTTTTAAATTCTTTAAGTAATGGGCCCAAACATTATGGACTTTTTAAAAAATCAGGAAAAATATTTTCTCATTTAACATGGAAAATTTTGAAACTAGAGACTTTTTCCAAAGTATATAACTTTCTTTAATTAAGATTCAATAGTATACCAAAAATTATATCTTAATTTTGTAAATTTTTAAGTTTTTAGCATTAAAATAAAATCGGTACCTTAAATTTTGCCCAACTTTGACCATGGCATATTTTTTCTTCCTGTGAGTACTGTAGATTTGAATTTCACAGCATGTAAATTTGTATTTAATCTGTTCAAATCTGAAATGTGAAAATAAAAGCTTGAAAAATAGGCTAGTTAATGAATTTTTTTCTGAGGCTCTATTGCAGTCACTTGCTTTGTCAACATGCAGGTTGGCCACTCCTGGTCACTGGAAGTCAGCTATGCCAAGGTTCCTAATTTGTTACAGTCACTGGGGGAGATAGCCTGCTGTGACAGATGTACAGTTATTCTCATATCACCACCCCATACTGTCCCCCCCCCCCCCCCGCCCCACCCCCTGGCAAACCCAACCAACCAAGTGTTATGCAGTAATTGTTATTGTTTTCACTGTATCTCCTTAATTGTAATGCTGTTTCCACTCCAATATACAAAACTTTCCTTGAAAAGTAATTCAAGGTGTTATCAAGAAGATGCCATGTTGTGTTAATGTAGCATTTTTAGCCCTGCTAACTATAAGTCATCTGAGCTATAGTCGTGGTCCTTTGTCCTTTGTCCGTCCGTCCGTCCGTTAACAGGGCACGTTTTGAAAACGTTGGACCTACGCATCCAAAATTTTGCATACAGTTAGATGTTCCCAAAATATCCTACCATACTGAAAATTGGGTCACTAAGACTTTGTTCCTTTGAGATATTAAGGAAAAACCCTCCATTTTCCATAAAAAAAACCCCATTGTTACAGTTCAAGACTGCCTAATATCAAAACCATTGATCTGAATTTGATCATAGTTAATATTCATATTTTTCCATACATTTCCTATGTACATACCAAAAATTAGGTCAGTATTGCGTAATTTGTTGAACTTATCGGCCCAAACATAATGCACCTTGAAAAATATCAGGTCATATTTTTACTCACTTAACATAAAAATTGCTGATGCTAGAGACTTTTTTTTCAGGGATATAACTTCATTTAATCAAGATTCAATTGTATACCGAAAATTAGATCTATATTTTGCAATATTTTAAGTTATTAGCATAAATATAAAATCAGTACCTTAAATTTTGCCTGACTTTGTCCACGGAACGTTTTTTTCCTGTAAGAACTTTGTATTTAATTTTCACAGCATGTACATATAAGGATTTAATCTGTTAAAATAGGAAATTTGAAAATAAAAGCTGAAAAATAAGGCTAGTTATTGATTTTTTTGGAGGCTCTTGTTGTATTCCCTTACATTGTCAAGCGTCCACTTTGGTCACTGTAGGTCATTCAGTGCAGCTCTCTCTGCTCCCGGGGCTGTTATGTAATCCCATCACTCAGGCAAGCCCTCTCTCTTGTTGAGTTTGATCAGGCTCTCTGCAGTTAATACCACAAGGAGCTTTTCTCTCTCTCTCTCCCCCCTCCCCCATTCTGTTGACAGACCTGTACTTTAAATAAGGAATCTTATAATTTCACTTTTTTCAGCAACGAGCAGTAAAAAAAGAGACCCCTTCCCCAACCCGTCCCTTCAATACACAGGACTAATAAATAAGACAAATCTTACAATTTTAATGTTTAATAAATTTTTTGTTGTTGAGACTTTGACCTTTTTGATTTATTTATAAAGAAAAAAAAATGTTCAGAAATTTGATCCTAAAATTCAAATGTGATAAAATATTAGGATCTAATATAAGTGCTAACTGACAAGATTTAAGAAGATATAAATACTTTGTGGCATTTCATTCATATCTCTTTAAGTTGGCCGGGCCTGGGTTTGAATAATACTGTTAAACTTAGTTTTAAAATCAGGAATATTCGTCAAACTTTGTTGGATTAATTTTTAACTCATATGGCCATATATTTAACTTTTGAAAACTTAATTACCTTCACACGTTATTTGTTTATGAAATGTAACTTTATATAACACTTACTGTAGGCCCATTTTTAGCTCAGCTGACTATAAGTCATCTGAGCTATAGTCGTGGTCCATTGTCCGTCGTCCGTCCGTCTGTCCGTTCGTCCGTCCGTCCGTAGATGTGGCACGTTTTGAAACCGTAAGACCCAGGAATCCAAAATTCGGCATAGTGTTAGATGTCCAAAAGATCTCCTTCCAAGCCGAAAACTGGGTCTTTGCGACTTTGTTCCTTTGAGAAATTAAGGAAAACCTCATTTTTTATTAAAAACCTATTTTCACACTTCAGGGCTGCCTAATATCAAAACCACTCATCTGTTTTTCCTCATATTTACCATAATATTCCTCTTTATAGCTCCTATGTACATGCCTGAAATTATGACTGTATTATATAATTTAAGAAAGTTATGGGCCAGAACATAATGCATTTTGTAAAAAATCAGGAAAGATATTTGATCACTTAACACAAAACTTGTTAAAGCTATGGACTTTTTTCCAAGTAATATAACTTTAATTTATCAAAATTAAATTGTATACCCAAAATTAGATCACAATCTTTTAAATTTTTTAAAATATTAACAAAAATAAAAAATTGGTACCTTAAATTTTGCTTACTTTGACCGTGGCACGTTTTTTTTTTCCTGTAAGTACTGTGGATTTAATTTTCTCAGCATGGTTTTGTTAGCATTTTGTCTGTTAACACCAAAAATTTGAAACCAGTTGATCAAAAACTGTAGATTTTATTCAAGGTTTCAAGCACCATGTAACATATTGTTTACATCAGGCTAGTGTTATGCAGTTTGCAAGAGCTCAGCTCCCCAGCTTAAGCTCTCAGTTCCTAAAATTTGGCATACAATTAGATGTCTCCAAAATTCCCTACCATGCCAAGAATTTGGCCACTAGGACTTAATACCTTTGAGATATTAATGAAAAACTTCATTTTTCAATTAAAAACCCATTGTTACACTTCAATACTGCCTAATATCAAAACCACTGATCTGACTTTAATCATATATAATATACATTTTTTTCTATACATTCTCTGTGCACATGCTAGAAATGATGTTAGTATTGCGTAATTGTTTTAAGTTATGGGCCCAAACATAATGCACTTTGTAAAAAATCAAGAAATATATTTACTCCCTTAACAAGGGGCTTGCTGAAGCTAGAACTTTTTTGTCAGGGATGTAACATTATTTAATCAAGATTCAATAGAATACCCAAAATTAGTTCTGAATTTTAAAAATTTTATAAGTTATTAGTATAAATATAAAATTAGTACCTTAAATTTTGCCCAAATTTGACCATTTCACTTTTGTTTCATGTGAGCTCTGTTTATATAATTTTCATTTCATGCGCACATAAGGATTTCAGCTTTTTAGTTTTGAAAGCTGAAAGGAATTGGCCAAAAATTGTAGCTTTTATTAATGTTTTTATGAGACCATGTCAGACCTTGGCTCACTCCAGCCACTCTTGAGTCACCTGTATGTTGACCTTGTTGAACTTTCAGCAAATTATGCACGCTTGAGGCGAGGCATATACTGGGGCAGCAAGGCAGCTTATGGCCAGCCACAGTTGATTCAGGTGTCCAACCCAACTCATCTAGTAGTTTTACCCAACAACATAACAATAAACAATAAATTAATCAATTTTTATTGGTTTTTAATAACAAATTAAAGAAAAATAGAAAAGGAATTTGTTAGTTTATAATAATAGGGAATTAACTTGCAGTTGCTGATGATATAAGAATCTTGTATCGATGGATAGAATAACACGTATTCCAAATAACACCATGCAGTCACCTAAGGCATTTTTCAGTACAATTTTAATAATAAAAAAGTAAATCATATTATTCATTACTAATCATTAGGGATCATATGAAGGAAATTAATGATAGACAAAGATGCAGTTGATAATATTAATCTAGATTCCTACTGTGTCTAGTGTGTACATTGATGTGAAATTAGTCCAAAATAAATATATCACATTTATTTTTTTTAATATAAATAAAAGCCATAAAACCAGGTACTTATGATCATTATTTAAATGTGTGAATTTTGTACATTCTGGATTCTCAACACCATTGTTTGGTGAAAACTGAATAAATACCAGACATGGTGGGAATACTTTGAAATTGTATTTAAACACGAATATGAATATGTACTCCATTATAAAATTTCTTGCATAAAGAATGGGAATTCACTGCAGGTAAAAATGAAAGTATATGAATACCAGTGCAAATACTTTCCAAATGTATTCATGAATGCATTCATGAATATATTCTTTAATATTATTTGAATAATCATTTCAGTTATATTTCATTTTAAAAATCATACGATTCTCTTATTATTTTTAATAAAAATTATATCTGGGACAATATTTGTAATTTTTTTTTAATAAATAGTTAAACTCTTATATTATATGTTCTGCTTATAAGTTATATGGCCAAGTCAAAATCTGTGTGACAATAGTACTCCATTTGTTAATAAAATAAATGAATTCAATTCTCTTCTCTGTCTCCAAAGGTACTATCAAAATCATACATAAGCTTAACAACAACAACTCATAATACAGCTTATACTTATTACCACACAAAACCAGCATGTGTCTCATTTCTAAATCATATTTTTTTATCATATATAACAGCTGAGCGCCGTGACCCATAGGTCCCTTGTTTCCCTTGATGCATCATTAAATGGTTTCAGGCCACATGTTTCATTTATTACACAGTGCATGTGCTTTAGCTTATGCCCATTATTCTATAATTTACAGAATTTCATTTTAGCAGGGCCATTTTCTCTTAGCTTTTCAAATGCTAATATACATGAAAACCCAAAGAAATAAAACTATTTTGCAGTTGCTAATTTTTTTTCCAAAATTCAGCTGAGCAATGTGATCCATGGGTCCCTTGTTAAAGGAATCAATTTTCTTTTAAATGATTGTAACAAATTAAGATATAATTAAACCCATCAGTATGCATAAATTTATAAAATATTATGCAAATTATGGATAAATAAAGGCCCAATTTAAAATTGTAAAATCTGAATCAAGTATTTTTTGTTAATATATTTATTGTTTTGCAAATTTAAAAGATATATTTTTGTTGTAAAAAATAAATATACATTTTTATGCATGATGTGGTGTTATCTGATTGAGATTTATGATGATGCAATTTAGAATTATGAATAAACTTTCATATAGATTTATAGATTATATTTGAAATGTGTATAAAAATAAACTTAAAATAAAAAAAAATGATTTGATAATAAAACGAGGATCTAATTGTATCCGCCAAAACGAAGTTTTGCGGATACTATGTTTTTGACCGGGTTCCGCCGTCGCCGCCGCCGAGTTCGTTTCCGGAGAACTCCTCTGTGACTACTGGATACGCTCTTTACACAGCGCTTTACCTATAGGGCTACTTCCTATATCGTAAGGCGCTGTTTGTTATGACCTCGTATACTGAATTGCAACACCAGAGGGGAGCACTGTATTTTTGTCCAATCAGATGAGACCTTGTGCTGGAAGACAAAGCCAAGCGAGGAATACACGGAGCCAATCATATTAATTTCTTTTTGAGTGACAGCTCATCCCCCAGCGTAACCGTCTGAACAGGCCACAGGCTCAGAGAGAATTGCCCCTGACGTGGTTTGCTTAGGGCCTTGGGCACATAGGATGCTCGGCCGGTGAGCTGTAATTCAAACGAAACGTAACAACAAAGGCTGCGTGCACACCTCGCTGGCTGGTTTCACTTATGCAGACAACAGATACATGGCTACGCTAACACAGTCATAATGTCATAATCGAATCGGTCAATGATGCGAGAATGCAGAGGGAGCAATTTAAATTCGACCGGAAACTTTTCAAGCGGCGCTTGATCGCGGCAATGGGCGGAGCCAGGATGCCTGTCGAGTGTATGTTTATTGGCATCTGATTGGCTGCTTGTCACATCGTACGCACGTTTATTTCAGTGGACAACAAACCGCCATCTGGTGTCTAAATATATCATAAACGGTCAAAGCTGGCAGCGTGAAAATCAGTTGCTTCTTTAGAAGCGCAAGATTTCCACTGCCTCGGGAGCGTACAGAGAGAATTGCCCCTGACGTGGTTTGCTTAGGGCCTTGGGCACATAGGATGCTCGGCCGGTGAGCTGTAATTCAAACGAAACGTTACAACAAAGGCTGCGTGCACACCTCGCTGGCTGGTTTCACTTCTGCAGACAACAGAAACATGGCTACGCTAACACAGTCATAATGTCATAATCGAATCGGTCGATGATGCGAGAATGCAGTGGGCGCAATTTAAATTCGACCGGAAACTTTTCAAGCGGCGCTTGATCGCGGCAATGGGCGGAGCCAGGATGCCTGTCGAGTGTTTGTTTATTGGCATCTGATTGGCTGTTTGTCACATAGTACGCACGTTTATTTCAGTGGACAACAAACCGCCATCTGGTGTCTAAATATATCATAAACGGTCAAAGCTGGCAGCGTGAAAATCAGTTGCTTCTTTAGAAGCGCAAGATTTCCGCTGCCTCGGGAGCGTACTACTGGACGGATTTTTCCGAAACTTACACAAATTATCGGTTCACATGTGAACTGGTGCCTAACCAATTCGCCTTGACCTATGACCTTTCCTCTTTGCCCAGCGTCCATTTGTGCGTCTGTTTTCCACACATAAACTCACATATCTCGGGAACCGTTTGACAGATCAGGAAAATTGTTTTTACAAATGTAGCCCTTGGATAGCTTTATAACATACACAAAAAATGGTGGCGCCACCTGTAGCCATTTTTTCACAGTGTCCATCTGTTCATCTGCCTTGGGTTAAAATCACTCATATCTCTGCAGTTGTTTGACTAAATCACCTGAAATTCGGCATGCGTATACATCCTAGATAGCTTTCTTGATTTTATGACAGGTGGCGCCACTTACATTCACGTTCACGCTGCAGACATCCAAGCTCATACACCGGGAACCGTTCGACCAATCAGGATATAAATTTTACACTAATGTAGCCCTTGGATAGCTTTATAACATACACAAAAATGGTGGCGCCACCTGCAGCCATTTTTGCACAGCGGTCATCTCTTTCTCTGCCTT
The DNA here is from genome assembly GCA_026874595.1 of Sipunculus nudus. Taxonomy (NCBI): domain Eukaryota; kingdom Metazoa; phylum Annelida; class Sipuncula; order Golfingiida; family Sipunculidae; genus Sipunculus; species Sipunculus nudus. The sequence goes on along the minus strand of CM049314.1, from coordinate 45,645,340 downwards.
GGGTTAAAATCACTCATATCTCTGCAGTGATTTGACCAAATTACCTGTAATACGGCATGCGTATACATCCCGCATAGCTCTCTTGATTTTATGACAGGTGGCGCCAGCTTCATTCACGTTCACGCTGCAGACATTAATGCTAATATCTCCGGACTCGTTTTGACCAATCAGGAAAAAAAAAAATCTACACAAATGTAGCCCTTAGATAGCTTTATAACATGCACAAAAATGGTGGCACCATCTGCAGCCATTTTAGCAGAGCGTCCATCTGTTTGTCTGCTGTGGGATAAAATCACTCATATCTCTGCAGTGGTTCGACTTTTCAACCTGAAATTTTGCATAACAATAACAACCTTCAATCATGTTTACGTGGCAGACATCCATTCTAATATGTAACACATGTAACTCTATTTCCCCTTGCCACTCAATCCATGCCTCACTTAACCCGTCCTACTCTGATTTTGGCGGATACACGTAGTCGTTTGTCGACTACCCGTATTCTAGTTCAAAAATTTGTTTATTATTTTTCTGCCACAGCAGAACTGGAGATCAGGCTTTGTTTGCCCTATATGTATATGCAGAAGTGTTGTTAATCAAACCACCACCCCCCCCCCCCCCCCCAGCTGCCATTGATTCCTGTGCACTGGGAAATTAGTTTTTAATTGAAAATGTGTAAAATCTATTGGAAAAAAATAATTGGATTAGAACAAATTAAGATCTGATTGAAACATATTCTTTCCTCGGGAGAATGGAACATAAAGTGATCAGCTCTGTCTGTCCATCATCTCTCCGTTATTCTTAAACATATATTATTTATGAAAATTTTCCTAGAAGCACTGTTGAAATGACTTTCATATGCTGTATGTGTATGGATTTAAGCTATTAAAGTCTGAAATTTGAAAGCAACTTATATATTCAGTTGAGTAATATTGCATATGTTAATGTTTAATCCCATCATTCCACCAACCCCCTTGCCTCCCCCCCCCCCCCCCGACCACTACAACCAAATCCTTCCATCTATGGACTGGGTATATTAGTTACATTTCAACTGTATACATTTTATAAAATAAAAAAAAACATTTAATGATATATAAACAGTTTATCAAAAAGCCAAAAAAATGATTATGTTATTAATATTCAATTTATGGTCACAAACTGCTCACATGCTTCAATTTTAACGTTAGGAAATGCATGGCTTGGTCACAAAATATTATTTTAAACAATTTCTTACTTATCAATATAAACCAATCATGTCAACCAGCCATGGCCTATATTACCTTTTCCTCCTAGACTTTATCTCCAAATGATATTATTTTAGATGTTTTACCTTCAAGGTCAACTTCAGCTGAGCACAGTGACCCATTGGTCCCTTGTTTCTTCCTCAAAACATAATTTTATTTATTGAAATAAGATTTTGGAAGAAATAATAGCTTGGGCTTGTGCAATTGCATTAATTATTACAGTCTGCTAGTATTATATAGCCAAGTCAATATCGATCAGCAAATTATCCCAAAGTCGCCGTTCAAGGAGTTACATTTCCTGCATCACAGCTCATATCCATTTGCCATGATTGAGGGGTTTAGTTGGGATGCAGACTGATTAAAACTGTATCAGTTTCTAAACGCTACCAGCTGATCATCTACATAGAGATCACAACCCGGGAAATAGGGTTATAGAGTTTAGATAAATGTGCACGCCTATCTATAAACATTTTCTACAGATCTCTGGAAGCAGCAAGTTGACCAAAGGTATGCCTGTCTGCTATGGTAACTAAACCCGCATGTACCTACGGATATATCGGAACCTTCTAGATATCCTGTTCATTGTTACCGTGAAAACTGGTCATCCATATGTTTCAGGCATAAAAAAAAATTGTGGTTATCAGTAGATTCTGCTGAACCATACAACAATACAAATCTTATAAATAATTGCTTCGATCTAAGAAACAACTTGTTTCCATGCTTGTATTTGGTTCTTCTGTTTATTTTCATTCAACTCTCTCAGTTTTGCTTGACTTATCTGTTAGTTCCTATAGTGCAAACAGCTGAATCAAGTCCACTGTCGTTTGTGTTAGGGTTGTTATCATATGGAGTTTATTGGGTTTGGTCAGTGGATTCCTGATGATGACCCAATATCTTAGTCTTGAGACTTCTGAAGCATTGATATTTGCTAAGTACAAGTCTCCTATAGTCATGGTTCAGTGGAAAACTATGCAATATGTGGATAATGAATGGAAAATTACAACAAAATCAGAGTCATATCATTCTTGGGTCACAAATGACCGCATATAACTTTTCAGTATATTTTCCACACCAATAGCCCAATTTCTGAAAAGAAATTATAAAAAATTAAAGGAGGACTAAATTAACAAATTAATGGTATGAAACTTTTTTGTATTAAAACTATCAAAACGGCACATATAAATACATGGCAGGGGTCATAAATGACCCCACTTAGTCGCTTGAGGGCTAATGCCACATTTGTTAAAAAACACCAGGAACAAATTCCACAATATTCATTGTACATGTATATGCCTGCTGTAATAACATTTCACATTCACTAAATTCACACGGTTTTTACATCAGAGAAAGATGAAAAACTCAATCTGTGATTAAGAAATACCCCGGTATATAAAAGATCTTGATTTTACGTAAAAACAACAGAAAAGGAGAAAATAGATAAAACCATACTACCGTGTAATACAGAGTTGTAGATCTTGCAGTAATAATACAGTATCCATCTGTACCCGTTTATCACTGGGAAATGTAAAAAAATATACAGTATCAGATCACAGTACCACCGGTTATGTATTATTACTACTAATTTACAGTCATTTCAGGAAGATACAGAAATTATCGGCTAATAATAGTCACCAATGCCCCCAGCTGTGTACACGACCCGGATAACACAAACTCCCTTTATCTCAGCAGAATATTAACTCCAGTCATTTATTACCTATTAACGGAGATCTTAAGTATACTATACACACACACACACATACATATATATATACACATATGTGGCATTGTATGTAAATTTATATATATTTGTACACAATAAAATATATTCGAAGAATGTGCAGGGACGACGGACTTGGCCGTAAAGGTTCATGGTTGATCGATGGTATAAACAAAATGAAGATGCCCATGGCCCGATAGGATGAATGAGTTAATCATGCCGGTAGTGCGATTTTATTAGCTTTCATTCAAAATCTTAACGCCTATTCTCACCCCAGTCGATCCCTTAGGGTATGTGTTCACAACTATAAATATTTTATTATTCAGAAAACCTTTAAAATCATAGTTGAAATCTAGAATTTCCGATATTCATGGTTCGGATGAATCCCCCCCCCCCCCCTCTCTCTCTCTCTCTGCTACCGAACACACTTCACATCTTTACTTCAACAAAAACTCCATAGCTCTTGTATGCGTAGGCTGTTGTTTTCAAGGATAGAACCATGGCCTGTTGGTTTTCACTGTCTAGGAAGGGACTAGTATTAATTAAGCCGCCTGGGTTTCTGTTTGATATGCACGGGGCTCAGAAAAACCCACAAGTCATAACCTATATGTCATTAAGACATTGAATCGAAGCTCAACATTTTGCCATAAAGACACCAGCGGGATTCGAACCTTGGACCTCCTGATCTAACAGCTCAACCGCTTAATTAGAAATATGTTTTCAATATATATCTAAACATGTAATCAACCAAATTAAGGCTTATTATTTATACCTATCTCTACCTTAATTGTCCACTCATCGAAATGCATATAACAACCATCGGTTTAATTGAGTATATTAATCATTCATTTTTATGCATTACCGACAATGTATAAACAATGGTCGTGGTTGCACTTTTAATGTAATTATAACGCTTCATAAATAAGCGAACTGCCACGCATGCAAAAAATGAAAAAAAATGTTTGATGGATAAAAAGGCTTATTTGGGTGAACCATAAACAGATTATGCGCCAGGCCGTCCGGATTCTGGTGCGTTTAATGACAAATAGTTGGTATTTTGTGGCCGACTACTTGCTTCTTACTTAGCTGTTTAGTGACATGCCCTGTTTCCGGCGCACTAATTGGACTTGGGAGGAGTAACGTGTTAATCATGATAAAAGAACCAGCCCAGTGTTAATCTGACAGACTTCATGAGCAGTTGTTTTCTCAACAGTTCCTTGTGGCCGATCGGAATGGGACCTGCAAATATCTCTTATTGAAGACAAAAAATGGTTAAAAAAATCAATCCACCCCACAGTTTGAATAACCAAAAAGTATATGTAACTACATGAATACTAAGGCCATTCGATCCATGGAAGGCCCCCCCCCCCCCCGGACACCCGCAAGTGAGCGATAATGAGGAAACAAATTTGGAGTTTATACCACCCTGAGGATAAGGTCAAGGTTCAAAATATACATCAGGGGAAAATCTGTGATCCAATAGTGTTGTGTCCTAATTTCAGCTTTTGATAATCAACCATATTGGAGATCTAGCGCTAACAGAAAATGGCGGAAAAAATATAAATGGATAGTTTTACAGGGGGGGGGGGACTATGTAGGGCAACCCATAAAATAATACCCGGAAATGGATATAGAAATAAACTCATCAACCCCTGTAAACCTCCCCCGTCCTTCGGGGGGGGGGGGGAAATATCTCAAATCATAAACAGTTTCTTTGCCACCACGTATATGTACATGTGTACCTGGATTCCAGATAAGAAGATACCGTTAAAAAGTTGAAGTGTGACAGGGGATACCACATTCCAGATAAGTGTCATCTCTGAAAGATTGGCGATTCATTGTGAAGCCCTATACAAAGTGACCATGCATGCAGGACATTTATTAGACTGGTACCCTGCTCTATTACGGCCCTCAGCCAAGCATAGATCTATGATTGGCCTACAGCAGCGGTGCCATAATAGAGCGGGGTACCAGTCTAGACATTTTTCATCAAAACTCATGGAGAGCATACACTGGTGACGTCATATCTGCATTTTGTTTATGAGACCTTGCACACCCTGTCGTGTTGTGAGCCATTAGCCTACATTTCAAAGGCATAAATAGTGAACTAATTAATGAATGTTATAATGGGCCGCAACGCCACTTGGCTACAATCAATTAAAACCAATTTAATCTAAATATTAATGCAGATTAAGCTGAGCCGACACAACAATTTCATGTCCCCTTGACTTTTAACGTAATTATATTTTGCTGAACTGGTTTGATCTCTGACCAGAGCTGGAACAAGAGGTAAAGATCTAACCTATCCCCGCTAAGAGTTTCCGTTTCACAGGTGCACAAGAAAAGGTTCATAAACAGACTCGACAATCTGTATCACGCCATCCAGTGTCGTAAAACTTAAAATAAAGGTGTACATGTTATTATTCAGATTTTAAATGTTGAGATACGATTCGTGTAGAACAGTTTGCCTTTGCAATGGCAAGTTTAATTTATATGTTAAAAAGGTGTTTATTGCACGACAGGTGAGAAAGGCCATCCTTAGTTGAAGAGTGTGCGGTCCTGTGCTTTACGCGAGGCGAGTATTTGAAGCGTAGTCATATGGCCTTGTTTTGTGATACCTACACACAAAAATAACACACCTAAAGCAGTGTACTTACGCGAGATAGGAGTATCTTGATGTGTCATCAATCAGTTGATTGTTGATGTGCCCTGAATACTCACCAACCGTCATCCTCCCCTATAACTTACAGTAATGGATGTGTCTTTTATTCTTTTATGTTTATCCGGAACTGAAAGTTAACATTCAGGTATACTCATCAAAAAACGCTTTAACAATGGAATTAATGCACCAGTTATAAGCAGCGGTTAGAATACTTAAACAAATTAATGAAGCCGTGTTTTGTCTGATCTCCTAAGGCTGATATATGTTTATTCTCGATGACGTAGGCGGCCATGAGCTGACTCCCGGATAAAAGGTCCACGAACAGCCGTTGCTAATGACGATCTAACCACGCCCTCTGTTATATGAGAAATATATGTAAATCCGCTTTATTTACCAATATATTTATTGTCTTTCTATGTTGGTACGAATACTTCAAATAATATTCCTCATGCACACAAACAAAAATATTTTTTTTTCGGCAAGTGTCTTTACAAAACTCCGCAGTCACAAATTATTTGATTGTTCATAATTATCTATAGATTATTCAAACGGATAATAATATTAACTCTAATCGAAACAGGATTTTTTAAATGATATATCATACACAGCGGCATGCGGATGGTTTTATAGGATTTTCAGTCATTTGCGCAAAACCAACGGGGTATATAGATACTGTATATGTTAATTTGATTGTCCGCCCGTCTGAACATTAACAGGTTACATATTTGGAACAGCTAGATATAGAATCTTTTAACTTGAAATATAGAAAGGTCTATAAGAACTCTGTTTGGAAACCAAAATGAGGTCACAATGGCATATATATCCTGTGAACTGCCATGCAAAAACAGAATTTCGAGCACCCTGAAAGTAAGACTCTTCTTTGTGTTCAAGGTTACAGGTTCACAATTTTTAAAGAGTGTGCCTAATCTACACCTTTCAGACTCTCATCATGCTAAGTTGGAGAGTATTGAACCAGTATTCCTCGAGATATTGCGCGACTGCCTGTAACAATTTGGGCCCCGCTTGAAAGCAGTGATCGCTTTGTCCGCTGTGCCATCTGTCCGTCCTTCCGCCAATATGCCCGTCACGGCATCCGTCTGTCAGTAACGCTTTCTCTTGCGCGCGTTATCTCAACGAGAATTGTTTTAATCTTTTTAGCGAACCTGTGAGGTTATGCGATGGTGCGGCGTCGTCCGTCGTGTGTCGTGCGTCGTGCGTTGTCTGTACGTTAACCATAGCTATCTCAAAAACGGCAGGAGCTAGCATCACCAAATTTTTGGCAAATAATCAGTCCTCCAAAAAACAATATCGGATTTTGTTTATTTTTTTCTAACTGCATTTTCTTAGATTTTATAGGGAAAAGGCTAAAAAAAAAGCTTTAAAAATCTTCTTCTCCGAAACTGTCCAGCCAAATTGTCCAATATTTCACAGAAATGATCCCTGGAACAATCTTTCTCAAGTTTGTTCGAATGGTTCCAGTTCGGAGATTTTTGGCCGAGTTACAGGAGGTTGAACTTTGTTAACTGTGCAAAAAAGCAAATTAAAATTTAAATCTCATAAACGGCTGGAGCTATCATCACCAAATTTTATGCCAATGTTGTTCACATAGGTTATATCTGAAATTGAGGTATTGGTGGCGCCACCTGCATCGGCCTTTTTTGTACGGGGTCATCAGTGCCTGTATCACACTGAGGGCTACAAAAAACTTCTTCTCTGAAACCATATGGCTAAAATGATTAATATCGCTCAAAAATGATTCTAGGGTAGTTCTTTCTGAAGTTTGTTCAAATGGTCTCTTTTCAGCGACTTTTAGCTAAGTTATGGGAAGCTGAATTTAGTCATATGCCATAACAGCCCATTTTAGCTCAGTGGCTACAAAAATCTTCTTCTCAAAAACCACTGGGCCAAATTCTTAAATCTCACACATTAATTATCCTCAGATGTTGATAATTCAAGTTTGTTCAAATGGTTTCGGTTTGGAGATTTTTGGCCGAGTTACAGGAGGTTGAACTTTGTCATCTGTACAAAAAAGCACACTAAAATTAAAATCTCAGAAACCGCTGGAGCTATAATTTCCAAATTTTATGCCAAGTTTTTCACATATGTCATATCTGAAATTGAGGTATTGGTGGTGCCACCTACATTGATTTGTTTTTTTACGAGCAAAAATGTAATTATAGATTTGTCTAGTTTATACACTGTTTTATGATGAAATTGTTAAGCTAATTGGTTTAAACTTAACAAGAATTATTATATGGTAGAGTACTGCCAGTTTTATAAGAACGGATTGGGTAAATGCAGCTTTAAAAAAGCAGTGTAGCCAATTGAAAAAGGCTTTCAGTGTTTGAAAACAGATTTGGCATCATGGCAAGTTTCAAGTGGCAAGTCAAGAGGTCAACCAGTGCAGGCAGGTGGGGTCCAGACACCGCCATGGCAACTGACCTGGCTCTGCCAGCTTGGGCCGGCTGTGGCCAGTTGATACCAGCTGGGACCAGTTGCTTGATACTCATAGCCCTGGATGCCCTTCACATAATCAGTTGAATTTATTAAGGGAGGCAGAAAAGGTGCCTATGAGCCAAATGTTTGTTGATTTGTGAGACTGGTTTCTTTAAAATAAACCCAGACAATGTGTTAGTGAAGGTAAGGTCTTTGTAAGGTTAAATAAACAGTTGTATATTATATGATTTGAAGTACTTTACACCACTTAATGTCTGTTTGTTTTTAGCGAACCTGTGAGCTTATGCGATGGTGCGGCGTCGTCCGTCGTGTGTCGTGCGGTGTGCGTCGTGCGTCGTGTGTACGTTAACCATACTTATCTCAAAAAACGGCAGGAGCTAGCATCACCAAATTTTTTTGCAAATAATCAGTCATCCAAAAAACTATATCGGATTTTGTTTTGTTTCTTTTCTAACTGCATTTTCTTAGATTTTGTAGGTAAAAAGCAAAAAAAAAAAGCTTTAATTATCTTCTTCTCAGAAACTGTCCAGCCAAATTGTCCAATATTTCACAGAAATGATCCCTTGGACAATCTTTCTCAAGTTTGTTCGAATGGTTTAAGTTCGGAGATTTTTGGCCGAGTTACAGGAGGTTGAACTTTGTTAACTGTGCAAAAAAGCATATTAAAATTTAAATCTCAGAAACAGCTGGAGCTATCATCACCAAATTTTATGCCAATGTTGGTCACATAGGTCATATCTGAAATTGAGGTATTGATGGCGCCACCTGCATTGGCCTTTTTTGTTCAGGGTCATCAGTGCCTGTATCACACTGAGGGCTACAAAAAACTTCTTCTCTGAAACCATATGGCAAAAATGTTTAATATCACACAGAAATAATCCTAGGGTAGTGCTTTCTGAAATTTGGTCTCTTTTCAGCGACTTTTAGCTAAGTTATGGGAAGCTGAATTTAGTCATATGCCATAACAGCCCATTTTAGCTCAGTGGCTACAAAAATCTTCTTCTCAAAAACCACTGGGCCAAATTCTTAAATCTCACACATTAATTATCCTCAGATGTTGATAATTCAAGTTTGTTCAAATGGTTTCGGTTTGGAGATTTTTGGCCGAGTTACAGGAGGTTGAACTTTGTCATCTGTACAAAAAAGCACACTAAAATTAAAATCTCAGAAACCGCTGGAGCTATAATTTCCAAATTTTATGCCAAGTTTTTCACATATGTCATATCTGAAATTGAGGTATTGGTGGTGCCACCTACATTGATTTGTTTTTTACGAGCAAAAATGTAATTATAGATTTGTCTAGTTTATACACTGTTTTATGATGAAATTGTTAAGCTAATTGGTTTAAACTTAACAAGAATTATTATATGGTAGAGTACTGCCAGTTTTATAAGAACGGATTGGGTAAATGCAGCTTTAAAAAAGCAGTGTAGCCAATTGAAAAAGGCTTTCAGTGTTTGAAAACAGATTTGGCATCATGGCAAGTTTCAAGTGGCAAGTCAAGAGGTCAACCAGTGCAGGCAGGTGGGGTCCAGACACCGCCATGGCAACTGACCTGGCTCTGCCAGCTTGGGCCGGCTGTGGCCAGTTGATACCAGCTGGGACCAGTTGCTTGATACTCATAGCCCTGGATGCCCTTCACATAATCAGTTGAATTTATTAAGGGAGGCAGAAAAGGTGCCTATGAGCCAAATGTTTGTTGATTTGTGAGACTGGTTTCTTTAAAATAAACCCAGACAATGTGTTAGTGAAGGTAAGGTCTTTGTAAGGTTAAATAAACAGTTGTATATTATATGATTTGAAGTACTTTACACCACTTAATGTCTGTTTGTTTTTAGCGAACCTGTGAGCTTATGCGATGGTGCGGCGTCGTCCGTCGTGTGTCGTGCGGTGTGCGTCGTGCGTCGTGTGTACGTTAACCATACTTATCTCAAAAAACGGCAGGAGCTAGCATCACCAAATTTTTTTGCAAATAATCAGTCATCCAAAAAACTATATCGGATTTTGTTTTGTTTCTTTTCTAACTGCATTTTCTTAGATTTTGTAGGGAAAAAGCAAAAAAAAAAAGCTTTAATTATCTTCTTCTCAGAAACTGTCCAGCCAAATTGTCCAATATTTCACAGAAATGATCCCTTGGACAATCTTTCTCAAGTTTGTTCGAATGGTTTAAGTTCGGAGATTTTTGGCCGAGTTACAGGAGGTTGAACTTTGTTAACTGTGCAAAAAAGCATATTAAAATTTAAATCTCAGAAACAGCTGGAGCTATCATCACCAAATTTTATGCCAATGTTGGTCACATAGGTCATATCTGAAATTGAGGTATTGATGGCGCCACCTGCATTGGCCTTTTTTGTTCAGGGTCATCAGTGCCTGTATCACACTGAGGGCTACAAAAAACTTCTTCTCTGAAACCATATGGCAAAAATGTTTAATATCACACAGAAATAATCCTAGGGTAGTGCTTTCTGAAATTTGGTCTCTTTTCAGCGACTTTTAGCTAAGTTATGGGAAGCTGAATTTAGTCATATGCCATAACAGCCCATTTTAGCTCAGTGGCTACAAAGGTCTTCTTCTCAAAAACCACTGGGCCAAATTTTTAAATCTCACACATTAATTATCCTCAGATGTTGATAATTCAAGTTTGTTCAAATGGTTTTGGTTCATTGCTTTTTGGCTGAGTTACGGGAAGCTGAACTTAACCAGTTTGCTGTCTCTTCCTATATGAGTTATTAACCTGCGAAACATTTTCGAATGATGCCACTGAAGCCAGTTTGTTAAATATTTTACGAGAATAATCCCTCTCATAATAATTGTCATTAATGGTTCCAGATGAATGATTTTTAGCTAAATTATGGAGATTGAATTGAGTCATTTTACCATATATGTTAGCTGTGTTATGCTGTTACATCTGGCCTGGCACCAGTTTATCAGCATCTATTACATCATGCCACTAGACATTTAGATTTCAGGTTATCTTTGGTTAATATTGACAAGAAAGTTTTTTTTAAAGCCTTTTAAAAACTTAGATTTATTATTTTAATTTTTCATCATACCAGGCAATGTTACAATCATGAATGTTCAGCTCTCTGGCTATATAAAGACAACTGTATGTGGATTATAAATTATTGGTATCCCTACTCAACTTAATTCAAGAATTTGCCATCAGTGAGATATATCTGTATTTTAATTTTGCATTCAGTATGCATCCATAATAATTTTACATATATTCCTGTTTCTTTTTTTTTATAAAAAGTCAGCTGAAAAGCATTTTGTATTGGGCAAATTAATTTCAAAGTTATTTCAAGAAGGGACCACTTTTGTGTACAAATGGCAGCACTTGGTTTACCATTGGCAGATTGCCAGTGCCTTAATGTTGGCCATTAGCCAAGATGAGGTAAGCCCTATAAATAGTTTTGGCACAGTGCCAGGATTGGAAGAAGTGCAGCCAGGTATAGGTCAAGAGTTCACTCAGTGCAGTAGCTGCATTCTATTTATAGCTTTGGCAGACTGCTCACTGCGTCATATTTGGCACCCAAGTTCAGCCTGAATCTATTTATAACTTTGGCAGACTGCCAACTGTGTCAGCTTATGCAACAGGTCAAGAGTTCACTCAGTGCAGCCAGGTACAGGTCAAAAGTTCACTCAGTCTAGCCAGGTACAGGTCAAGAGTTCACTCAGTGAAGCAGCTTTAGGCTGCAATTTGTCACAGGTCACTCGGGGGCAACTGCCTTACTCACCTAAGCCTTTTCAGCCCAGTGCATCAAACTCAGGGGAATTTTGACCTGTCTATGCGTCTTTGATGGTATTCTCATTTACAAGAACGGTGGTGCCACCAACATTGACTTTTGCAGTGTATGCGCCTGCTTATTTCTACAGAGGAATTTGATACATCAGCCTAAAATTGGGCATGTTTATACAAATCGGGTATCTTTATAGTGTACAAGACTGGTGGCGCCACCTACAATAATTTTTGCACAGTGTATGTCCCTACTTATTTCACAGGAGGGGTTTGACATATCAGACCGACAATGGGCATAGTTATATATCTCTTCGTTATATATAAGACTGGTGGTGCCAGCTACAATCATTGTATCCGCCAAAACAGAGTTTTACGGATACTATGTTTTCAGTCGGACGCCAACGCTGCAGCCATTGCCGCATAGGTTTCCGGGGAACTCCTCCATAACCACTGGGCAGAATTTTTTTAAAATTCAGAATTATGATCGGTCACATGTGAACTGCTGCCCCCTCATTTGTGGTTGGCCTTTTGACCTTTCCTCTCTGCCCAGCGTCCATTTGTGCGTTTTTTCCACACATAAACCCACGTATCTCGGGAACCGTTAGACCGAACAGGCTAAAATTTTTTCCACAAATGTAGCCCTTTGATAGCTTTATAACATGCACTAAAAATGGTGGCTCCACCTGCAACCATTTTTGCACAGCGTCCACCTGTTCATCTGCCTATGGATAAAATCACTCATATCTCAGCGGTTGTTTGACTTTTCCACCTGAAATTTTGCAGGTTTATACATCCTGGACAGCTTTCTTGATTTTATGACAGGTGGCGCCACCTACATTCAGGTTTACTCTGCAGACATCCAAGCTCATATCTCGGGAACCGTTTTACCGATAGGGCTAAAATTGTGCATGTGTATTGATCTCACATAGCTCTTCATCATAGGCAAAAGTGGTGGCGCCACCTGCAATTACTTATGCACAGCGTCCATCTGTTCATCTGCCTTGGGATCAAATCACTCATATCTCAGAAGTGGTTTGACTTATCCACCTGAAATTTTGCAGGTTTATACATCCTGGACAGCTATTTCGATTTTATGACAGCGGGCGCCATCTGCATTCCCGTTTACTCTGCAGACATCCAAGCTCATATCTCGGGAAACGTTTGACCGATTGGGCCAAAATTTTGCATGTGTATTGGTCTCACATAGCTCTTCTGACTTCATCAAAGGCAAAAGTGGTGGCGCCACCTGCAACCATTTATGCACAGCATCCATCTGTTCATCTGTCTTGGGCAAAATCACTCATATCGCAGCAGTGGTTTGACTTTTCCACCTGAAATTTTGCAGGTTTATACATCCTGGACAGCTCTCTTGATTTTATGACAGGTGGCGCCACCTACATTCAGGTTTACTCTGCAGACATCCAAGCTCATATCTCGGGAACCGTTTGACGGATTGGGCCAAAATTTTGCTTGTGTATAGATCTTACATAGCTCTTCATCAAAGGCAAAACTGGTGGCGCGACCTGCAACCACTTATGCACAGCGTCCATCTGTTCGTCTGCCTTGGTATAAAATCACTCCTATCTCAGCAGTGGTTTGACTTATCCACCTGAAATTTTGCAGGTTTATATATATTGGACTATTTCCTCAATTTTATGACAGTTGGCACCACCTACATTCACGTTGACACTGCAGACATCCATGCTTATATGTAACACACCTCACTCTATTCCCCTTGCCACTTAATCCATGCCTCACTTCACCCGTCCCACTCAGATTTCTGCGGATACACATAGTCGCTTGTCAGCTACCCATATTCTAGTTTTAAAATGTCCTAGTCTGAAACTTGCAGGTCTGAAATGCCCATTTTGCTATAGTAATAATGTCTAAGGTAGATATGCAGGACTTAAGAGGATCAATATTAAAATTTAAAAATAAACCTCCATTCATACTCCCAAACTTTGCACAGGTTCGCATTAGGCCTGTAGGCCTTGTTTTCATTTAAAAGGGATAATTGTTGTCTATGAGGACTCGAATTACAGACCTGTCCACAATCTAATATGGCTTCCAGAGTGATTTCCTTTCGCACGCAATATCTAAACGTGAATATGCCCGATCTTTCTCAAAGTCGCAGGGATGATTGGTGCCTGTATAAAGACTCCATGCAGGGCTCTCGAAGAACAGACCTGACCAAATTCAAATATGGCCGCAAGAGCACATTCGGTAATATTCTTTTGCGAAAATTTAACAGAATATTGACACCCATGAGCGAATTTCTTGTTTCAAATTTAGACTACTGTTTAATCCAGTATTGCTGTCAGGCAAAAATCGCACACATTTTTAGATGTAAGACTTTTTTGTGGTGAAAAATTTCAGACAAATCTGAAATCCAGTATGGCCACAGGGCTGCCTTTTTTTAGAATTTTGCAATCGCGGGGCCCTAATTGCATGAGGACCTTTACGGTCCTAAACCTCTAGTTGACGATATTGTGTGTTATCAAATAATTCAGGAGGGCAGCAACCAATAGTAGCATGTAATATTGATCACAGGTATGTGTATTAAAATGCAGGTGGCGCCACCTACGTTAAACTAATTTCTGCAAATTAAAATATCAAATTTAGGTGTAATTTACTAATATTTTAGCCAGAAACATAACTAATTATAAGTAAATGAGTACTGTTATAATTACAGTGACAGAACGTTCAAATCAAGAGTTAAATCATGTTTTAATTACTAAGAACTCGCTCTAAGACAGACACGCAAAGGCCAGACAGCATTTCTTATCATATGTTATATTGTCACAATGTCTAACCTAAAAAATATTAATCAAATATTTTTTTTATTTAACGTAATCAACAAACCAGCGGAATTGAATACTATTTTCTTGTTTTTGGTTTTGTTGTTGTTGTGTCGGCCAGGAATTATGCATGAATCTCTGTCTCTCGGTTCATTATATGTAACAAGCGTTGTTTATGCATTTCCGCTATTTTGGCGGACTGACTGCAAAATGCTAAGACGGGACATGGTAACATTCGGATCCAGATTTAACCATTGCGACATTTTAACAGAGAGCTTAGATGTCATCTAAGCTCTCTGATTTTAATTTGTTGGCACCAAGGATTGTCCGTGTGCATGATATAAACGAGCTTGTGTTCTACATGTGTTTTCTGTGGAGACGTTTCGAGGCAAAGAAGAATGAACCCTCGGTTCTTATTATAAATCATTAAACTAAATATAGATGGTTGCAATTAATGTTCAATAAAATTAAATTTAAGGGTTGTAATAATCGACTTTAAGAAATCTATGGGCGTTCAATTATTTGCGGAGGTGTAATCTTTTTTATTCTTAACGCAGTGATGCCGGGATCACGTTGAAGCACAGAATAATTTGTGTGGGGGGTTGAATGCATATTATAGACCATATATACTGGGAACTGTACAATTGTATTATAAGTGAATGTTGTCAAATTCAAAGTTATTGTAGCTATTGCCTGACAAGCTGTACACGTGTGATGTCTGTTTGTGTAATGAATGCACTCTGAGGTCAATTCCTAGACGTTTTATCGCGTTACAAGTAGCTCTTGCAAAACCTTTGATCTAAGAGTGACAGATCATTGTCCTGTACTTGATCTTGATTCAGCAATATCATTCAGATTAGTGTCCCCCATATCAAGTCAGTGTGACGTCACTCCCCAGGGACAGACAACCACAAAATAATTTAAATCCCCCCCCCTCTCTCTCTCTCTCTCTTTCTCTCATTCTCTGTCTTTCACACACGCGCGCGCACCCACTCATACGTGTGCGTGTTTGCTCTGAACTTAGGGCCCAATCAAGGATTTATTTAAAGTGAATAATCCATGCAAAGTGACTGATCCATGCAAAGGCCAACAAATAATGCTTTAAAAAGAAATACTGAATTACAAGACAAATAATAGAGTAACATGCAATTTACTTATAATTTCACATTTTAAGATGCAAGTAAATTTACTGGACTAAAGACACAGGAGACTCTGCACAAATGTGTTAAAGGTTTGTAAAGGAGAATAATTGCAACCCCTAAAAAACCCTACCTTACGTCCGGCCAGGGATTTAAATTCACGAACAAAGGGCAAGATGCAGAAGCGTTATTATTATTATTATTATTATTATTATTATTACTATCATCATCATTATTATTATTATTATTATTATTATTATTATTATTATTAAATGTATTATTATTATTATTATTATTATTATTATTATTTTAATTTATTATTATTATTATTATTATTATTATCCTTTAATTTATTATTATTATTATTATTATTATTATTATTATTATTATTATTATTATTATTATTATTTATATATTATTATTTGCAGTAAAAAAATCAAAGACCCCCCCCCCCCCGCGCTTTAAATATTTCACTCACCACGATGATTGAACCACGTAAAGTTGTTTTTAAAGATATTATTTGTCTCCAAATTAACCGCATTCCTGTGACACCATGCACCTAATGTTTATATCCTTGATTTAATGCATGTATAAGGCAAGTACGGTACGGTGGTATACGTAATATTAATCAGACGTCAGCAGTGTAGACTCTGGACTTGTTTTGGTAATGAAGTAGACCTTGAAATGTGACAAACATGCATGAGCGCAGCATGATGGGTAACGGGCCAGTGATGACGAAACGCATGGGTCAGCTCGTGCAAACGACTTCAAGTGCAAACGTCTGAACCACCAATTACACGTGTATCAGTCACCCAGGAAAGCTTAAAGGGGCCTAATCACCTATAAAGCATGTTGAGTTAACACGAAAATTAGCTTTTTCCCTTTAAAATAAATCTGTACCTGCCAAAATATTGCCCTGAAGCCGTTTGCTTTCTCCTGTAAACAAATGTTAAAAACGGTGGACCGGGCGCGATGACAAGTGTAAACATAAACACAGTGCATGGGGCCATGTGCATCGCTGAGCCAAAACACGTGTCAATCAGGAGATGCCCTGACTGACTATAGGCCCCAAAAAATGAAATACATGTTTCTGCAGGCTGAAAAACCGCGTGTTAATTACCACTCCTAATCGGACCTCCGGTCACGTGGCCTTGTTATGGTAAACAGACTCTGTTTACCAACAAGCAGAGCCATAACATGGTGTTAAACTGCCGTATGCAAGGAAATTAGACCGTGTGCTGGGATAGTTTTGCTGGGAAACATTTGTATAAAGTAAAACTGAACTTATATTGTGAAAGAATAGGCATAATTTAGCTCCTGATTATGTCCCTTTAAATAGATCAAATGTATTTCTTTATTGTATATGTATAGTAAATATGTATACTCTTGGTCCTGCAGATCGATGAATACCTATTAAATACTGAAATTTTCAATCAAAGTAGCTAAACTTGATATGCACATAACGTTTTATATTAGAAAATATTTCTGAATTTTCCATTCAAAAATATTATTAGAGAATTTCTTAGACATGTTTGAGGACATCACTGGCTCCAGTCATTCCGCTATAGTGCACAGACTTCTTACAGAGTAATGTGGCAAGCTTCATGTTCGCGATATCCAGTTTTGCTTTTTTTCCGTGAAGGTTCTAATTTCGCGATCTCACAAGGCAGTAACCTGCACAGACTTTTTTCATTACCATATGAGTTACTGAATATACACAAAAAATCTGAACATGTTTAAGTTTGAAAACCAAAAGAACACCGAGCGAGTGGAAGTTGTCAATTATTAGGTAATTGAAAATATCTGATATTATTAATACTATCAATCTTAGATTATTTATGAATTGGTATCAATGGCCTTTCGTTTATGTAGGATGGACGTCTTATTCATAACGGTTTTAATTTTGCGACAGTTTCGCGAATATAAAGCCAATCACAGTATACATCATGTCAGAAATCCGCTTGTCCGATCGGACCGCCAAAGTTTAGCGTACACAATAGATTTTGAGCATTTCAGACGCATATCCCTAGGTCGCTGAAAGCCCAGTACGTTTTGTATACTTACATGACCAACGAAACCGGGATCGAACAGTGAGTTACGTCACAATAAACACCACACTGACGAAAATATCCGTCATCTTGTTATTATTAACCAAAAACAAAATATGATGTAATTTTTTGTAACCATCCGTGGATGATGGATTGAGATTTATTTTCTAGTTTGATACACCAAATAAAATAGCACAATACAGGAAACCAAAATCACCCTAAGGATTAAAAACAAAACTAATTAATTATTATGTCTTTATCTTAAATATAATACAGGCACGCTTTCACTTGTGACAACGTTTACATAAAAAACATTCATTTACATATCCAGCAATACGTAAAGAGAGCAAATCTGACAAGATGAACATGTTAAATATATCACTGAAAGTTTGTCCTATAAATTAGAGACCCGTGACGGTCAGGGCCGCCTGGGTCGCACTGTTGTGAACACACTGCCGGTGTTCCAGGGCCTTCATGTCGACTATCCGCGGAATGATATATGTAACCCGGTTTATTTATCGGCCGCGGTGTTCATCAGTACACGTCCAGGACGAGTCACAATGATGCATTAGAAAAAATAATCCCGATTGTCTACACACATTGACTGTGTTGATGAATAATGGTGATTACTAATGTAAGAGACACGTTTGTGTTGTTTTTTTGTGTTTGACGAAGGGAGGATCCAGATTAATTCAGCCTAGGAACAAATGGTTAAATAGAGGAGCAGTATAAAAAGGCGATTTTCTTTTACCAAAACCCGATATTAAGCAGGTTTATATAAAAGATGGATAAAACTAGATATTACTAAGTAGAGAACATGTGTCCCGCTAAAGCAAAACAATCTGCATTAAATGTGTGTGCATTGGTAGATACCACACACCTCCACATTTAATGTGTGTGGCTGGGTAGATATCACACCCCGCCACATTTATTGTCACGGTATGCCTTGGTAAATATCACACCCCTCCACTGAGTTCGCGAAATAGGTTCAGTATAGTTTCTGTGTAAATCTACTGACAGGCAAAGAAACTAACAAACAAACATGCACACACGGGTGAAAACGATCTCCTTGACCGTTGTAATTATCACAGACAAACTTATAGCGGGATTTCTATCCTGATCGCTACTGCAGTGGGCACACACACCATCCACACTGTCCATCAAACCAAGCATGCAACCATTACAGTAACTACTTGATTTCACTTACGCAGAAAAACATAATAAACAAGCACTTTGGTTTCTGTTAACTTCAAGATGTAATTTTATATTGTTTGTTCGCAAAATTTATTTTATATTAAGCAATGACCTTCTGAGATATATTTACACAAACAGATAAACAAATGCGTATGACCGTAAAGGGGTCTGTAATGTACTTGAGACATGGACAAGCACCATGGCCTTGGTTAAGGAAGTGTCTCAGATCTGTGATGTAAATTCACAAGAGGAAGGAACACCACCGAATCGGGTCGGGCGACAACCGATACACACTCCCGCGGCCTTGACGTGTCAAGATTGGCAAAGGTTCTTTCAAGCTTCGGATAAAAGAAATAACTAGTAGTACACCTTAGAGGCCTTCCCTGTACCCCTCCCGGAGGGTCGCATGACGGACAATTCTTCGACTCAGATATACCTCACGGGTCGCTTCCTCAAGCAATGGTCCATTTGACCTGTCAACGTTTCAGTGCATTTCAAGGTAATGGACCGAAAGAATACCTTTACCATGGCGTTTTGGCCATCTGCCCGGCAGAACAAGAGACAACGCTGGTTTGTTGTTCGTGTCGCACAGCTCTGACCGATGACTCAGTCTATTCACAGTAAACCATTAGTGATTCAGGGTATAGTCAATTAATTACAAAATAATTAATTAGGGATTATTGAATTGATTTAAATAAAATCTAGACAAAGTCTTTCGCTCTTTAGGAAATTGTCCTATCCAGTCAATATGCACATAAAACATGATAAACTTGTTAATGTCTCGATAGATCTGATGAAGTGGTATTAAATAATCATCATGAAATTTGATTATAATTGACACAACAATCACAAACAAATTTACAACATTTGCTGACATTGTTTCATTAGCGCTTATAATACCAGTCATTAGGGTTTATAGAACAAGTCATTAGGGTTTATAGTACCAGTCATTAGGGTTTATAGTACCTGTCATTAGGGTTTATAGTACCTGTCATTAGGATTTATAGTACCTGTCATTAGGGTTTGTAGTATCTGTCATTAGAGTTTATACAACCAGTCACTAGGGTTTATATTACCTGTCATTAGGGTTTATAGTACCTGTCATTAGGGTATATAGTACCTGTTATTAGGTTTATAGTACCAGTCATTAGGGTTTATAGTACCAGTCATTAGGGTTTATAGTTCTAGTCACTAGGGTTTATAGTGCCAGTCATTAGGGTTTATAGTACCTGTCATTAGGGTTTATAGTACCTGTCATTAGGATTTATAGTACCTGTCATTAGGGTTTGTAGTATCTGTCATTAGAGTTTATACAACCAGTCACTAGGGTTTATATTACCTGTCATTAGGGTTTATAGTACCTGTCATTAGAATTTATAGTACCTATCATTAGGGTTTATAGTACCAGTCATTAGGGTTTATAGTACCAGTCATTAGGGTTTATAGTTCTAGTCACTAGGGTTTATAGTACCCGTCATTAGGGTTTATAGTACCTGTCATTAACGCTTATAGTACCAGTCACTAGGGTTTATACAACCAGTCACTAGGGTTTATAGTACCAGTCATACGGGCACCTACATGAACATGTTTGGTTAAAAGGAATTTCATAAAAACAACACTGTAAATCTGGAATGCACTCCATGGGCACACCCTTTGTTACAAGTAAGGCTATCGATCCTTATATTTTCAATAATTCTATGTTAAATTTTGGAAAGTTTCAAACTTCCATGGCTAAAATGGCCATTTTGCTGATATGCCAACTTTTTAAAGAAAAGTTCCTTTATCATGAGCCGACCTACATTTGGAGTTCACTCTTTATTGTGACCCAACCTTCAATCTATAGATTTCTTATTAAGATGACATGTTAATTAACCAACAGGAGTTGAAAACATATATAGCCCCTTTATTTAAAACATAGCTCTCTTTTCAGAAGAGAGTAGGCCTCAATTGTCGAGGGGTGCCTCTATGGACATTGTTATGAGGTAGCGCACCTGTGTAGACAGGTAGCATTTATTCTGTACACGTGGACTGAATAACCTTGTTTATGAGATGATCCTCCTCGCAACAATCATTGTCACGTGACTTATGTTTTCAAGTTCATCAGTGCAGTATGCTAGTTTGTATATACATGTGTACGTGTTAAACCGAAATTAGCCTTACTTAAATCCCATTATCTAATAGGTACAAGATTTTATTAATATAAATGTCTGGATAATTAAACTGTAATTTGGCTATTTATAAGCCGGCTCCACATGGACAGACATTTCATAGTGTGTCAGAGAGAGAGAGAGAGAGAGAGAGAGAGAGAGAGAGAGGGGGGGGGGGCAACTAAATAAACAAACCAGAACCCAATAAAATTTCAAAGAATTGGCGTTTTCTCCTTGCCCATTATTACACGGTACATCGGACTCCCAGAGATTTGTGGGTCTGCAAAAAGTGCTGAGTCATAGCAAGCAGACGACTAACATCTGGCGCCACAACCGATATCAGTTCCGTGAAATAAAATATTTATGATTGAGGTTGCAGCCTAATACACGGGAGCGTTCACTGAATCTGTGAGTGCTGGTCGTGGTTACTGCAAGCGTGAGTACTCACGGGGTTGCGCAACCTACTATATAATCCACAAGGGGTGCCCATTACAATTTGACAATCTGTTCCCCATAATGGTAGAAAATGGTTAGCCTGAATCAAGGAACGAATCAGTAGCTCAATTGACCGGATTAAAACAAAGACATACTTTGAGAAAAATTCAGAAATTAAATAAAATCAACATATGAGAAAAAAAGTCTATTCTTTTACAACATTTCAATTCCACTAATGGTGGACAAGGTCACTTTCACATGCACAAAAATAGCAATTATAAGGCTAGTGATTTGGGGTAATTCTAAAAGCATTAAAGGTCAAGATTGAGTTGAGACCACATGAACTGTGAACACTTTTTAAACGTTCCAAATTGTTGCTGTGTGTCTGATTTCTCATTATATAGACAGCTGTACATATATAATATGACTCAGGCGATACGTGTGATACGGGCGTCACAACAGAAAAGTCATCCCTGGAATCACAAAGATTAATCAACAAGTTTAACTATATTAGTAAATGGTGTTTTGTCTAGCCAAAAGAAAATAAACTAAAATCATATGGACCATACGAGTGTTATGCAATCACAAAACCATGTTTACAAAACATTTACATGTAACGCGCATACAACTTAGGCGTGTTGAACCAGTCATCAATCTGACGACTAAAAAAATTTTTTTGAACAGGCGCCTATGTTGGCCCGTAAGTCTCATCCACGCTCGATCCTTTTGTATGTTGACATTAATATATATTATTGGAAGGCACACACTTCACGGGAGCTTCGTCTGGCCTATAATATAATAAATGTACTCTTTTTATTAATAAACACTCGAGTTGATACGAGGTCAGTAAACAGATTAAAGCTCTCACGGAAGGAAGAAACTTCATAACAGATACAGGTCTTTGTATCCGCGTAATCATAAAGGTAAACACATCGTTATCGATTGCCTATTAGATCACGTGGTCCAAAATAAGAAGCTTCCTGGAACAACATCTATCATGCTTTGAGTTCTTTTAGGGTTATTTCATAACTCGAGTCTCATTTGGAATTTCTCTCTGAGCGATCGAGTTGTCTATTTTACATTAAATAAAGACAGGAAACAGTATTCCATTTGTTTTACACAAGGCTGGCCCAAATAAAATATTATCAAAACACCTCTTATTATCATACCCACAGCCGATTTTTTTAATCACACACATATTAAAGTGATTCTGACGAACATCATTAATGTTAGCAGAGAATACCCCGAACTGCATAAAAACCAGTTGTTGTCGCTGCCTTTGGCTCAACAAGGCAAGACAGTCCTAAAAATAGGGACATATTCCACATAACAGATATGTTAGAGTGTGTTCTCCTTATAACATTATGGTATCTGTCAATATTTTCTTCTAAAACCGTTTGATTACTCCTGTAAACATGTGGAAAAAAGTTTGCATCGGGCACAATCAGAGGCGCTAAATGTAACATAGCGCGCATGCCACCTGGTGGCCGTACCGCTCAACATCACAAATCAGGATTTGACCCGATGGTTCTACTGTGTTTCTTCTGTCATATTTCTTCCTCTTGTTTGCGAGTTGTCACGCAGCCTTGTTGTGGTAAACAAACACATGACAGATGAGTTTCTCTCATATACACAGAACCACAACAACGTATAAAAGAGGTGGGCTGGCGATATTACGTCCTTGCGCCGGTATGGACATACCTTTGTCGTTATCTGGACAGGTGATGTAGACCTGTATTTAAGATAAATACTTGAGTATCATGCAGAGGGGGTCGGTGATCGCGAGATAAGATAGTTTATCATTTGGAGCGATAACTCTGTGATGGTAGATTTAAATTGTGCGTAATAATTCTTAAATCTCTGAACAGAGATCGAATATAGTCCAGACAATTTCTTTACTTGCTTTACTTCAGCGGAGGGACATAACAACGTATAATTATAAACACACAAAAAAAACTCTTAAAATTAATTGACCTTTAATGATGATGTACGAGAAATAGTGCCCACGCAGGACTAACATGGTAATAGAAAAAAATTGGCCCACTTAGGCCTATATGTTCGAGTGTGTATATACATGTAACTGTTTTTTAAGTATATAATAAACACTTGTAACGATCGTTCTCCATAAGACATAAGCATAGGTACGTACTTGGGTACTGTATATAGTTAGTTGTCCTCTAAGCAGGCTAAGCCCTCACTTGATCAAGGGGAATGCCCCGCGATAACGAAAACAAATATGTTGACGGTTTGAGGATCGCTGTGTTTGACCACTAGAGTGATGATCCAAGTTTGTTGTAAATCAGCGTATATTTAACCGACCCTGCATGCATATCGATGGTGAAGGGGTTATATATACATCAGATATATACTGTGTGTATCCTACGATGACGGTTTATGAATACATTCAGATAAGATTTTCAAGTCCACATGGCCACTCAGTATGATCTGATACCAGTATAAATATAACCTGATGTAACCTGGCCCGGCCCTCTGATTAATGCATTCAAGTACACCCCTATATATTTTTTGTCATTATGACACCGATGTAAATTATAAAATGATGTCATCATTTTTCACCCCGTGTAATCAGTGATGATATATGATTGATACAAGACCAAAGAGTAATTTTCTCAAAGGCTGGCGTTAATCATGACCCCGCATCAACATTTTTATTTCCATTTTTAGTAGAAATCTACCGATTTTGAGCTCCAGCGGCTCTTACATTTCTTTTAGATAAAATAGTAAAATTTCGATAAAATACCCTTTGTTATTGTTGTATTTTAATCTGTTAAACCAAACAATTCTGTTATTGTTATTATTATTATTCTGTTATTATTCTTGATCATATAAAATCGTTATCGAAATCCTATAGTAAAAAATTTAAAAAAAAATCGTCCGGACGCACTGCATTCTGTAAATTAGGGTTTGAGAAACATACCTCTTTTTGGCCTAATATATAATTCTGTTTGATATTATATCAACCTATCATTTGACGATCTGAAATACTCTGTTCTTATTAATAAAGAGAAAGCATTGACTTTGGTGCACTTTGTTAGAATTTGCCATAAGTGTATCGACCAGACTGGGTGTGGTTATTCGGTGATGGATCACCTTGGATCACAAGATTAGTCTTTTCACATATAACTAACGACACCTGTTGGTGAAGACCGACAGTGAGTGTCTGCATAGTCCTCACTATCAGAATACTATCGTATAAAACCATATATCATAATGCTCTTCAGACCCGAACGCAGCAAATGGTTCTGACGCGTAGTGCGCATACTCCTGGATTAGATTGATCGTAAAAATATATGGGAATAGGTATTAGGAAACTCAATAGCAGCATTTCGTAAATGTTTATATGAAGGGTAACATAATTTCCCTTTTAACGAAGCCACGTGTGTTCCCCTGGTAAGTAAAAAGGTACTCAATTAGGAAATATTAATCGTTGTTGCATATTTCATTGCCTTTACGGAGAGGGTATGTGTTTATCCCCGTTCGTGTGTGTTTGTTTGTATTTGTTCACAACATAACGAAAAAAGTCATGAACAAAATCTCATGTAAGTTTCAGCCATTTCGTCAACTGGCCAGTGAAGAATCGATTAGATTTTGGTGTGATTCGTGAAGAATCGATTAGATTTTTGTGTGATTCGGGAAAATGATCCGGATTCATGAACGTCTCCAAGGAATATTCACAAATGCACTATATGCACTAATGAAATTGGAAATATGGGCCGAATAAAGGAATAAAAACACAGTTGTGGAATCATTCCACAATAGGAAACCCGACATGGCAGAGGCTTGCATGCCTTCGAATGCAGATTTTAATTTTAAAATGTATTTTTTTTCCAAGAATAATTTGGTTTTTGTACTTTGTAACCATGGTTTCATGTCGGGACTAATTTTTTCTGGGCTGAGGGAACGGGAAATGATTATGATTAGTATTGATTACTACAGAAAACTCAGCTACACTCATGTAGAGCAATTTAACCAATTCTGATGAGCACTAGGAATTCGCACTATACAGCTCTATCTGCCAAGCAGTTCATCATATTGATTGTGGTTAAATGATGTTAAATAAATGAGATGTGGTTACTGCGCACAAGTTGCGTCATTGAATGAATAAATACATATTTTTGTTATTCCCCCTGATGCCTTTACTAATAACTGATGCCGCAATACGGAGTCCTTGCTGTTTTACATCTAAGCATATTAAGAGACTGTTTCCCCTCTGACGAGATGTAATTAAGGACTATGACCAATTTGTACCTGACACAGGAAATGACTTGTTACCATATAGATGAATTTACACTTTGGTTTGCGAGTTAACATGCATTCTTAAGTCACTTTTTATTCACTCGTAGCCAATGTTAATCTATGTAATAGGATGGATGGCTGCTGCAGTGCATATCCTCGTATGACTTGTATGTTTTTCAAAATAGACTTAAACTGGGCATATTGCCTATACACCAATAACTTAGGTTGTCTCAGAGCATACACTATAATATACCTGTTTACGAACACCCATGGCCTGACATGTATGGTCATCATGGTCATCATCTCTACTAGCAGAGTAATCCGCGTGCTTCGACTATAATCAGCTCGGGGGCCTTTTTTATTAGAGGCGGGGTTGAATTAATTCTGACAACAAAACAAGCTGAAGACAATGTGATAAAAATGAGATGTCGTTCAAGTAGTTTCTCCTGACCTGGATGATAAAAATAGGAAGGATTATATCTGTCACAGGGCGTTAAAGGATTAAGTCGACAATAAACAGGGCCATCTCTTATGCCTGAGCACTTATGAGGCCACAGATATCTTAAGACCTATATATACCTTATATATATATATATATATATAAATATATATATATATATATATATATATATATACAGATAAAAGAATGTCCAACAGTGCATTTTTTTCGGTCGGACAACTCCAAGACGTGTACGAATATAAAACTAACTGGGTAAAAGTATTGCATTTTTTATAGAATTTAATGAGATATACACATTTGCAAACACGCTTTAATTGTCATTTTCCTTTTCATTTGGACGTTTCTTTGTATTTCTTTGTATTCAATGGAATTCATGTTGAATTAAAATGTACAAAGCTATGTATAACGTCTTAAAGAACGCTATATTAAGTTTAAAATAATGAATACCTTTAAGGGTATATAATGGATTTAAAACAACTTTTGGATGACTGTATAGATATAACGTTTTATTATAGTCCAGCGGTTAAGCTCCCATATTTGGAGGAATTGTGCAAAAAATGAAAGAAGCATGAAAGTTGGCAAAAGTATTCTTTGGTGCTTATTGATGAATTTCAGATATAGGGCCAAGCTGAAAATAAATTATCTTGGCCAAAATCCTAGATGGCGGCCAAGATGGCCGCCAAATTAGAAAATTTCAATAACTTGAGTTAAAATGTCCCGAGAAAGCATTGCAAGTACTTTAATATTATGTTTTTTGGACCGAGAAATTAAATTTTTGAGGTTTCAACCCTCTCCAGGTACTCATTAGCACGAATTTGGTAATATTCCCATTAGTCCAACAGTTCAGCTGCATATTGAGAAGAATTGAAATGAAAACCTGGAAAGAAGAATGAAACTTGGCATAATAAATTTCCAGACCATACTCTATATGTTCAGATATGGGGCCGAGCGGAATTCACAATATCTTGCTAAAACTCCAAGATGGCGGCCAAGATGGCCACCGAAATACAAAATACCAATATGGTCGGTTATATTTGTCTTGGAATGCATTGCAAGTGTACTGTTTCTATGTTATTAGGATCGAAAAATTTATATATAAGGGTTCCGGGTCTGTATCATGCATGTGTGAATGAAGTCTGATTTTGTTAGTATTGAAATTGTGCTAAAATTACCCTTTTTTACTAGCACATCTAACGGTAAAACGTATTTGTTGATTACCCTGCCGAAATTAAATATATTTATTAATTTTAAGTATTTGAACACTATGTTTCTTTCAATGTAATGAAAAGGACAGTCGATTGGTAAAACGCTCTGCTCTCTTCACTGGCGACTGAAGTTTCTGTCCCCGTTGTTGCTATGAGAGTGGATTGTTGTGGTCCATACATAGTCGGTTGTTTTCTTCGTGTCCTCTGATTCCATCCACCACTTCGCCATCCGAGTCACGGAAAGTGCCTTGTAGTAGTTATTATAACCAGTAGTACAACCAATATAAAAGAAATTTTATTTGTTTATAAGTTGTGGCTCTTTTGCCTTGAGGTGACGATGCAGCTTCAAGACTCTTTGCTTGCATGAAGACAGAATCAGTACATATTTAGCGGCTCACCACATTATGCTGTATGCTACGCTTTCTTTTAAAGTGATAGATTTAGGCCTGTTGGTATCACTTTCTACTGAATGAGAATGAATTTATCCGTATGATAAAGATGGTATGTTGTAAGAAAGAAGTCATAACCTATCGTTAAGACATTAGAGAAAATCTCATGGTTTGTGGCGAGATTCACCATTATGCCATTGCGACATCGACGGGGTTTGAACCGGGGACCTACAAACACGTCCTTAACCACGAGGCAACGTTCTAACCCCGTATATGCTATCTTTGTACTTTGGTGATGGTGCATGACAGAATCTGGACACTTGTAGACACGTGCAGTTTGCCGTTTACCTTCTACATTGATAATCTGGTTAATGATCCTTACCAATAAGCTAACTTTGCATTTCCAAGTGATGTCTTAAAATACTTCGTTTGCTTACATAATGCACATGTGCACTTTTAATAAATATGATGATAATTAGAAATAATAAATATTTGCTTCATTTAATGAAATAATTTATCTTCATGTGCACAGATTGGAAGATTCTGGGTCGGACTGAACTTTGCACATAAGATAAAAAGAACCGATAGAAAGTTGGAATTGTGGGCGTTTTACTAGAAGAAAAACGCTCTTGTCCTGCAAAATATAAAAGAAAATATTCAGGCAAGGTTATAAAATTTGCTGGCAATATTACAAAAAAAAATAATGTAATAAACTGTTCTGTACAGCAATAATATTGAGAAGTATTCTGTCCTCATTAATATATGTTCACTTGATGAAGCGAATGGTATGAAATACAAGTTTCCCAAGCATTCTGCATTTGGGCATAAAACTGACATAAAGGGAAAGTACAAAGGTTGCCAGAGCCCAGAAGCTGAAAGCACAGCAAAGTTACAATCACCAATCAAGTCGGTAAAAACTCAAACCAAACTTTGTACTGCATTTTTAGGTAATCAAGTTAATGAAGAAAGAATGCATGTCTGGAATCTGAGGGTGCATTATATTTTTCAACCTTGTTTTGTGAATTGAACTTTCTATCTTCCGTCTTGCTGTACCATTTTCTTAGCATCCATCCATAAAAGATCAGCTAGCTTGAACCTCCCAGCACCGACTCATACATGTGGTGAATATTTCTAACAATATATGCATGTACTACATGAATCTACAAATGTGCATAATGTCAGCAAATGAAAGTATTTTGTTGACACCAACTCATTAGGCAAAGTGATTCTTAATGGCAACTCGTTGGGAAGGAACAAGTTTTATATCATAAAAATTGCATCACAGCAAATGGCAGTGATACTTAACTGACACGTGTCGGTTCTTTCCTACAATCAGGCAGTCTAAAGTCTGCATCGTCACCATATCACAAAATTAGTAATCTGCATGAGTGTTATTTTTCTGTTTTCTTGCCAACATACAGTCTGAAAGCCATCGCCTAATGGCAAAAGAAGCTTAGAATCCATACAGCACACAGGTGTGAGCTTCTACATAAGCGCGTATCTTGTCATGCATGCTTGTTCTCTAAATTCATTATAAATACAAGTCTTTCCTTTTAAACAGAAATGGTGTTCAATACTTTAAACTAGAACATGTAAATTAAATTTCAGCAGAACTATTTGATTTTTTATTGCACTAATCAAGATATACATGAATGTTAAGTTGATGGTAAATGTTTGTAGATTTTCGAATACCCTGCCTATTCTTCACTGATATATGAAGCTCCAACTGATACCAGACAGGATACCTAGGTTTCTTTCATCCCTTACCTCTGCAAAGCAGTTAGTACATTCTTAATGCATGCAAATAAAGGAATTTCAAACAGAGAAAGTCAGATATTAAATAGTAATATAATAAAACCTACCCCAACAAATGACACTTTCATTTAAAAGTACAGTATTCAGCAAATTTTTTAAAGTTTACCGTTGGGTGTACTGATGAAAAGGGAATTTTAGTACAATTTCATTAGGTACACACAAGGCGGAATCTATACAGCTGACAGGTGTGAGCTTCTTACATAGGTCTGTATCCTGCCACGCACGCACCCAGTCTGATATAAAAGTTATAAGCAGGATAAACTTTATATTATATGGATTGTCTAATTTATTTTATTATAATATATAATTAATATGGATTGTACAGTTAGTTGTAATAACTATTACAAGCCACTCTCCATGGCTCGGATGGTGGCGTTCGGTGGTATATATACAGGGGTGAAGGAAAGCGAAGGACAAGGAGGAATCCACCCACCTTAGATGGGCCATTATAAACCAATAGGAATAGGAACGACGTTGTTTAAACCTGGGGCGCCAGTAGAGATAGCCGAGCGTTTTACCACTCAATTGTCCATTCCATTATATTGAAACAGACATTGGGCTCAGATACGTAAAATTAATATATATTTTAAATGTCAGCACAGTTGGATTTATGCATTTGATATTTCCAAATTGCCCTAACAAATAAAGGTTTACAAGAATGCTGGTCGTAAAACCTAAGTACATGTATGTAGGTCTCAATATTCTAATGGTAAGTGTTTACGGACATATCAAGTTCAATCCTTATTTCATTGCAGATTTCGACAAATAAGTTTTTTGCACCCTTCACCTCTTCAAAGGAATTATATTTGTCAGCATGCAAATAAAGGGGAAGTAAAAGGAATAAAGGAAGAAATATTGCAATAAAAATTGTTCTACTATTAAAGCATCCGAATTCATGACAAAGCAGACAAACCTAAGCCAGCAAATGACACTTTCATTTGACTACGATCACAATGTATGCGACTACTGTGCAGAACTCGAAAAATAATGTTTGCTGTCCATTGTGCAAGTAAACCAGGAAAAATGTAGGACAATTTCAATATAAACAAAACCAGGATTCATTCACAGAGTCATTTTACAGACTTTAAACCCTTATAAATGAATTTATCGACCCCAAAAACGTAGAAATAGTGCACTTGAAAAGAATTCTAGGACAAATATAACCGAATGTATTGATATTTGATAAT
The DNA here is from genome assembly GCA_026874595.1 of Sipunculus nudus. Classification (NCBI taxonomy): domain Eukaryota; kingdom Metazoa; phylum Annelida; class Sipuncula; order Golfingiida; family Sipunculidae; genus Sipunculus; species Sipunculus nudus. Next base: position 45,614,450 of record CM049314.1, on the reverse strand, counting down.
CCGGCGGCCATCTTGGCCGCAATCTTGGATTTTGACCAAGATCGGAAGAATTCCGCTTGGCCCTATATCTGAAAATGTTAAGTATGGTCTGGCCAACTATTATGCCAAGTTTCATGCTTCTTTCACTTTTTGCACAATTCTTCTCTTAACAGCTGGACTATTACCAATTGTGCAACCTTACTTACCTTCAGCCTTTAGGCCTACATACAGACAGTTGTTCATAAAAGGATACCCTGATGCCGTTCCAGTTGGTCCACTGTAATTCAGCGAGTAACACAAATAACACAATAACGAAAATTTCATCAAAACATGCGCGGCTTGAAATCTTTATATAAAAATATATTTTCGCATTTTAGGAAATATTGCACATGGTGGCTAGTTGGCTACCCCTACCACAATGAGATCAATGCTGGTCCTTCCCTAAAGCCCGTGTCAGATCGAATAACGAACCAAAATCTTTATTTTATGAAAAATGGACTTGGAAAGCGAAAGTTAAGAAACTTTTATGGTGTTGGGGATAATTAATAGATGCAATAACGACATGAAACAACGCAACGAATGATAACGAAAGAACAACGAATGATAAAAGAGCCAAAACATATACAAAAGCGAGGGAAAACCGAAATTGGCGTATGAAAGCGCACAATAAACGAACCAATAGCGACACGGGCTAACTGAAAGGGAGCCAAGAGCGACAAGGGCGAAAGAATGCCGAAACCATACTGCAGTGAGCAAATTAAAAACGATATAGAAAAATTGGGCGACTCAAAAGCGACATTATTCCCTCGTCTGAAAAATTTCGCTTTTGCGGCAATTTCGCGAGTGAAAACCAAAGTCAGCTAATCAATGCCGACATGGGCGCATGGAAAGCGACAGAAAAACGGATTTAAGCTATTGATCCGCTTTTCATTCTCTTTCCCGGTGTGATAGGTGCTCAAGTTATGACATTATAAGTAGTCTATGACCAGCGCCTTGCGTCGGAGTGCCTTTACCAGTTTACCACAGGCTATTTACATCCTTAAACGAGGACTGTACTGGAAGGTTCTATGAGGATGCAAATATATGTTTATATATCTGTTAGTAATGCAACAGGATACATGATCGTTGCAGTACATTTCCCCGTATGCATGGCTTATATCACGACTCCAAGTTAGGCATACCTGGCCAAATTAAATGCCTACCGAGTCGTTTCATTTGTGGTACAGTTGACCCCTATTTTTTCGGTGGGAAATGGAAAATGTGCAGTCGTATTTCTACAATTTGTTTGTTCTCCTTGCAGACTAAAAAATACCGAACGCCATGATCTGAGCCATGGAGAGTTTATATAAATAAGTTTATATTATACCTTATATATACCTTGATATCTTATATATACCCAGATACCTTATATATATACACTTATACCTTATATATATCCTGATATCTTATATATATCCTGATACCTTATATGTACCCTGATACCTTATATATACCCTGATACCTTATATATATATATATATATATATATATATATATATATATATATATATATATCCAGATACCTTGTTAGTTTGCATGTCGTAAAGCATGCAATGTGTAGACAATTGAAGGAAGTGCTTATTGGTTAGTTGGAACAATGTGATATTACGCAATATTCTCATTTCAAAACACCACGCTCATGAACTGATGATCATTCTTTGCAAATTATTGACTTGTTATAATCTTCGAAATACCACTTGTCACACTTATACTATACAACGAATGCATGCGGTAAACAGAATTAAAGAAACCTGGACCCGTCAACTGGGAAAATTTATCATGTGACCAAGAGGGCAAATCAAACCGGAACTTGAACGCAAACATTGGAGTGCATTGGCATCTCTATAGTACAACCTCTGCACCACTGTCCGACATACTAGTATATCTGTAGACGTCCATATACAGGAAAACTCAGCCTCGTCTACATCACATTTCAGTGTACTGTCACGGTGAAGGCCTGTGACCAGTCCCCATTATCCTCCCTATTTTATTGATCATCTATAAATACCTCATCACACTCCGCCGGCTTCCTTTGAATTATTTGCTTTATATCCGGACATACGGCTTGGCAGGCTTTGTACCAGACAGGTGGCTAGCTAGGACATTAACCACTAAATAGCTTAATTATTCCCATAGTCAGCTAATTCTGTATGCGTGATGTACTGACCGTATGTATTATGGGCCATGGGGATCATTAAATTACGCTTACACCTTGTATGTATCTCTTATTCAATGTATTTGTCCTTGAAGGTATAATCCTAAAGTCTGGAAGAATCGAAATTCATGCATAAACAACTTATTATATTCGTGAAATACAAAATCTTTGATTTTCATTCACTCGTATTAGGATTGATCGTTAAATCTCAAGGCCTTCCAAACGGGAAAATTATAGTTGAAGAGACATTTATGTATGGAATCTTCGTTTTGAGACCATTTGTGCAGGACCATAGATAAAAAACCTTGCTCGAAGGACCATTCCTATACAAGAAAGGTCATCAGAGGACCGTTTGTACAGGGAGCTTTCTTCTGAGATCCACTCTTGCAGGAAAGTCTTCATTTCGATGCCATAATTGCCATTTGTGTAACAATATTCATCTCTGGATGGTTCGTTCTGGGGACAAGCGTCAGTTGGCCATCTCTGTACTGACCATTCTTCAAAGGATATTCGGCACAGAACGTTCGTCTCATATGAAAAAAATAGAAATATTAAAACAGTGACCGTGACCTTATTTGTTTACCATGAATCTGCAAAGAAAGATGGGTTAGATTGATATTGGTTATAAGTTTTAAATTATGGATATTGTGAGCTTCCTTGAAATAAGATTGAAAGCCTGGACCTTGTACGTTGATTTTGAAAGTGTAGGGAAATATTGACAACATTGATTTTTACATTGCATTGGTTATAATCTTTAAAATAATGTATGTTGCCTGTTTTTTTTTCAGGAATATCCCATGGAATAACAAATACCCCTAGAAAATAAAGAAATATTAAAAGCCATGACCTTGACCTTGTTTGTTGACCACGAAACTGTTGGAAAATTGGCAACATGGATATTTAGATTGCTAAGATATAACCTTTAAAATGATATATTTTGTCAGTTTTCTTCATTCGATTCCCACGGAATGACATTAACCGTTGACTATCAGAACCATTCGTACAAGGAATATTCAGGAATGTTTTATAGATAAACCTAGCTTTTCCAAATGATCAGCGCTGTCATCACATGAAGCCGAGTAAACCTGTATTTCCTTCATGTTGATTGCTGAAGCGTTCTACACGTTAAGCCAGACAAACCTAGATTTCCTTATACAGAGTGCTGGCCCGGGGTTCTCCGTTACATAAAGCCAGGCAAACCTAGATTTCCCTGATACAGGGTGTTGGTCCGTGTTTCTCCGTTACATAAAGCCAGGCAAAACCTAGATTTTCCTGATACAGAGTGCTGACCCGGGGTTGTCCGTTACATAAAGCCGGCAAACCTAGATTTCCCTGATACAGGGTGTTGGTCCGTGTTTCTCCGTTACATAAATCCAGGCAAACCTAGATTTCCCTGATACAGAGTGCTGGCCCGGGGTTCTCCATTACATAAATCCAGGCAAAATCTAGATTTCCCCGATACAGAGTGCTGGCCCGGGGTTCTCCGTCACACAAAGCCGGCAAACCTAGATTTTCCTAATACAGAGGCCTTGCCCGAGGTTCTCCTTTACATAAAGCCAGGCAAACCTAGATTTTCCTGATACAGAGGCCCGGCCCGGGGTTCTCCTTTACATTAAGCTAGGTAAACCTAGATTTTTCTTATACAGAGTGCTTACATTAGGCCAGTCAAACCTTGATTCCTTTCATGCAGTGTTTTACTGCTTTACAGCACAATAATCCAAACTTAATATTGCATACATGTTAAAAAGAATGTATTTGAAACACTTTCCCTTCCTTGTTTACAATTTCTTATATTCTATCGACAATTGTGCCTCCAATAGACATTGAAGAACGCTTACGGAACCAAGAACCATCGTATTATTCTGTCAAACGAGAAATAAAGCAAATGAAAAACGAGGGAAAGAGACAGATTGTTAGAGTTATTTTATGTTCACAGTAGGCTTTTATACCCAGAACACCTGTACTAGGTAAAACATTATCACAGCAATAACAGATGCTAGATCTCTTAAAAATCCATATATGGTGGGCGAAATACGGGCTCAAACAAACCGCTACACCCATTCAATGAACAGACCACCAGTTTTATTTTCTACACTAATGCATATATTCTAGCTATGTCAGTTTTTATTTGTTGAGCACTCCCCTCAGACTTGTCTTGTTTACACTGATTTAATTTTGGAAAGGATCAGAGCAATGATTCACAGACTGAGTACATAACACAGAAGTGTGGAAAGGATTTTATGAAAAACAGCTGTTTACCTGTGAAGTGGCGGGAAGTACATTAATGACGATTATAAAGAGTGATGGTGATGACGAAAGCATGACATTTCTCTCATATAATTTTAGTGAACATGCTATGGTGGAATCAAAGGCCACCTAATTTTTTCGAACCTTTATAAAAATGTGTCCATGCAAACACGCCGAAAGCCTGTTTATACCTAGATTTATATACAGTTTGGGTATATGGAGTTTACAAGAGCACAAGAAGAAAGCTGGTCTCGCTGATATGATTTATATTTCCTGGTTGTTATTCCGTGGAATATGGCATATGAAAATGGTCTAATGGAAACCAGTGTACAGGGTATATATGTAACAAATGACCCAGCGGTCTCATGTCCACTCTATGAAATCGTGTGCATGACACTGGGTAATCAAGAAATAAAATAGTGAAAGCAAAAATACCATTTCAGTAGTAGTCCAAATTAAGTGGCGCCATCTATGGCTGACATCTACCTAACATTCACAAAGCAGTCACATGAACGATATTTCTGTGAAAAATAATGCTGATGGATGTACACGTTCCTGAGATAATTGACAACAAACATCATACTATGCTTGTTAGCACATACCATTGTCCAATATTGTTACTGACCGTATTTAAAGTACCCTAAAGAGGCCATCTTGAAAATAATCTGACTGAATTTATTCTTATTAAATTCCATGAAATTGTCATCTGTATTATGAAATCAAAATTATAAAAAAATTATAAATTATCTATGTGAAAGAGGACAATACAAGTTTCGCCCGAAGAGAGTAAGTCAAATTAGGAAGCGCCGCCCCCATATCAAAATCACACAGCGGTCACATGATCAATATTTCTGTGAAATCTGAAATTGAAGGCCCAACCGTTCCTTTCATATTTGGCAACAGGCATTTTATTATGTATGGAAACACGTCCGATAGCCAAATGTTGCGGTCAACAAAATCTGAATACCTGTAAGAACACGACCTTGAAAATAATTTGGTTGAAGCCATTCTTACTTTATTCCCCCTCCTTTATATACTGCTGACTATAATATATGACAGCTAACATATCACTTCATGACCTATCTTGGAAGAAAGCCAATTCAGCACGTAGAAAGCAGGTCAACATAGATGGCGCCACCTGCAACTCAAAATCACAGTCTCTGGACAAGGGACAGCAGCTCGACTTCCTCCCTTGCCACTTGGAGGGAGCGGCCAGAGGGGAGGTGAGGTACCTTTCTGTGAAGAAAGACTCACAGTTATATGATCAATATTTCTGGAACATTTGATGCTGACGGATGCAGCTGTTCCTGGTATACCTGGTATACCAGGCATTATAATATAATGTATGCAAACACATTTTTTTTTAATTTTGTTGATAGACAGCTTTGAAGTTCCTGAAGACGCCATCTTGAAATTTATTTGACCAAAAGCATACCCGGGTAATCCTACAGAAAATGACCCGATTCATGAAAATTCATGTCCCTAGCATTCACTGTGTTATAGTACATATATATATCATATATCTTGTATTTTCTGCTTAATTTAAGCTGAGCTTATTCGTTTAGCGAAGTTATACCTAAAATTCTTCAAATCTATACTTAATAGTTCAAAGGTCATTAAAAAAGTACCTGTCCCCAGGCCGTAATAAAAAAACTGATTATCCTTTTATTTTTATTAAAAATGGTATAGGTATACTACTCATGTATATATAATAAAATCGTCCCTTAATAACTTCGACAAATTTCTTTACATCCCTCTAATTTTTCAACTTTTATTGCGATAAATGTGTCCCCAGATTTTTTTTTCAACACCGTTATAAAGACGATTTGATCGCCATGACACTCCTTGTTTAAAAGCCACCTAAGTTGAAGTAACGTCACAGAATGACTCCACAAAACCATCATTATCGGTATGTATTTGTCATTTTACAACAGGAAATTTCCATAATTGTGTAAAAATGTCCGTATATTTATTGCTTTTCAATACCGTTACCGTTATTTCTCCAAAATGATGGAAGTATTTATGCTTTTCTTAGTTTTGGAATATAGCTCACACTTTCAACACATACATATACTTAGTACTAGAAAGATTGTAAGAGTGATTAAGTTTCTTTGAATAAATATCATATCTTTTTTTCAACACCATTATACATCAACACCGTTACTTTTCACTTTTAACGGTGGTGAATGTCAATGAACGGTGTTGAAACAAAAAGGTGACAGGATGGATGTAAGATCTTAATTCTACAAACTAGCATTGTTATTAAGGAATTTCATAGTTTTTATAACGATAACTGTATTATGTATTTTTAAATATTAAACTATAAAATATAATAAAAGAAGTATGCTTGCTTTAAGTAATAATTTTGCCAATGATTATATTAATTGTAATTCACCACCGTTATCCTTCTACGACACCGTTATATTTTGAAAATAGACATAATTTTAAGAAAAAAAGATGATTAGAAACATTTAGGAAAATGCTTTTATCTCCCTATTTTTTATTTACCAAGGTAGATTGTTATATTTTCGTTCTATTTATTGCACTATACTTTCTGTTGGTTGCGGTGGTATTTTGTTTTAGAATTTAAATGTAACATATAAAATTAAAATGATGCATTTTACAAGGTTAAAATATATTTTTCATAATATAATACATCGTAAAGGTGAACCTTTCTTATTTTTTTTCCAAATTAATTATGTGGGACCGTGAAATTGGCATGAAAACATATAACTCAATCTTTCACTTTAATTTCTAAGCACTGCTTTAAGTCTGTAACGGTGTTGAAATTGATGATACACATATAGCATTAAATTAGCCAAAACTATAACTTTTCATGAAATAAAGTGCTCTGCTGAAATTAATTTCATATAGTTTACATTTTTGATTTCCATGTAAAACTCTATCAAATAAATTTTAGGACGAGTCATTTTTCAAATGTTGTACCTGCTGAAATGGGTCGTTTTTCGTAGAATGACCCACCGTGGCCCGTTTTTATTTGTTTAAAATGAAAGCCCTCTCTATTTAGGCCTAATACACTCGAATCAAATAATTTTGAGTATCCAGGTCTTAAATCAGTATCTTATAATTATATATGTCTAAATGTTGATAAAATATAAGATATTTAAGACATTCTTACTGTAGATCGATCTAGCTTTGCGAATTCGTTTTCTGATCTTTGTGCGTTTTTCTTTGCCTTCCTCTTTGGCAAGGAATTTTTTTTTCGGAAGAAGTCACAATTGGAAGCCCTCCTGTCCCCGACACTGTAATTGTGGCTTCCATCCAGGACGGTTTATCTGTCATTTTTAACCTTAATTCTCAGTATCAAAATGGATGCAGACGGTGTAACTTTTAAACTGTTGATAACAGCCTCACATATATTATTGTGTAAGTTTAGCTGCCTTATTTCATCAGGGTCTTAGTGAGGACACCTTTTCAACTGAGTGGAAGTCAGCCCGCGCCCGAACCACTCCCATATTCATGTACAGGGAGTGCTAGTAAACTTGATAAATACAACACCCTGGTACACGTATATAGGCCTAAACAGATGTGCAGGGAGTGCTAGTAGACTTGATAAATAAATCCAATGTAATTAATCGTTCCACTTTAAAATAACTTGGGCTGATCTCAGATTATGTGGGGTCTGGTCATCCAACGAGAGCCTGCAACCATGAAGCACGGCAGGGACAATAAAAGGGGTGGGTGGGGGTTAAATATACACATATGGCACGCATTCAAGTTAACTTGTTGCGGAACATGATTTTGAAAATTAAGTCCCTAATGGTAATTTCGGCGCTGCACTCAACACTGAGTGTGTTGTTCTTTTCCAAAATTGTTTCAAAGTATATTAGAAATACATATTTACATTGAGTCATGGTATAAAATGATCACATTACATTGATTGTGTCAGTATTGCAGCTGATAGATGATTTTACCGAGGGGCAAAGACAAAATTGAAAAGAAAACAAAAATTGTAATGTCTATATGACACTAACGGAATTCGTGAATGAAATATTGTATCAGCAGAAGTTTACTGGATGCGTTAATAATGACTACACACAGCCACTGCACATTTTATATCGGTAATTATTTAGTTTAATTTCAGTTTAAGTTTCATAATCAAATTGATAAAAATAATGATAAAAATAATAATTAGAAGAAGAAATTCATAATAATAATAATAGGAAACTTTTTATAATTATTATAATATTATTATTATAATACAATTCAAAGGGTAATCCATGGCAATTAATATAGTCCATGCGCCAGAATAGTTTTGACTGCCACATTGGGGGACTAAATGCCATTATGTTTTTCATTTACTACGGTATTTGAACTGTATGAAAATATGGGATGGACGTGCAGTGTGCCCAGCTAAATGTCTTTTTGGCGGCCATCTTTTAATTATGTGCATTTTTTATTAATTATTTGGTTCGTGATCGGTCTGGTCCACGTTATGTTTACCAAGAGCTGTTAAAATGACGAAACATAACTTTCTACATATACCCAAACAAATTTATATGAATAATATGAGGTTAATATTAAAATATTGATCAATTTTGTATTCAAAATGAAAAAAAACCGCTATTTTTCTTTTGGGAATGAATATATTTTGCAAAATAAACATTTACTTCAAATGTTTTGAATGCCTAACATATCTGTATGCAAAATAAATTTTCAGCGAAATTACTAGTTTTCAGGCTTTTGAAGTTATACTGGGTGGTAACAAGATCAAAATCACCTAATATCGCCCATCGGCAATAACGTTATTGTAGTTTGAATTAATCATTACAGATGTCAAGAGGTCAGCTTTTATCACCTTCTTTTATTAAAATATTGAAAAATCTAGCAAAGTATACCCTCCAATTATACGAGTATCAGGATTTAATTTAAAAAATCCCAAGGCCTACAATCATAATGCGAACCTGTGCAATGGTATATACATCAGGCATAATGCTTTCATGATAACATGCTTGACCATTATAGGGAAGGGATTGATTCATGTTCAGTATATTTATATTTATTATAATATAGGTTTCAGTTAGTTTGATGTATAAATAGTATTTTATATTATATTTATATTTATTTTATTTTATTTCTTTATGATACTGCCCCCTTTGGATCTCTTTGAAACGACCCCTCCTGTTGCAATAAATAGAAACTCTCCTCATAGTCCAGTAAAACAGGGTTTCATTTTGGAACAAATTTTGACAAAATATTTTGCTACCATGCATTCCTCTAAGGTACCCAGGCTGATATAAAAAAAAAGTCAAAAGGAATCCCAGGAAAGGAAAATATAGATAATTTCATTTACCATAATGCCATAAAAAAGCCACATTTAAATTTTCATGGACACACGTTTTATAATAAAAAATGCTTCATACCTTTTGAACTATGTGTATTGTAATTAAAAAGCATAGTTCATTCACTGGAAAAGGCAAGGGTTGTGAACACTTTACCGCCAAACATTTAGATATATAAAAAGATTTCGACTTTTTAAATCAAGTTTTGTTTATATTACATTAATTTACTATTTAGGTCTTTCCCCTATTTATAACAGGACAACAGTGAACCTCTTTATGGATCAATGAACAGAAATAATTGGAATATACGTTTCATTATTATATATAACAGGAAAATGTAACGTGCAAAAATATATTTGAATGTTAATTTTTAGATTTACCTTAAAGCCAAACATTTAAATATATTAAAATGTTTTGACTTTTAAAACCCATTTTTTTATATTATATTCATTTACAATTAGGTCTTTCCGCTATTCATAACAGTACAATGGTGAAACTCTTTATGGATAAATATAAAAAATAATTTGAATATACATTTCATTACTATATATTACAGAAAAAATGTAACGTGCAAAAATATATTTGAATGTTAATTTTAATATTTATTTTAAAGCCTGGACAATAAAAGAATGAAAAGATTACTGAATGACGGACTCACTGAGTGAATGAATTAATATGTAAGACAAATTGTCACAAAGACTAGATGGTTTTTACAAAAACGTACATAATGAACCACTCTTATTGATAAATGAATTGAAACATGCATGGACTTTTAACCGCAAAGACTATGTTATGTAGGCGTATTTATTTATTTAATTATTTATTTTTTGCAAGAGTGGTTATGCCTAGAATTTTCAGACATTTTCTAAGTATATTTACTCAAATTCTAGAATAAGCACACAAAACGGTTAAACGTATGGTTTCGACTAAAACGGAAATCAAAGAGAAATGTTCCCAAACAATTAATTATGTCCTCATAAAATATTGTACGCAAATCAATCCCGTAATTTCTAAATGATTTTTAAATCTCAAATGTGAAGTCCTTTGACATAAGAAATTTTTAACGTATTGGTCAGCAATCCTGAACGTCTGCGGGCTTTCTGATCCAGCATTTTTCTGATTACTAAATACCAGCGCCGCATACAGTGTTTTATGTTTGATTTAACATAGACATGTGTCTTATACCTACAAATCTATCACAGTTAAAAAAAAACAAATATTGACAAGAAATTGGTCTCAGACAATGTACAATATATGTATATGACATTCCTACCTTTTATAGACGTGCCTATTTTAACGAATCGATCATTCTTGCGAGATTCGCGTAAAAAAAGTAATCTGATATAGAACCTATAGAATATTTGCTCTCCAAGGGGCCGCTTAAAACATCAGAGTTATTTTGGTGACCAAGCATTGATTTCACGCCATGTTTCAACACCTTTTTATCACATAGCCCATGCGTCCTTATTAGTGTGAAAATCAAAAGTCAGTTGAGCTAAACAAAATAAACACCTTAATTATCAAAAATCGAATTTGTAATGTTTATTTTACTTTTCAATTTAATTTCAATGTTATTTATTGTATGATCATTAACAAAATCACAATTAACGAAATCATAAAGCATAATATCGTAAAGTTTAACCCAAGCTATTGTTAATTTAATATTCAATAAATAATTTCAATTGCACACAACGTCAGAGAAACTCTACAGGAACTTTTTACTGACATTATTGAATAAATCTATTCCTTTATTTGTACTGTTTTTGGTTTATGCGTGTGATGTTGTTTAATTCTAATTACAGAGACTGGAAAATATGTGAAGTCTCGTTATGGTATATATATGCATGTGTACAAGACAACATATTTTCTCTGGTGATATTTCTGACCGAATGTTGCAGCCATATTGAATGCTCCAAAAAACTGTGTAATGTTTGTTTTTTTCAAGATATTTAGTTACTTGTTGAACATCCTGGATTCCATCATAGGTAATCTGTCTTTGTGCTTCTTTCAGGTCTTATCATGTCCCCTGCTTATCATGTCCCCTTGCATGGGGTGGTTGTGTGTAGGTGTGGCCAAAAGCAGGTCTTTAACTGGACGTCCGGAGTGTACATCACACATTCTTGTGTACTTTTAGAGCGGTTAGGGATCACTGAAATATTTTATAATATGATTTATTTGTTAGTGTGGTAGTCAACAAATTTGCATATTCATCTGCCTAGGCTGCAAGGGACACCCCTTCTCCCACCCCGTTAAATTCTCAGGAACAGCAAGGGCAAGTATCCCAAAATTTTATGCCAAAATCAGTGACATGTCAAATGTTGAAAGATTGATTTTTTTTGTGGCATCGACTTCATTGACCTGTTTACGGGCAAACATCTTTTAATTTTATCCCTTTTCAGCATCTGCATCAAAATCTGTAACGATGATATTGCAGGCCGAATGATATAATTTTTCACAAGAATTATCCTTGGGCAGGGTTATCACAGTTACATAAGAATACACCGAGTATACATTGATCAAGGAAAGCTGAAGTTGGTCTGTATCAAACTAAGTATTAAACTGAGGGCTGCAATATTTTTTTTCTGCAAACCTGTTGTTTTAAATTCTGTAAAATTTGCACCAAAACGATTCTTATATGTCCTTCTTTGATCAGAGTTACTTAAATGATTTCGGCTGAATTATTTGACCGTTTTAAATAAAAGGACATTTTAATAATTTAGTAAACAAAGCTAGTACATTTGATGTAGTAACAGACTGAGTTCTCTTGGTATAAAAGCAGAGGTCTACTGGCAACATAAAAGTTATTGGTGTCCATGTCTAAAGTATGTGTTAGAAAAATGCACGAAAAAAAATCTGTATTCTGGTTTTACTTTCAATAGACTAAACATTTTCGATAAAAATTTTATGAAAATATAAGCATGAAAAAATCATTTTACCAGAGTCTTTCAGCCGTGTAAACATTTTTAACAACAGGCCAAGATTTTGTCTGTATCTGTAAACAGCTTGACAGACTGCAAACTAAATCAGAGTTGGCGACAGGCCAAGATTTTTTCTCTATCTATTTTTATCTTTAGCAGAACGCCAACTATTTCAGATTAGGCAACAGGTTAAAAGTACAGTCAGTGCAGCCCGGTAAAAGTCAGTAGCTACACCTGGCACTTAGCCAAAGTTGACTTTGGGGGCAACTGCCTTCCTCAGTTGAGCTTTGTCAGCGTTGTTGACCATACTCAAGAACATATCATGTATCAATCTGAAATGTTGGAAAGTCAATGCATCGTTGATGGCTGTCATCAACTTAAATGATTTTTGTACAGTGTATGTTCCTGTTTAAAGCAGTTTGGATTTTATATAACAGCCTGAAATAAGGCATATCTGTACATTTTGGACAGCTCCGTATCTATGCATATAGCCTAAGAGTGGACTGAATTATCTTCAGAGAATTTTGTTTGTCCATACATGCTGAATGGCTTTCTTATACAAAAAAAAAAAAACTGGTGGTGCCATTTACAATCAGTTTTGTGTTGTATATAAGCTTTTTCACCAGGAGTGACGCTGTGTAATTGGTGCTTGCGCTTGGGTTCAAAATGTTTGGTACTTGTAATGCACATGTACGTGTCACACATGTACTTGAAAAGCAATCAAGCACTTTTCGTATAATGATCAAGCATGTTATCATGGAAGCATTATTGTTACTAATGTATATCCAATTGCACAGGTTCGCATTAGGCCTGTAGGTCTTTTTTTTTTTTTGGGGGGGGGGGGGGGGGAATCCTGATTCTCGTCTAATTAGAAGATACACTTTGCTAGATTTTTCAACATTTTGACAAGATAGGATGATAAAAGGTGACCTCTTGACCTCTTTAATGATTTATTTAAACTACAATAACTTAATTGCTGACGGGCGATATTAGGTGATTTTACTCTTGTTATCAGCATCACTTCAGAAGCCTAAAAACTATTAAATATTGCTGAAAATATGCCATATCTTGATTATATACATATATGTAAGGCATTCAAATTATTGGAATATAATAATTATTTTGCGATATATATAAAATATATTCTAAAAATATTTTAATATTCATCTCAAATAATTCATCAAAATTTGTTTGGGTATCTGTAGAAAGTTATATTTCGCCATTTTATTAGCACTTGGTAAATATAATGTGACCAAGACCGATAAAAAACCAAATTATTACCAAAAATTAAATTGTACACAAAAAAACTGACATATCTTAAAGATGACCGCCAAAAATGATTTAGCTGGGCATGCTGCATGTCCATCACATGTTTTCATACAGTTCAGATGCTGTAGTAACTTAAAAAAACATAACAGCATTTAGTCCCACTATTTGGTAGTCAACCCCATTTTGGGGGGTCTGGCTCATGGACTATAATAATTAATAAACCTGCTAACCTATGTAGAACCACAGTCGCATAGATCGTTTTTGGCGGGCGTTATTCGGGCCTAGAACAGGCCAAAACGGCCAATATATACTGATCCCACCAATGCCAAAATCCCGGACCCGAAAGTGTACTTAATGAGCGTGCTTGGCAACGGAGCATCAGGTACTGCGAGGAGAGTGTACGGAGCAACTTGGTTATGAAATACCTTTCTTCTTACGGGATTTTCCGTCTTTATCCGATTGCCAGTTTGCCGAGCTCCGGAAACAGCCGAACCTCGGTTTCGTGTGGAGGCAACTTTAAAGGGAAGTTTGAAGACCTGCAAGGTACGGAGGTATTTATGTTCTGTCAACTCCTCTTGTTACAGGTGTACCTGGTGAAAATGATCAGTAAGGTAATTGATAACCTGAGACAGCTACCTGCGAGTATGAGTCTAACTTAAATTAACGTCTTTCCGATTGCGACACATCTTGCTTTTTGTGATGGATTCCACAATCTTCCCGACTCCGTCGTTCCCCAAAACACCGGTGTTTGGGTACCTGTGACGAAACACCCACTTAATGTCACGTTTGAAGCAACAACTGGTCCGAGTCTAGAATTCAGGCTGCTGTTCTGGACACGTAAAGACATCACAGATACATGTGAAATGTTGGAATAATAATATATCCAGTTTACTCCTTTGTACGTTAATGGTAACCTATAAAAGGCTATATCCTTCCCATATGTACCTCTTAACCCTGTAATAATGTACAATTTATCCTTCTTTCACGCAATTTACCATGCTCGCTTGTTTACACCACTTGGTTTATGTGCACATGTCCTGCCTACATCATTCACATCCGTTGTCTTAAATGCGCCCTCCAGGCATTTGTACGCACACACATCATGGATAGATTTAGTATATTTCAAGGGTTAGGGTTTTCAAATAAAACAGTGACTCCACCTTGTCCGAGCAATGCGAGAGATGGAGCATGGTTTAGTGGCAGGCAGTTAACAAACAGCTGAGGGTTAATTTTTTAAGCTTTTGTGACGTCCGGGCGCAAAGCCTGAGGACGACGCATACGCTTGACAAAAATTAACCCTCATTTTAACAACTACAACCAATTCTCAAGAGTAGATTTAAATATCCCTACTCGACCCCTATCTTCCAACTTGTCTTGCATTGTGCAGTGGTAGCACATAGGACTTGTTTATCCATGATTGCTGGTTCGAGACCTGGTAGTGTGCTTCACAACTGCATGTTATTTGTACTAATAATTGCATTTCTCATTACAGGTTCGCCACTAGACGTAGACACAGATGCATACAGCAAACATACGAAAAAGAGACAAGAAACCACAAACATAGACACAAGTAGTTTTATTCAATGACTGAAATTCAATGGTTCAAACAGCATCCTGAATTCTTGGCTCACTCCCAGAAACTTAACACCAGTCGATATATAATCATCAGTTGAATACTGTGGTTGGCTTCATATTTGCGAGGCTGAAATTTCGCGATTGCTCCATTTTGAATCTCACCAGTACCGATATCAAATCTTTGGGAAAACTGTACCTATTTGTATTATAAAATGAGAATAAGTCATGAGTTTGTGATATTCTGCCTATATATAACGATGGTCCTATACTCACCGTTCTAACATATTCACATACAAGTATTGGTTTCACCGAATAAGAAGGACATAATCAATTGTCCAATTATTCCCGAGGGTTTCATTTTCGCAATTATTTTCCATTCGCGAATATCGGGAAATTAAAACCCTCGCGAACAAAAAGGCAACCACAGTATATCTTTGAAATATTGTGCCCAATTATAGAATCCAGTCTACATATCTATTCGCCAAGATGGGTCTAAACTGGCTGAAACTGTCAATAATCCAGTCCTCCACCCCTGTCAACCTGATTTTTTTGCGATTATCTCCACACAAGATAAGCTTGACAAAAAAACTTGGACAAACAGCTGAAAGATAAAAATGCATAGTTTTTATTACCCAACCTGCTTACGATATAAATATTATTCCCATTACAGCCTGGTTGACATGTTTCATATATTTCTGTGATTCATGGCATCAAACAATTATTATCCTCCTAGGATATGGATATGAAGTGATGTGCCGTAACAGTGAGGCCTGTGTACGATGAGAATACAAATCTCACTGTAAACAGAGGTCGGCAGTCCAAAATTGATTATTGGTACCATGATTATTGGTGCCTGTGTTGTGCGTAACGTCTGTTATGAAATCATCACTGTCTGCTATAATGTACATTTCATAGAATGGTGGCAAGGTGTTGCTACAGAATAGACTAGTTACTCATAAAATGGTTTTAAATTGTTTACAGGAAAATTTCATAAGGGAGGTCATTATTTCAATAATAGTTAATAACGCTGTTTTCTTCTGCTGCTAAAACATTTTGGCATGCTTTGACTCGCAAGAAAATTAACCGTGAAAAAACAGGTGGACGAGGGTGGTGGAAAATACTGTAATAATTAGCATAAGCCATGAAAGGCTTATTCAGTTTTCAACATTAAAGCTTTAGAGGCAGCATTTACATTTTGATAAGTGCTTCCACCACCTTCAAGTTTGAGTTTAATTACTTACATTAGATACTTTCTTTGTAGCTAGGACAACAACAGGGTAAGAATGTCACACTTCAGTCTGGACAAGATGGTGACGGAGGCCACCAAGATGGATGCTCCAATACAGCGTGGTCCGTTGATGAGATGGCAGCGGAAAGCCCTGGAAGCAGGGGTTCGTTCTTTGTCACTGTCAGAAGGTATGCCATATCATGAACAATAACATGTTTATCAGCTGACATTTAGGGCTGTGTTTCTGTTTATCTACAAATTTGCAATGGACTTATGTATCACAGCACAGTGCGCACTCAGTTAAATCTGTTTTCCTGAAATACACAAGATTTTCTAACACAGTTACAGACAATCTTTCATGAACTCTGTTATAATACAATAAAAAATGCTGCATTTGGTGGTCTGGACTGACCCTTGACTCTCCTGGAAAATATTGACACTTTTGTCATTAATAAAGCCTGAATCAGTCCAGACCTGTTTTTATTCAATCCATTTTTACATGTGGAGCATGTGTGAACAGATGGAAACAGTTAAATCATAAGTGACTGACTAGATATGTAAATGCATGGAATCAGGTGTGAATATACAGTCAGTTTGTGACATTATGCATGCAGTTGTATTTTGAGCTTTTATGAAGTTGTTACGCCCATAAGCAGTAAATCTAATTTGTTCTATCAAGAGAGGTTTCCAGTGTGGGATTAAGTTTAGTTTCTTTAATCTGACCTGAATTTGTTAATAACATTTATATATAAAAAAATATATAAATTTATTTAAACCCGTTCTTGTTTTCATTTGCATACTAGTATATTTAATAGGAGCTCATTTTCAGATTAGCTGGTTATCTATAATATTTATCTGTATACATTCTTTGTCCATGGTGAAGTCATGTTCATGATAGAAATACAATCTTTGTTTCAGGTTCTGGGCTTAATGTGGCAGGTCTGGTACCAAAAGGAGCAAAGTCAGCCACATGCAAAACACCAGGTCTTACCCCCACCCTGTTACCCTCCTCTAAGACACCCAACAAGGGCTGCAGAACCCCAAATAAAGGAGCCAGTGGCAACAAGACAC
Source organism: Sipunculus nudus (assembly GCA_026874595.1). NCBI lineage: Eukaryota > Metazoa > Annelida > Sipuncula > Golfingiida > Sipunculidae > Sipunculus > Sipunculus nudus. The sequence continues at coordinate 45,596,666 of CM049314.1, read as the reverse complement.
CAAAAACACCAAACCAGAACCAGGGAGACCGGTAATACAAATATTTTATTACTGAAACGTTCAATACAAGAAGCCTCCAAAATGTATCCAGATTTTCCATGTCTCAAACCCAACTTCCCTGTACAGCTTCTCACAAAACCATTATTAAGTGTTTTATTTTGTAAACAAGTATACTCTGGTTTTTTATCCACATCCTGAAAAGATGGAAACTTTCAGCTACTGTGGTCCTAAATGCAGACCACACAAACAGTTTTGTTTCAATGCATCCATGATTATCTTATCTAGAGATCTTAAACATAAAAGGATAAATTAACAAACTGTAAGTCTGACAGATCCTGGTAATAATGTAAATTGTGTTGGCAGGTGTTACAGGGTGACATAAAAAAGCGGACCGAAGCGGCTGGTAGGCCGGACTTGTTGCCACCGTTATGGGTTATAATCCCGGAAGAGCCCCCATTTTGTTACGAAGACAAATTTTTTCAGGGAAAATCTGGGCTGATCCAGGATTCGAACCCATAATGGTGGCGCACAAGTCCGGCATACCAGCTAGAAAAGCAAGCTTCACTAGCGAGACAGTTCGGTCCGCTTTTATGTCACCCCGTAACAGCAGGGTTTCTGCAACCCCTAAATATTGGCTAGTAAATGAAAATTTCTTCAAAGAAAATTATCTGAATGATGGGAAAATTAGATGAGGCTTTGTTGAGAAACCAGAATAATGTAGGTAATGCATCCATGGTAGTTTTAACAATTGGCATGCTAATCTATGCACCACGTAATAGCTCCACAGGTGAGCAATAATGAGGAGCGACATTTCAGGCTTGTGGAAAATTTGCAAGATTACTGAAAGTATGTAAATTCCTGCGGCATTTTATTTAATTGTTAAACGAAAATACCAAGTCACCAAAGAAAATTGTCTGGATGATAGGAAAATTAGATAAGGCTTTGCCGAGAAATCAGAAAAATATACATAATGCTTCTATGGTATTTTTATTCATGCAGATTTTGTTGAATCTAAATGTCAAGTGCTGTATGTTGTTGATTGACAATTTGTCATAATTTTGAGTGATTGATCGCTTTTAACTCCAGGTTAGGCTCCTTGTCCTTTGCAAGGCTCTGTTTTGCTTTATATTTATAAGAATCAATCAATCTGAATGCAGTAAGCAATGTCCGTTAAGTTTGTTTATTTGAAGCAGTTTATTTGAAGTGGTTTTAGACAGGTTAGTTTCTTATCCAAACTGGTTCCCCGAAAGTATGTTTAGACTTCTTCTTTTAAAACTTTTCTCCACTGTGTCACCACCCCCTTCAGGCCTTTCTTAAAACGGAACATCACTTTTTCCCCTGGTAAAAACCCTGGTTGGTATAGGTGATTGCCCTAGAATAGTGGAATTTCAGTAACAATTCATTTGCTTTTAATGTATGCTTCAGGCTACTCTGGCAGCAGGAGTAGAGAGTGAAGAAACCTGCAACAGCGGGCTGATCTCAAAGTGTCCAGAGATTATATTTTGCCACATGACATGTTCAAGCCTCCATTTGTGGCAGAGTGTTTATAGCATCAGTAAAGTAATGGCATCATGTGTCTATAATTTGATGCACTTTTGTCATATGTTCCAGTTCCTTATTATGTTTGGTCTTGCTTGAAATAACTTCAGTGGAGTGCATGGAGAACATACATATTAACAATGTCTTGATGCATGGGATTTTATTGCAGGTTCATTCCCAATAGATCGGCTATGGACATGGATACGAGTCACTTCTTGTTAATGCAAAACAAAAACAAGAATCCCACAACAGAGGATGAAGGTGGGTGCCTGTTTGAGTTTGGATCAGACTTCCTTCACCTGCTTCTGTGCTTGTGAATACACTTTGTAATATTGCCAATTTGAACCATAATATACAAACATTAGATAGTACAGACAAACTAAAACCAGTTTTGTTACAGGCCAGATTTTCAAATAAAGCTTTTGATAAATCAAAGGAATTGGTGGGACTTGGACAGCAGAAGCAAATAGATTTTTTAGAAGCATTGGTTTTCAAACATTCTTTTGTTTCAGATAGGCAAAATACAAACATTTGTGAAGTAAAACTGGAATTTAAAGTGGTTCACATGGAGGGAATAATTTTCAGTTAAATTCAGATTGAAATTAAAGGACACATTTTTGTTGTTGTTCAGAGTGAACATGTTTGTTGACAAGACCATTTTTATGTAATTTTAGCGACAGACAGTCCTAGCAAACAAGAGTACAAGCGCACAATGTTGGAGAACCTTAGTGGCCAGGTCCCGGAGAACAGCAAGGTGCTGGCGTTCAATGACAAGGCTCCACCCCCAAAAGAAGGTAAGTGTTGTCTCAGCTTATTGTGGCTTCTACTGCTGAAGTTCTACAGTAATGTTCCTAATAAGGTATGGACAATCAGCACTCAAGAAAGCAAAGGTTGGGAATCATATAGTCTTGTGAACGCAATAACTTTTGATGAGCTGCATATTTTCCTCAAAGTTTGAAACACTCATTGTTCCTACCAAAATCTGTAACATTTTCGTGGACCCAATAACTTTACTTCACATTTTGTCCCCAAATTTTGTACACCAGTTGTTCCTACTATGGTCTGTTCCACAAATTGAAATAATTGCCCATTGAAATTTGGCAATTATTCCCTTAACTCAAATATTATCACACTTTGACCCTAAACCTGATGAGGGACCAAAGGCCTAATATGAGACGTAAAACCTCAAAACAAAAACCAATATTTATATTTTGCAGCCCTCTGGTTCTTCTGAATCTTGTGGCCAAAAGACATGGCATCTGCCATAGGTTGCAGACAACTGTATTTTTTAGAATATTTATGACCAGTTATTAGCCAATCAGGAGCTTTCAAGTGCAGTTGTTTGAGCATGTGACCAGTGAACTTAACCTTCATGAATGAGGTTGAGGTGTTGTAAAAAAATAGAGATAACTTTCGAAGGGCTGCGTATCTTCCTCCAAATTTTGAAACAATCATTGTTCATACAAAAATCTCAAGAAAGTTGAAATCCAGTGACCTTGACCTTCATCTTCAAGGTCAGATCTGCCACAATATATAATGTTTGTGATCCTCATAACTTTTGAAGGGCTTCACATTTTCCGCTCAAATTTGGTACACTAATTCTTTCTACCAAGTTCTTGGGCAGTTTTGTAAACTGGTGGCCTTGACCAGGATCTTCAAGGTCAAATCAGCCTAATTATAGTTATTGTCTTGTGAACACAATCACTTATTAAGTATTGCGGATTTTTCCCTCACATTCAACACACAAATTGTTTTAACATAGTTCTTGGAATATTTTTGGTACTGCTGACCTTGACCCTAATTTTCAAGGTAAAATTTATGCAATTCTAGGATTATTGTGACCCCCATAAATTTGGTAATACTGAAGATTTTTATCTTGAAATCTCCTAAGAGAAGAAAAGCAGTGACCTTGACATTTAAGTCTAGAATCATTGGTTTGTGATAGTGCATATTTTACCCCTAATGTTTTTGGATTTCCCATAGGGGGAGACATATATCTGTTTTTGCAGCGCAATAACAAAGCCATTCTAGTTATTTTCTGTTTTTGTAACGTACCTTAATATTATGGGGATAGGGTGAGATGCAGTTCTTGTTAACATTTGGGTATCAGGATCCAATCAGATTATAATAACCCATGATTTTAACATAAGAGCTTACCTAGAGCATGGCCTGCACAACTTGTTTCTGTAGCTGACATGACCAGGAAGTTCATGAACTGTGGCAGACATTGTGATGCTGCTGTGACCAGTACTGTGTTGTTATTAAATATTACCTTGTAAGGGACTTAATTGCATGGCTGACCCAAAGGGTGGGGCATGTGTGCTGTATTGGTGAGGAAATGTAGGCACAAAATCAATAATCACAAAATATTGTGAAACTTCAGGTTATTATATTTAGTCCATAGAATTTTATTTGACTTCATTTATGACATACTGGTACTTAAAGCTGAACTGTCATTTATGGACATTATGGACACTTTTATCATGGACACATTTCTACTTCATATGAACATTGTCTTAAGAACTGTTTGTGAATGTGGTATGTATATCTTTTGAAGGTGGGGACAAATCGCCACATGTTTTTGTCATAAGATGTAAGATTTGATTGCTGTTATATGATTTTATTTCTCTTTTCTCCAATGATAAGCTGATGTGGCTGTGCAGCAACACTTGGTGTTTAAATCAGGAAATCATAAATTTCAGGTTATAACTGATTGGGGCATAAAGAGGGCTTATTGAGATAGATGATGTACTTGATGGGTTTCCTCAGGAACAATTTACATTTTGTGCAGTCTTATTGGGTCAGTCATGGACAGTTTAAACAGTGACTTAAGGCATAATCCATCAACTATGAATTTAACCAGAAGCCTAGAACTATACAAATCTTGTAACAATAAACATGTCAGTATGATAAAGATTAATTGTACTAATCAGTGTTTAACAGATCACACCTCACACTGTGAGTGAACGTTAATGCTGTCCCCTGTCTTAGTGGCCAGGCAGAATGTCCTAAACCATAACCAAATAATCAGCAAAATCATGTGTTTATAATTTTATATCACACTTCTTTGAATAAAGATAAAGTAAATTTCCTCCCCCTCTACGCAAAATGAACAATCGTGAATTTTAACTCATATACACATTTTAAACACGTTTTAGTCTTATACTTTTGCTTGTTGCTTTTCATTGAAGCATTTTACCTACCATTAAGCTTATTTAAAGTACATCTTTGACTGCCTTGTCAAGAGCTTGTGTTGTCTGCTGTATATGATAAATGTATACGCAGGTAATTTCCGTTAATAAGCTTTCTCATTCTCTCTTGATGGAAAGGTAAATTTGAACAATGATATCAGTGTTATAAAAAGGGCTCTCTTTGATAAACTGGTTATAAAGATTGACCACTGACTTTTGAATTAGCAGATATCTTTGGGACATTCAGAAGTTTCTACCATTCATAAATAGGTGGGCCAAACATGGGGACATGCATCATTACACTTAACACTTCAACCATGGAGGAAATACTAAGTGATGCTGCAATCAAAATCATGTTCCCTTGAAGGTTCATGTTTCTGTTAATCAGAAGATTTTGAAGTTCTTTCAAATTAGTTTGGACCATTCAGTGTGCCCAGTCAGATAATTGAAAAAATGGAATACAACAGGTATGAAAGAGAACAAATGATAACTTTGAATGTCATCGTTAAAATCACAGCAGGATGAAGCCAGCTTTTATCTGGTACATATACTTTAGTACTTCCAGTGTTTCACCAGTTCTGGTTTCTGAAATCTTCAGTTTCAGAATTTTTAACATTACAAATTAAATTAGAAATTTATGCTCATAATTTTCATAACTGTGTTCCCATCTATATATAAAGGGAGTGGATTCTTTAGATGTTTGTTTCTTTGGGAAAAGTATTTGCATAAAAATTGTCCTTATATGTAAGTAAAATGTATTTTGAGGTCTGAGGACTTCAGCCAACGGCAGATTAAATAACATCTTTCTCAATTTTATGTCTTACAGGTAACATTGCAGGCATAAAAAAATCATCTGAAGTATGTCCTTTTTTCTGGTAAATTTGAAATTTATATGTTTATTGAAGATTCAAAGGAATACAAATTTCATTCGATACATTTACATATAGTCCACTAAGAAAATATAGGAACAACACCAGTGCTATTCTGACCATTGTGTGGCTTTTAAAATGAGGGACATCACCTTTTGCCAGGCCATAATCATCCGTTAACATTCTTGATGTTTGTATCATAAATAAAGTAAGATGTAACTATGTGCCTTTTGTCCAGCTAGCATCATTCCTGAGGGATTGACCAGCTTTTCTAAATTGCCTATGAATAAAAGATGCTACCTTTATAGCTTGTGTTCTGTGGCACTTCTTACTTGTGTTGTGATTGCCTGTGCTTGCAGGCTACATGAACAACTTGAAGGTGCTGTACAGTGGTAGTACATCCAGACAAAAGAAGTCAGCCACATCCAGACAGATCCCGCTCTGTCCAGACCGGATCATGGACGCTCCAGACCTGATCGATGACTACTGTAAGTCATTCATATCCAGACCAGACTAGTCGCATAATCTCAGAGGTCTAGTATTTGTCACTACCTGATGATTGGCATTAACTTTGCTGTCTTTCTGTTATTACTTTTAGCTTGGGAAACCCTGTAAGTGTTAAATCACGAGAAGGTACCAGCATCCATCTGACAAAATGAAACTCCAGCAAAAGACAACATTTTAGTTTCTGTTCTCTACAGCAGGTGTCACTGCTGCTTACTGTTGAATCAGTAAAGCACTTCTTTAAAATTAGCTGTTCTGCACAATTTATCTCTATTTTATAAATAACTAGCTTTATTTACATTAGCACCAGCATAAAATAGGGGCATTCAGAATTTATGGCATCACTTCAACACAGGATACTAGGAATATGTATAGATAGATATATCTTAAAAACATAGATAGATCTTAAAAACCATTTCACTTGTTGTGGTGCCATCTGGCAGTTGCAGCCATAAGAACAGCAATGATTTTTGAGCAGGGACTTGCACAGCCAGAAACAGGGATGTGATTGATCAGTTGAAGAATCTTTCTTCATAAAGTTATTTATTTTTAAATTTTCATGTGGGATTTGAGAAAAATCTTGACTTTTCAATTTTTATTAGAGATATCAGAAAAAAAAATGAATGTTAAAATTCTCATTTGAAACCTCAGTGGTGGTGGGATTAATATAGTGTTGGCAGCCTTAGTATATTATAAAACCTGAATCCTTCTGTTGTTAGACCTGAACCTGATCAGCTGGTCAGTTAACAACCACCTGGCTGTGGCCCTTGGCGGGGCTGTATACCTGTGGAACGGTGGTAGTGGAGAGATCACGGAGCTCTTACAGACAAGGAACCCTGATGAGTACATATCGTGTGTCTCTTGGATACCCGAGGGTAACATCCTGGCTGTGGGTAACAGTGACGGAGCAGTGCAGGTAACAATTTTCTCATATCTCCTCTTTTTTTCCCTCCTCATGTAAAGATTGGTGCTGCTGAAGTCTTTATTGTTTTGACACAGTTTGGCATAATCTTTCTGTTTGAACACTAGTGCAGCAAGAGAAAAGAAATCCCAGTGATGTAGTTGAGTTCTCACCATGTGAGTCTGCTGGAAGACCGAGTCTAGGCCACCCAAGTCCGAGTTCTTGAGGTTCAAGTCCAAGTCCCCCTTCTTTTAAGTGCAAGTCCTTAAGCAATTTAATTTTAAAATAAAAATTTCAGATTAACATGTACATTTTAAGTAAGTTCACACACGCTGAATATCTACTATAATGTTTAATGACAGTGCTCCCAGTGCTGAGCAAAGCTTGGTATATAGAATGATATCAATTTGTAATATTCTGTTAGTAGTTTGCACATGTACATAATTCCATGTGATATGAGTTATTTCTGTTGGACTCAATTAAGATGGACTCAGTCTGATTTCTTGAGTCCTTACCTCTGAGTCTAAGTACAAATATGAGTCCAGGACCCTAAAGTCAGAGTTAAAGTAATTAAAGAGCAGACCTATATCACTGAGAAATTCAGCCTTGAAGTCAAATTTTGACCTTTTTGTTTTGCTCTATCATTTAACTTGTTTCAGCTTGTGCAAAAGATGCCATCCTGATAAGTCCCCTGCCAAAGGTTGGAGGACTACTTAACACATTCACTGCCAAGCCCATGTTCACCCCCAATGCCAGGGCCACACACAGGGACCCCAGCAGCCCTGAGAGATGCAGTACGTGGTACCAAGACTAGGTGCTAATTACCTGATAAGAAGGTGTGACTTCGGATAACACAGGGGCGAAAAAACTAGGGGGAGGTGTGAAGTTGGGCACTAAGCCAAATGACCGCCATAGTAGCCAAAGCATGCCTCCGGTGGACTGGTCTCATAGCGTCTACGTTGACACCAGCATAAAGCTAACAACTGATTCAAATAAAAATCTATATTTGTAAATGATGAACTAAATGTAAATGTGTATTTTGGCCTGAATGCTGATTACGGAAGAGTCAAATTACTGAGAGGCACTGACAAATATAGGCCTATGTCTAACCAAAATAAATTTTATACCGGTACTGTATTTTCGGGCATGTGCGATTTGTACATTTATGAAATATTACTATAAACACAAAGTATGGGAACAGAACCAAAATGGCGCAGTGGCTAGAACAGGTGGTTCATACGTATGACACGGCTTACAGCGTGAGTTCGAACCTGCGCGGTATTTTTTTTTTACAAACATGTAACTTAGGTGCTCAAACATACATTTTTACACTTTCATGACGAACACAGTGATTGTACCAATCAATATAATTTAAAAAAAAAATATAATTTAACATTACACGTAATTTTCAAACATAGTCATAGATGCAGACGTAATTTGATTACACTGCTGAACTGTGCCAATCATGTGGCACGCGCCCTTTGATGTTGATTGCGCAATACCCTGTCCTCGCAGGGCAATAAACCTGAACGACCTCACGCCTCGCTATCTTGAGTTCACACCTAAGGAGCGATCTGTTACACCTCGGCCTCCCAACCGGGTTTGTTGTAAATAAGTGGCCTAAACATGTTCTAATATAAAACTAGCTACATATTTTTATGATCCTCCTTTTCGTTTGATTCAAAGTAGTATTCTTACAAGGAATCGACTTCAAACTGAAGCGCGTCGTAAAGTTATTTCACGAAAATGGACTGGAGCCGTGGATTTTGTCACGATCGACACATCTTTCATGCTTCCGAAAGATGCAGCCCACTGTTGAATAACAAATAATTCATTTTCATATTGTGAGACTATTTAATAAATGGACTACTACTCATCTGAAAAGAAATTATTGAAAAATTTATGAGAATTCCTGCTGAAAATGGAATATAAATAAATGACGTGTATACACGTGCTTTGCACTGGGGGAATCATAATAAACTATGGGTATACGTGTCATAGGCAGTGAATGTGTTAAATTGTCCACCTCTGCCCGTCAGTCCCATCCCTTTCTTTCACCAACTATCTTTAAAACTCCTGCTGCTTTCTTCACCCAATTATCAGACATACTCATGATAACTCATCACATGGCTGACATATGATTAAAACCAACAGGTGGCGCCCCCTCTGTTCAACTTTTACCTTCAATCCAAAAGGGTCTTTTGCACATTCCTTCAGATTTATATGGAACACTTAAGCCTTCAAATCCTACAAGATTTCCTTGCAGCTAGGGGTATTAAATGAATACTATAATAAATGGATTAATTATCTAACTGTTTCCAGAAAACTTTTAACTTTGCTGATGTATATATAGTACTTAAGATTAGTGGTACTTGAAATTGTACACTGGTTACATTACTACAAGATCTTGGAACTCCTTGAAGATGTTTCAGATTCTAGAATTTACAGGGTTAAAAAAATATAAAATTTGTAGCTCACCCTTCACTTCCCAGATGGCAGCACAAACAATGAAAGGAAAGTACTTTAAAGGGATTGAGGGTCTGTTGTTCATATCACTGATTATTAATGTGCATGGATCACGTTTTCTCCTGTTTAAGCTGTGGGACGTCGAACAACAAAAGTTGGTGCGCACCATGAGAAGTCATTCTGCGAGGGTTGGAGCATTATCATGGAACTCTTATATCCTTTCAAGGTAAGAGGCACTGGCAACTTTTTTTTCATTTTGACTCAGGGTGTGTTAGTCATGATAAAGATAAAACCAATGATTTTTTAAATACAAATATTTATGATGCTTTTGCTAAATGTGAGCATTGAGACACTTTAAACTATTGGCAGTGCTGCTGTAACAGTTTATAGACACAGGTGGTTAGTTGAACAGTAAGAATGTTAATTGTAAGAAATAAAACAAACTTTGTTGTATGTTAAATACTCATAATCATATCCTTTTAACATACAGAAAATATTTACTAGCCCATGAATTTGATCTTTTTCAGGCTATGTCTAACTGAAAAGTGTCACTTCACTTTGTGGAAAATACAGTAAAACATTAGAAAATGGTCTCAATTAAATATTTAATCCTTTTCAAGAAATCCATCAGAGGACAGGATTCAGTATGGTTATGTACAGTTATCCTTTATTTATGTCCACACATTACTAAGATACAGCATAAACACTTTATCATGCAGCATTTTGATGTATTAGTTAATCTAATGTTCATTCATGTGGGCCAAGTATAAATAAAATTTACTCTCTCTTTGTTGTTCAGCGGTTCTAGAGATGGCAGCATCCATCACAATGACGTAAGGATAGCGGATCACCATGTGGCGTCACTACAGGCACATTCCCAGGAGGTGTGTGGCCTGGCGTGGTCCCCTGACTGTCGCTACCTGGCAAGCGGTGGTAATGACAACCTGCTGTGTATATGGGACACCACTCTGGGAATGAATGTCACACCCCTGTACCAGCTGACCCAGCACCTGGCCGCTGTCAAGGTGTGGTGTTGTCCTGTCCCTCAAACCTGGGCTTTTATCAAATATACAGCCGTAGCATGTAGGCTTGTGAATTGCAAGGGCTCTCAGAATTCATTCAGTTAATAATAATTTACAGTCAATACCAATCTTGATTCAATTTTTACAAAAGTAGTAAATTTAAGACTTTATCAAAATGGATGTCAGTAAATTTCAGCAAATAAAAAAAAAAAACTCTTCCTCTTGTTTATCGCCACCATATATATTTCTGTGCGAGTTGAGTGGTCCACCAGCAAAAGTTTAAAGTATATTGAGGGTACAAACACTACAAAAAACATCACAAAATCCCCATCAAGTTTGAGAGCTCACAGAAGACTTTGGGATGTTACATGCCAAAAAATAATAATTAGAATGAATTGATTCAGAGGTTAATAATCAATTACAGTTTAATTGAGGGCTTGCAGTTCCATGCATTACGAAATCCCTAGTAGCATGTAATTAAGTTCAGTTAACATGGGACATTTTTATTTTACTTAATTTATGATTGATATCTATAAATGTTTATATATATATACAAAAACTGTATTAATAAAGATTCTTGATTTTTATCAAAGCACATATTGCAACTGTTGTGTTGCCCACGCACATTATCTTGTGTTTGTTTGATTAGATGTGGCTAAAAGATTTCTCCATTTTGGTATTTCCTAAAAAATCAGCTTAATTGTTTTAAACTAAAAATTCATAATTCATGTTAGACTTAAAGAATGTAGATCATCTTATGCAAATACAGTGAACACTTCAGAGTGTTTCTTAAGGTTGGCATAACTTAATTTTCCCCACTGTTTGATGTTTAGGCCCTAGCCTGGTGTCCCTGGCAGCCGACTCTCCTGGCTAGCGGAGGAGGAACAGCCTGTAGAAACATTTGTTTCTGGAACGCTAACACAGGGTCGTGCATCCAAAGAGAAGACACAGGATCTCAGGTCAGTCTCAGTACACTGATTAGTTTATGTATCAAAGTTTGGTCATTTCTCTTTATAATTGATTAGACTGGTTGAATAGTCATGTTGTCCATCACAAACAATTTTGCATGTATATGAAAAGAAGTCATTGAATTTAGTAAATATTCTGAGTGTGTCATAAAAATACAAAATGCCAGACATAAAGTATTGACAACTGGAACAACATCTGTGGATAAGCACACTAACAGCATTACCTGTACTGTCAGCTGCAGATATTTTCCTGTGGAAGGGTATTGATTTATGATAAAAAATTACAGTTCTGTCAGAATTGCAGAGGCTCAACCTCACTTGACTTACAGTTTAAACAGTAATTTCCTTGATGATATAATGGATGTTGCCACCTTAGTTGGCCAATAGAAATTTAAGCAGGGTGTGATGGCTTGCCCTGAACCAATCTCACTGCATCTTGTCACTAGCTGAACTGCTGATGGGTGTATGAGTACACTAACAGGGAAACCTGTCTGGGGAGTTTAAGATCATACACATCTGCTTGAAAAGCACTGAAGTGTAAACCACAGTTTATTTGTACTTTTGAAAATGCTGGTGATGTGTGCAACATTTTTATGCAAAAATATGTTTTATGTTAACCATCAAACTAGTTGTATTCAAATCCCAAACTTGCCATAGTATGTGTTTCACTTTGAAATACTGTCACAGATGAAACTGTGTGAACTCCGAAGGGACTTTCGAAGGGTGGAAAAATGGCTTTCAAATTTTTGAATGTCACATTTCCTGCTGCAAACCTGGAAGCAATCTACCCACTATTCCTTCAATATTTGTTGTCACTGCTGGAGCTTTTAATGGTCATATTTAAACAAAATTTACTGGTACTATATAAATTTTATAAGATTTTATATTCTAAAAAAGTCCCAATTTAACTTTACAGTGAACAAGCAGTAGCCTTCATCCAAACAGGACCAGTAGTTGTTATCTGTAGATAATCAGCTGTTATTATGTTGTCAGTTTGCAGAAGTTTGCTATTTTAAAAGTGTCAGCAGAATATGACATTTTAAAATATTTGTTGACACATAATTCTTTGTAAAAAAGTTTACATATTATAGATGATGTGTTTGATTACACTTTAAATCCTGTGTCTGATCTTCATGACCTGCTTGTTCTTTGGTTTTGATGATTATTTGGGTTAAAAATGTGGTAAATGAGGCAGGGAACCAAACAATATATGGCATTCATGCTGTACATGTGTTATTCCAGGTCTGTTCGATACTTTGGTCCAAGGAGTACAGAGAGCTGATATCTGGTCACGGTTTCTCAAGGAACCAGCTAACCATATGGAAATACCCGAGTATGGAGCCAGTTGTACATCTGACTGGGCACACGTCACGAGTATTGAGTCTGGCTATGTCACCAGATGGCACCACCGTAGCCAGCGCAGCAGCTGATGAAACCTTGAGGATGTGGAAGTGTTTTTCTGTGGACAAGCAGCGAAAATCTAGTCAGTCCAAAGTCTCAAAGGACACATCCCATGTCAGTAACTTAAACAGGCTCAGGTAAAGGTGGACAGTTCTGGTGAGATCAGCTAAAAAAAACGTTCTCTTGACAAAATGGCTGTGACTTCATAATGTAGTCTAATACTGTGAAGCTAAAACCAGCAAACAGGAAACATTTCTTCTCTGATCATACATAAAAGGCTGTGGCTTTAGGTGACTAAAGGTGATTAACACCATGACTAGAGATACCCAGCATGTTCATTTACTGGTCATTTGCAAGACATTTGCATTTGTGTGAGATAAAAATGAAAAAGTCATTTGTAATTATTCCAAGGAAAGGTTACATATTTCTTGGGCCATATATCAAGCAGTGCAATTATTATGAAATAGCCATGGAAGAAGCATAACTATTTTTTCCAGAAAATATGCCAACATTGACAGAATGAATTTAGAAACATTCCTTGAAAGTTTATATTTGTGGTCGAGAGGAATAATATGACCTATTAATGTGACTGATATCAAGAGACTTGGAAACAATCTAAATTCTAATACTACAAATAACACTTTTGTTCAAATATATGACAGTAATTATTGTTGGGAAGTGTAAAATTTTGTAGCATATTTATTTCATATGCCTTAAATAGATTGCATAATTTTTATTACTAGTTAACTAGCATTCTAAAAAGCCACTCATTATGAATAGGGAAGTACCGGTATATTTATATATACAACTTGTATATCATATTTTAGTTCTAACATATTTATATGCCATGGCTTGACTCACCACACAGAAATAATTGGTCATTATCCTAGGGAAACATTACGTCTTCTGTTATCACCAACATGAATTTTCCCAGCAGGATTAGCATTTGAAAATCTTTGCTATATCATTTTAAATTAAAAATCTCATTTTCATTGAATTTCAGTAAAAAATATTATTACTAGTAGAGATGAAAGGGAACAGTATTGTATAATATCAAGAATTAACTAAAGAAAATGTGTGATATCTGTACAAATTAGAACATCTAGCGGTGTGCATTGACAGGTGATCTCATTATTTATATATTTATTATAATTAAAACTTCATATCCTTATTAATATTGTGAAATGTTTAGATAGTTGTGATAAACAACTTGTCCACATGCAGTATTCCACCACCTGTGTTCACATTTCTGGTTTATTCTTTTGTGTTGTGTTTCAGATTTTTGCATGAATATCTCATAAATTAAATGAATTGGCTGCGATAATAAAAGCACTTATCTTTGTATTTTATCAAATGAAATGCAAGTTTGTGTGAAAGAATAAAATTCTGACACAAATGATGTATAATTCAAGATTTATTCCATTACACAAAAAGCAGTATAAAAGGACAAGATATACCCCTGTTTTGATCACAGTAAACACAACAGTAAATGCCATCTCAAAAGCTCCTGTCAGTATAAAATTTATGCCCATTCAACCATCAAGTATCCCCAACATTGTGACCTCATAGTCTCTGGTAAGTTCACAATCATATAGAACAATCAAAAACGATTTACAAATTGATAAAACTGGTAAGATACAAATGGACAAAGAATCCTAATACAGATAGTTGTTTTGTGTAGTGTGGTGTTTGATGTAATATATTTTGGTATGTGGATTCTTAACCATTGTGTGATGATTAAGAAATGCCTCAACCATAAGAAAAAGTATTTTTTTAAATATTAAATCTGTGCATGTTCTTATCTGTGGTTTCATCACATATTCAGGTGAAAAAACATTTGCTGCACAAACTATTGCCATGACCATATCAGTGTCTACATGGTCACGTGTACAACACATCATCTGTAGAGTACTGGTGTCTACATAAACTTAGTTACATCTACTCTACTTGAATAAACACTGACAGATGGCTAGAAGCTGACAACATATACACTTAAATTTGATTCATTACAGGTTTTTTACAATAAAATCCTTTACTGCATAGTGATATTAATTTGAGACAGACAGTCCTGAATGTAGGAGAGAACACCAGCACTGACTATATTTCTTAATTATTGCTGTGCCTTCCTGTAAGCTATGTACATTTGGTCCTGTGTGCAGCACTATTGAAATTAGTTATTAACTAAAACATGATATACAGAGCTATAAATACTACATGATATTTACACAAATTTATCCTACATGTTGGCAGCAGTTGACTCACACATAACAAAAATAGCACCAATCTCCTGGATTTCATGAGTTAATCCAGCCTCTTACAATACAGAGTCAGCAGCTAACCATAGCTTAACTCACATTACAGTGCATTACATAAGCAGAACCCCACAAACAGCTCACAGTAACAATACGTTCATCAAGCTGTCCACAACAAAAGACTATATTTACAGGTAATTTTTCTACATGGCAGTTTGTCTTTTTCTCTCCTTACTGACCTATCAGCTTGAAAAATGTCACTTATCTTTTGATCTTTCATCCAACCTATAGGGTGCCTTTCCATATACAGTGGTTGCCTTTAAGTTTACGAGGGTTTAAAATCTATGATATTCACAAAATGAGAATTATCACAAACCTTTTGTGAATAAGAGGTCCCATCATGGAAGGCAAAAGTTTAATATTTAATATAAATAATATTAAATCTTGCAAGTTCAAAGACTGCTATTATAAATTATATCAGATCTTTCAAATTATCTTTCCCTTTGGTTCCCATCAACTATTTAGATTTTGTGCACATATTATTTGATATGACTACTTAATATAGTAATGGTTTACCATGAGTAGGTTTTGAATATGGTGAGACAGTGAAATTAAACCCCCATGAAATACTGAAAAGTGGTAATCATGACATTTTAACACTGTGAACATTAGGCCAACCACTGTGTGGATTGCTCTTTATGTGGATGGCTTTTTTGTCATATGTGCAGATCCTACACACATTTCAGGTGGCAAGTACATTCACTAGTATTAATCGGTTATTAACATAAAGACTGGGGATTCCGGGTGGCAGAAGATTACGTAAATATTGTCTCACTAGTCAGGTTGAAGTCTGTATGGTGGCTAACATCTGCCAAACAATTTTTGCCAAAAGTTTATCCAGTCACATTTGAAAAGATGTGTCATGCAGTCCTCCATGCTGCCTCGCAGGCTATACATCAACCATTCCATGAACTGAATGGGGCAGCTGCACTGCTGCATCCACAAAATTCAACATTGCTTTTGAAAGTTAAAATATCTAAAATGGGTTTCTGCAAACAACAGGGCATATGGAATGGGGAGAACGAAAATAAAATAGTTGGATTTTCCCCTCAAAGCAACCAACGTTTGGGAACTGGGAAGGCATCCTTTAAGGAACATTTTCTCTTTGACATTCATCCTGTAGTTAAACAAAATGAAGATTATATAATAAGAAATTCACAACGACACTGAAGCTGATATTTTATCCCTATTAGGAAACTCATCATCACTGCAATAGTCCCATCAGTAAAGATGCACAACATCATAGTAATACTTATTAAGGCATCGCAAAACATCTTTTACCCAGTAAAGGTATATGTGTTTTATATGAAAATCTTTGCATTCTTTACTGATTTTATCTTGCTTAATATCACAAAAATATAAATGAAAATTAATCTTAGTATGAACAATAAATCTGAAACTGTATTGCACACATTTAAATAGTATAATAATTCCTCACAAATCCTGTCAGCAGTGTTCCTCATACAAGTAAGACTTGTGCACAATGTTGGTACCTTACAAATGAACCTAACTAAGTTAGGATTTTTTTTTTAAAAGAAATATTACTCAATATGTAAAGGTCTTTTAAAGATGTCTCAGAACCTCCTATCACTGCATACAAGACTTGGGATTTCATATATACACAGAAATAGGCACTTTTATTACTGAAGCATGAGAACAAAACCTTCAACATTAACACAATACTGTTGTTGCACTATCCATTAATAATAATCCCACTCTGTGGTGCTACTTATACAAGGCCAGTCATGTGCTGCATATATCACTGCCGGAGTTGTAGTAGGTTGGTTTTCTGTATGACTTAGGAGCATGACAGGACAGCAGGGATGCAAACAGCGCTGTCCCTGCCCCAGCCACCGTGGTATAGAAAGCCCAGGAGAGACTGCAGTAACCTGAAATAATAAACAAATACAGAATAAAAACTGAATATCATTCCAATATAGTGTATTTAAAATAACAGCTTTGTATGGCACCTTACAGACAATCCTAGAACACAAAATGAACCTAGTTTTCACTGTATGTCATGTTGTGTACCATGAATTATAAATCGTACAATCCCCACAGGTTCAATAAAATTCTCATAATTTATTTATACTTATACCAAACGTTGACTAGGGTTGGGATGTGTGGGTTTTCATATCCTGATGATGATCTAATATATGGTGATACAGTGTTATCATTAATATCAATACCTGGCTCAGGACCTCCAGCACATCATATCACAGTTGTCTGTACTCTCAGCCAGATTTCCAGGACTACCTATAAGCTGGCAGATTCCTAGAATTTTTGGGAAATGTGATTCTGGCTTTTTTCTAAAACTGTTGTTTTGAACAAACAAACATTTTTAAATGATTACTTCTGCATGGAATTTCAAGAGATTCATTAAAATAAATGTTATCTTTGAAAATAAATGATACCCTGAATACAGAGAGACCCTGGAAATGTCATTATCTTCAGGCACAAATCCTAAAAGGGCATGATATCACAATAATAGGAAGTTAACCATACAATATTGTGATAATCCTGTATATCAGTTGTCATCCCTACCCTAGACTTGCCCACAACTGACTGGTAGACAGATAACAAGTGTCTCACTCACTAGTAGTTAATTCATTTAACAGGTAATAGTGTACCGGTAATACTAGGGTGCCAGCCTGACTTGTAGACAGTGTGCTGAATTGACTGGTAGACAGTACACTGACCTGACTGGTAGACAGAACACTGACCTGACTGGTTGACAGTACACTGACCTGACTGGTAGACAGTACACTGACCTAACTGGTAGACAGTTCACCGACCTGACTGGTAGACAGTACACTGACCTGACTGGTAGACAGTACACTGACCTGACTGTTAGACAGTGTACTGACCTGACTGGTAGACAGTACACTGACCTAACTGGTAGACAGTACACTGACCTGACTGGTAGACAGTACACTGACCTGACTGGTAGACAGAACACTGACCTGACTGGTTGACAGTACACTGACCTCACTGGTAGACAGTACACTGACCTAACTGGTAGACAGTTCACCGACCTGACTGGTAGACTGTACACTGACCTGACTGGTAGACAGTACACTGACCTGACTGGTAGACAGTACACTGACCTGACTGGTAGACAGTACACTGACCTGACTGGTAGACAGTACACTGACCTGACTGGTAGACAGTACACTGACCTGACTGGTAGACAGTACACTGACCTGACTGGTAGACAGTTCACCGACCTGACTGGTAGACAGTACACCGACCTGACTGGTAGACAGTACACTGACCTGACTGGTAGACAGTAGACTGACCTGACTGGTAGACAGTTCACCGACCTAACTGGTAGACAGTACACTGACTGACTGGTAGACAGTACACTGACCTGACTGGTAGACAGTGTACTGACCTGACTGATAGACAGTGTACTGACCTGACTGGTAGACAGCGTACTGACCTGACTGATAGACAGTAAACTGACCTGACTGGTAGACAGTGTACTGACCTGACTGATAGACAGTATTCTAACGTCAATGGTAGACAGTATACTTACTTCAATGGTAGACAGTGTGCTCTCCTGACTAGGACACTTTGCACTGATTAGACTGATAGACAGTATACTCACCTAACTGGTAGACTCCTGTCTCTTCACCACACACTTGTTTCACTTCCCGGCTGTCCCAGCCAAGTGGGTACAAGGCACAGCCTAATCCTATTGACACAGCTGAAAAACACAAGATGAACCATGACTATCCGGGTATTTGTAATGATACTGGAACATATTTAAAGCATGCATACATAATACCTAAATGAAAACTCAGAAGCGACCCTCATCCTCAACCACACATCCTCTGACAGTAGTGGATCATCACTATTTCACTTTGACTCTTGTCACACAGACTAAGATGGCTTCTGCATGTTTATTGTTTTGATATATGACTTATTTGTCCTGTCATGGTTATCTTTATGTTCACTGAACATAAATCATGATTTTGAAAAGCCAAGTTTATCAGACAGAAATCTCAACAATGAGATCACACATATACAGCTGAAAACATCTTCACTGAAGCCTATGTTTTAGATATTGCTGTCAAATTTGAGTACAGTGACCACCCAACAATTAAGACAACTTTTCTTGGTAACAAGTATATGATTCAGGTAATTTCACAAACACAACCATTCTAAAACTAGAATACGGGTAGTCAACAAGCGACTACGTGTATCCGCCTAAATCAGAGTGGAACGGGTGAAGTGAGGCATGGATTGAGTGGCAAGGGGAAATAGAGTGAAGTGTTGCATATAAGCATGGATGTCTGCAGCCAAATTGTGTATGTAGGTTGCGCCACCTACCACAAAATCCAGAAAGCTGTCTAAGTTGTATACATATGCAAAATTTAAGGCAGATAAGTCAAACCACTACATGTATATGAGTAATTTTAGCCCGTGGCAGACAAACAGACGGGAGCTGTGCAAAAATGGCTGCAGGTGGCGCCACCAGTTTTGCGTATGATCAAGAGCTATGTGAGATCTATACACATGCAAAATTTTGGCCCAATCGGTCAAACGGTTCCCGAGATATGAGCTTGGATGTCTGCAACGTAAAGGTGAATGTAGGTGGCGCCACTTGTCATAAAATCAGAAAAGCTATCCAGGATGTATACGCATGCCGAATTTCAGGTGAATTAGTCAAATCACTGCAGAGATATGAGTGATTTTATCCCAAGGCAGACGAACAGATGGACACTGTGCAAACATGGTTGCAGGTGGCGCCACCATTTTTTGTGTATGTTTTAAAGCTCTCCAAGGGCTACATTTGTGCAAAAAAATTTTCCTGATCGGTCAAACGGTTCCCGAGATATGTGGGTTTATGTGTGGAAACAGACGCACAAATGGACGCAGAGCGCAGAGGAAAGGTCAGAGGTCAAAACAAAATCGGGGCGCAGCAGTTCACATGTGACCCGAACATAATCCCGGGTTTCATAAAATTCCGCCCAGTGGTTACGGTGGAGTTCTTCGGATACCTACGCGGCGGCGGCGGGGGGCTGAAAACATAGTATCCGCAAAACTCTGTTTTGGCGGATACAATTATGACCATTTGGTCAGTCCCAGAGGTTGTAGTAATTGTGGGGTTTACATTGTGACTTGGCCTTCTTATTAGCTACACACAGGGGTTGTTTTCATCCCCTGCCCTACCTGTGTTTTGTAGTCACATTTCAAATTGTGGTCCACTTTCAAAAAATTTATATCAGATATTACAGCAAAAAGCTAATTCTTTACTCTGTGGAAGGAAAAAGTGCATGTTCTATACATCAACAGAAAGCTAAGAACATGCCCTTTCTTGTGGTGATATTTGCAGGTAGCAATGGAATAATCCAGCATCAGCAGCAGGACCCAAATTTATATGTTGATCTGATTTCTGAATGTCCCCTGTGATATGACGATCAGTTAGAAAACTACATAAAGCCTAATCAGCACACAAATGCTGCAGTAACCACAAACTACCATTTTATTTGTTGAACCTGCAGGTGTTGACCATGTTTAAAACCATTTGCTCAACTCTAAATCATAAAATGATAAAGCTACTAGTCAGAAAGCCCCAAAAAGTAATGTTGCTCCCTTTCATTTTTGAAAATGACATGATTTTTTTCCAAAGACCTGCTAGAGGGCTCAAAGGTCATGATATGGCTTAGAGTTGTTCATTACACTTAGTTACATCTAAACTAAAATATTCAGATATCCTGAAGTAAACTAGTGTATTTCAAGATATCCCAAAGAGAACTGGTTGACTTCATGATATCCCAATGTAAACCAGTGTACATTGGAATATTCCAATGTCAACTAGTTGAGATGGGAATAACCTAGACTATTCCCATCTCAACTGTTGAGAAAGGAATTTCCATCTCAACTAGTTGAGTTCCGAACTCAACTGGATTCCCATCTACACTGTGACATATGCAAAGAGGAAGCCAGAAATCACACAATTCTAAAACATTCAGGGAGACCATAGTGATGTTTGCTGACTCGGACCTTTTGATACACTTCTTATGAGGTCCAAAAATGTAAATCTGTCATTAAAATTACTTACAGAAGTAATTAAACTTTAGCAACTGAATAAATATTTAAAATTTCACATGATCAGAAATGGGACTATTATCAACAGGACACTGTATTTTGCAAAACTACCCCATGTATGTATCAAACAGATTAAACACATTCTCAGATAATTACATTTATATAGGGATATTTCTTTCACTTGATCCTTATTTGTTTAGCATATAGAGTTTAACAGGAGGTTCAATGTCTGACTAAAGTCATCTGGAGTAAATTTTATCAGGACCATACAATACATGATGCCTGTTATAACAAAGTTACTCCCAGGCCACATCTGTAAATATGTATTCTGATAAGATCTTGTTTCTGATGTACATGTCAAACATATTACTCCTGCTATAACAGAATTGTGCTAAAAGAAATACACTTTGCCAGCACGCCACTACTTGTCAAACTTTCCTGCAACATTTCTGCAGAAAAAGTGGGTCAGCACAACTCTATCAGTGATTCTCAATGTCTTGATTGGCATTTCAGTTGCCAGGATACAGATAACATAGTTACTGGGCTGTGGGTTTGTTATCTTTATTACTACTGACAGGCTTCAGTGTGAGGAGCTGACATCAGCCAGTCAGTGGACTAGCTGTCAAAGACTGCTCCAGCAATGCAGGTCACTCTGTCAAGGCTGGTCTTTATAGCTGTTACAGTGCCAGAAGATGGGGATATACTAGCTGCTGACACCAGGTTATAGAGCCTCGTATGTCCTACAACACTACAGAATAGTAAAATGTGTGCCTTACAATTCCTTTTCAAAATTTCCCAAACAAAATGGTGTTAGCTGAGCAGATTGCTGCTTCAGGAAAATTTGTTTCAAGTGTTCAGGTTTGTTCAGCTATTTAATAATATGACGTTAATTAATATCTTTTAATGTGATCTATCTAAAAAAATATATATATATATATATACAGTATAACCTCACCTTATGACTTTCTACGTTTAGCAACCACCTCAAAATAAAGACCATTTTTAACAGTCATAAACTGATAATTCTTTTTTGCCCTTTATATCAGACCTTGCTTAGACTACCACCTCCAAAATGTAACCACTTTATCAAGTTTCTGTTTTTGGTCACAATTTTAAGGTTTAACTGTTTATACAAATATGCTTGCTTATATATAAGTCACTTGAAGAAATCAGTATTTTTGTTTGAATTCTGTTCTTAATGTATGAAATATAGGAGAGTGGTACACATGGTGCAATGGTGAAATTTTCTTCCAACTAAAAACCTATGGCCAGTTCTTTGCCACAAAGCTACGCCCCTTCACCAAAAAAGTGGATTTGCAGATGTCATTTCTGGAAGACAAATGTAGAATAAATGTCCTTCCATTGTTTTCTTAAATGATCAACAACAAACTCACAGGGATATATATATATCTGCAAAATTTAAAGTTACTTAATCAATTGCCACACGGTGTACTCTCAGTTCATTTTGGATGAATACATAATTTTCTTAGCCTAATTAACCATCCTGGCTTATAGGCTCAGCCTTCCATGTATATCTCTTTGATATATTGTGGTTTATATGTTGTTTTGTATATTGGTAAATACAAACTAAGCGTCTCAGTTTACTATAACAAGGTGTGATGTTACACGTGAACACTTTAAGGAACAGAAATCAAGGGAAGAGAATGGATCATAAATCATGAATCACAAACAGTTTTTTTACTGATGGTTGCCATCTTGATTTTTGACAGCAGTGCAGGACAATATGTTAATGCTTTCAAGTTCTTTCACACAACTTATCACACCAAGTGCAAGTTTATTTCTACTGTGCATAGGTGTCAGAGAAGGGAGTAATAACAAATTCTGGGCAGATACTATTATATTTCCATTAGAGAACTTTGTATTTCATGTATATGTCAGAGACGAGATTGAAATCCAGGCGGATTTTAAATTCGCCTAGACGAGATTGCAATTGTGATCTCGCCTAGGCGAGATTGCAATTGTGATCTCGGCTAGACGGATTTTAAACTCGCCTAGACAAGATCACAATCGCAATCTCGCCTAGGCGAGATTAAAATCCATCATGGAGCAGGCCAGGATTTTGATCTCGCCTAGGCGAGTTTAAAATCTGTCTGGTGTCATCCAGGCGAGTTTAAAATCTGCCTGATATCACTTGGGCGAGTTTAAAATCTGCCTAGGTGAGATTAAAATAGTGATCTGATCTAATTTCCCAATAAATTATGCATTGTAATTGACTTAGGAAAGATGTTTTCAGTCAGATTTTCAATATTTTAACACTGAATGTTTATGTATAGTTCACAAGTTATATATTTATTAATATTTACAGAATATTATATTATTAATGTAATAATTAACATTAATTTTGGAAATGGAATATTTTATATTATATATTTTTTATTAATATGGTTATGTATAGTTCACAAGTAATATATATTTAATAATATTTACAGAATATCATAATATTTATGTAATAATTAACATTAATTTTTTTATTTTATATTTTTATTTATAAACTAGGTAACAAGAAACTTACATTGGTATTGTATATGGCATATTCAAATGATATATGATGTGGGCTGCTGCTGATTATTTACATAATAATTTTGTTGTCAATATTAATTTGAAGGGAAACTGGTATTAGTAATATTAGTTATGTAGTATTTTAAAAAGACAAAAGGAACATAGCTCATTTATTTTTTGTCAATATAATTCAATGCACGTTCACATGCATAAATGATCTATTACTCTATGAATCTAGAAATCATATTTTTTCTGATATGATATAATACTGTCCAAAAAAAGGCAGTTATCTTGTAACACAGTCTACATAAATATTTAAGCTTCACAAAATGCCTCACAAAACATTAAAAAAAAGATCAGAAGAATATTATATACATTATAAGAAAAGACTAAATAAGACAAAGAAATATTCACTTGCATACATCTGTGTATCAACTTCTACCTTTTCTCATAAGATGTTTAATTACCAAAAAAAAGGATGGTGTATCAAAGTCCATCATAAATACTGATACCTTGCATATTTTGTACCATAAGTGTACATGTTTTGACTGTTGAGTGTTGAATACCTGGGTGAAAAGAAACATTTGAACTAGATCAACCAACTAACTTATTCTGTTTGTCCTGTAAGAACTATCAAATAGGATGATTGTTTATGTTAATGTGTAATATACTCATTAAATAGTGAAGTAATAGCTATCTAGACTAATCTATCTATCTGTCTATCTATCTATCTATGATTGATTCAATATGCAAGTGGATGACTTTTTCCCCCAGATTTGCTCTTCATAATATCTCATAAGTGTGCTTCAATATACCTCTTGTTACTCTCTAATTGCCATATATTTAAATACGATTACAAATTATTTTTTTGTAAAAATTATTAGTGATATTTACAAACACAAGGTTGTTAAGAAAACTGGATAAAAAAAATAAAGATTAATAAATGTTTTGCAAATGATTGGTATGATAAGGATGCTGTAGACCACATGGAACACATCAAAGGTGCAAATAATAATCAAATATCTATTTCATCATTCTGTTTCCAAAATTAATGTTAATTATCACATGAATAACTATTACATTACTGTAAAAAAGTTAATTATTACATTAATACTATAATATTCTGTAAATATTAATAAATATATTACCTTTTAACTATATATAACCATTCAGTGTTAAAATATTGAAAATCTGACTGAAAACGTCTTTCATATGTCAATTACAATGCTTAATATATTAGGAAATTAGATCAGATCACTATTTTAATCTCGCCTAGGCAGATTTTAAACTCGCCTAAGTAATATCAGGCAGATTTTAAACTCGCCTGGATGACACCAGACGGATTTTAAACTCGCCTAGGCGAGATTAAAATCCTGGCCTGCTCCATGATGGATTTTAATCTCGCCTAGGCGAGATTGCGATTGTGATCTTGTCTAGGCGAGTTTAAAATCCGTCTAGCCGAGATCACAATTGCAATCTCGCCTAGGCGAGATCACAATCGCAATCTGGTCTAGGCGAATTTAAAATCGGCCTGGATTTTAATCTCGTCTCTGACATATACATAATATTCCTAGTAAAAGAATAGAAACCTTTAATCATCTTTTCCTCTATTTACTTAATAAATATCTGTTAAAATATTCTGAAATTTCTCTGTGACTTTTTTTACATCATCAATACAAGGAAATAGGCAATCATACAGATGGCAAGATAAACAGATGTAGCTTGAACCTGCATGACCCTTACCTTTGCAGGCAAGTGATGAAATAATCTTCTACATTTTTTCCCTTATGGTAAGGATAAAGACACAAACATACCTGGTTGTGGAGGTGAGATGAGTGTTACAGACAGGGGTACATGGAGGTAACTGATGGTGGGGTTGTGACACGAGGTAATGAGTTGTCTAAACCAATGTAACATCACCGACAGGTGTTTCCTGTACATACATTCACCAGGAGTTTATGGATCATAGTGGTAAAGGGCAAAGGGGAGCTCTCACTCACACCGGCTCTGACACTGAACAACAGCACCCTGATTTCTGTATCTCAGTCAAAATTAGCTACATCTTAATATACAAGGTACAACATTTACATTTAATCAGAAGAACAATCTTAATAAAGATCATGAATACATATGTTACAGAGTGAACAGTCCAGGCTGCTCTCAGCCGGCAGCTAGCTTAAGCTGTTGTCTGTTTTTGTGTTTGTACTGATAATTATAACAGTGCTCCTGCCTGGCTCCTTAAGAAATGCAGAAATTTTGTAGGAGTAAATATAGGAGTTTGATGAAATTATGCTAATTTTAAGATAGCAATATACGAGTCTTCACTGCACAATCATGTTTTACTTGGTTACTGATTTTAACTTCAAGTTCTTCATGCAGTCTGTTCACATGGTGTAGATAGCTGTACTTGTATGACTGTGTCACTTATATGTACATTTCTAAAACAGAGTTTAATTATCAATAATAGTAGGTCTAAATAAAAAGAGTTATTCAATATTAGCAGTTATTTTTGGATGACTCTGCAGTGAAAAAATATGGGAAAACATAGGAGATTTAGGCTTAAATGCTAGAATGTATTGCCATATTTGAATATGGAGTCAAATTTTCATAGGAAAATATAGGAATATACAGGATATATCATATAGTAATTGTCTCAACTCTGATAAATAAATCAATCAAAACACTGGCAGTTTAATGTGATGGCTTTATTTTTAGCCTGATGTAATGAACTATTGTCAGACTAATCCGACTTTACTGAAATTTCAACCATCACATTAAACTGCCAGTGTTTTGATTGATATAATTATCAGAGTTGAGACAATTACTGTTTTTTGGGCCTGTTCTTGTACCTTTCCTCAACCCCATAGAGAGCATACTGTCAAAGCAGCCATATAACACACTTGGAAGTCTTTTTCATTCTACATTGTGTGCCACCTGTATCCAGTTTACTCCTGGGTGGAGAGGGTGCACTTAGTTGTAAAGACCTTAGCCAGGGGTCATGGACAAACCCACAACCTTGGGATATCTAATCCAGTGCCATTTGGTCAACTGTCCATGTTAAATATTTCTACAGTGGTATTATTTAATTATTTTTATAAATAATACTGATGATAGCCATCTAATGAGTAAAAAGGCCTCAGCACTGATATTAGAATAAAATGTCTGTTATATAAACTTTCAAAGTGATAAATCTCTACCATTATTTACCACTTGTTCTTCCCGAATCTATATTATTCAGCAATATTTATAAAACCATATTACAAAAAGTTACCACATGTTGACACAAAACAAACTCTACTTTTCACCACCATATGGCTCCTGCTTCCCAGAATTCTGGAAACAAAGCACCTGTTTAAAGGGCTTTATCTTCCTCTCAAGACGTTTATCTTAATGCCAGGTATGTGCCTCTTTGTTAGGATTTCTATAAAAAATAGTAAGACAAATCCCAAGATGCTGTTTTTATACAGGAAGTAGCCACACCCATGACAGCTGTTAGTGCTGATGGGCTGCTCTATACAGCAAGGTCTGCCCTCTCCTTCAATAACATGAGTACTACAGACTGGAGCTGGCAGCCCATTGTGAAAGCCCTAGAAATACCAAGTGTCAGCATCCTGGAGAGACTGTTAGTTATCTTCTCACACACTCAGCTTCATCAACTCAGCATCCCATTCCTCCAGCCTTCTGCCATCACCACATCATTACCTGGATCTACTGCAGCTAAAATATTTAGGTAATACATCATCTCACAATCATCCACTCACAAACCAGCAGGTCGGTATGAGAAGAATTTCTCCATTTTATTAAGATTAACTGTTGCCCCTGGCCCATGGGCTGAAATTGCAAAACATTAAAAATACTTTATTGATAATGAAAATAGAAATTTTGACAGGCAGACCAAGTTCCATACTGAGATGAAACATAACCAATCAGTATTTTGGCTGTAAATGGAATCTAAAATGTTTCATATTTGACCCAAATTTAACTGGGTCTCCAGGTAAAGAAACCCACAGACAGCTGAGTGGTAAAACACTTGGCTTTCTCCGCTGGCGACCTAGGTTCGATTCCCGGCGTGGCTATGAGAGTGGGCTGTAGTTGTCCGCCCAAGGTCATTGGTTTTCTCCGGGTTCTCCGGTTTCCTCCACCCTTACCAACTACCGAGCGCCAACATATGAGCCATGGAGAGTGCCTTGTAGTAGTTACTATAACTAGTTGTACAATCAGTGGAAAATAAATGAAGTTAATATTTAAACCCACAGAATACACCTGCCTTGTTAATCAGAAATTAATGATTTTTTAATCTGAAATACTGCATCACATATGTGATACATGAAAAGCTTACAGACAGAGAGCCTGGCTGAGCCAATAATTATAAAGCTTACACTTCTAATTAATTTTTTTAATGCAAGTAATAACATAGTTATGACAGCTTGAATTATAAGAATAACTGTTAACTGTTTTGTTTATACTGCACTTATTTGTTTTATATTATGTCTAATACACAGAAACATTCACATCTGTATTCCAGCATGTTTGGATTAACTAAATTATGAGTAGGTTTCCAACGATAGTTAATATAGTAAATTAAGTTGTGATACAGGTAAGATGTATCAGCCTATCAATGTTTGTACAGACAGAGGCTCAGGCTGATTGTCCGCTGGGTACAGCCACATGGGGTTTTCATTACAGTCCATACAGTGGGAGTCCAGGCCTGTATAAACACTGTCTGTCAGTCCCCCTCTGATGTTCCATCCTACATATACATAAATACATCAACACCCATCATACAGCTCCCTGCTGACTTTAATGTATACAGATGTACACAGATGGTTACAATGGATCATACAAGATACACCTCCACAGGGCCATCCCTACTGTGAGGGGATTCCTGAATATCAGCCTGTGACCTTTGGCCTGTCACTTTTGACACATCTGAGTGTTGATATTCTTCTGGGGAATAAAAATGGCAAATCTTCTGACTATCTCATCATGCAATCCAACGCTGGCAAAAAGAACTGGCAACTTACAGTTCATTAGATAATGAAATATTAATTTTATTTTCCTATTCACATCAATCATCTCCCTTCCAAGTAATTAGTAATTTGAAGTGAAATGTTGGTCTGTTTAATCATAGATGTCCCAAAGCCAGGTTTAAATATTATGGGTTAAATCTTTAGTGAACACTACAAATATGAAACTTTAACAATGTTAAATATAAACACAAATGCCTCTCTTGATTTAGTGTCAATGATCCATTTTCTAAATTAGCCATAAACTTAAAAGTTTTTGGTTATTAAGTTATTTTCATGAAAGATTACAGAGACAGCATGGATGATGAACATATGTTCTGTCAGGTCATTCATCATTCATAGCATAACACCAGCCTGATATGTCACTGACATTATAAATATACTAACCAGGCTGACATGGAGTGAATTCATACAGAAACATGTCTTCACATGCAGTAATATAAACACTAGGCATATATGTCAATTTTTCAAAATTGTAAATTTAAGATGAAAAATACTTCAAATCAACATAATGTGTTTTTATTAAATGACAGGAATATTAATCCCCACTACAAAGTTATGGCAATTTTATTACTGAGATAAATGAGCATACTGGGACCCATTTTCCAAGGAAAGCTGTGACCAGCCTTGCAGCAGCCTGGCCACACTAATTAGTCAATTTAGTGGGTGTGTCCCTACCATATGGTGGGTACTGCTACTGCCAATTTTCATTTTGTTACCTGTATTCTTTTCTATTTTATAACTAAAATATTTTTTTATGAGAATAAAGATTTAATAATTTTTTTGTGCACAGTTTATACCATCAACATTCAGCTTTACCCCATCTTCTTCTGCATCCCAGAAGCAGGCTACATGGTTTACATGAATAATAGCAGTAAACTATACTGTTACCCCTTAATGATTGTTATAGCATACAAACACTACTCCATAAAACATGGAGAACATTCATAAATGATATAATGGAGCTGACTGTGAGCTGGGACATTCAGTCTTGTATTATCCCTGACGGCTAAGCTCATGACACAGGTCATGATCAGCCTTATAAATAATGTCAACAGCTGTACATCTTTACTATTACCTCCACTAACAAAAGTGACTGAGGTTTATTTGGTCAGCGTTGATTGCCTCTGTGTTAGTTTATTCAAGAATTCCATCAATCAGTCCCAAATTGAATCACTTCTTCCTTGGCCCATGACTCTGTATTCTACAATTTCCAATGAATTTCAATGATTTTTTTTTTATAAAACAATGGGTCATGGTTTTAGAACACTTGTGACTAATTTTTGAGATGGACTGCTGAATATTTAGGGTTGATCTGGATGCAGGGCTAGTGGAGGCATGTGCTCACTGAGTGCTCTCTAGCTGCTGCATTAATGTTGTCATGTTCAGCCAGAATTTATATTTAGGACTTGTGTTCACATCAAACATCCTGAATTTCACTACCCATTGTGACAAAAGCGAAAGGACAAAAAAAAAAAAATAGAACTGATGTGATGACACAATCAACTTGACAGAAACAAAAGTACTACAAATTCTTGAAAGTTTTCCATTCTTTATGAAGTTTATTCCAGTTACATCATTTGCAATTTTTTTAAGCCACAGACCCTGTTATCACTATCCTGATGCTATAATATGATATATCCAAGTACAGAATGTGGTAAGTAACTTCAGACCCCACACAAGATCAGAATGTATCCAATATCCCTTACACCGTAAAAAGTTTAGGGTGTAACCATTACAAGTCAAGAGTATACCCATTAACCTCAATCTGTAATGTTAAAGAGGAAACCCGTGACCTAACACCCATAAAAAGACCTGGTATTTGATACTAGACCCCTTCTGAGCTGGACTGTGATGTCTGGCATTTTCTGCTTGACTAATCATCCAGCAGCAATGATACAGCATGTATCAGTCAATAGAGGCTGATCTCAAACCTGATCAGACAGCACTGTATAAACTAGTTCTAAGCCGGGCCTACACTTCTTATTTAATCACCATCACCACTTGGAGAGCTTTATTTCCAGATTCTGGAGAACCAGTACATGACCTGATGCCACTGATGCTGTTAGTGCCATACTCCATAGATATTGATCATTTTATCCACATTCCTTTGAAGCTGTATCAGCTAAGATTACTCTGTGTCTAAGCATGCAGTACGGTACAACACAGATAGGCCAAAAAGAATGGAGAAATATATCCATATATTAACAAAACCTTTGATGTATTGTTAAAGTGTTGCCAGATAACTAAGTAATCAAATAAATACTGATTGTTAATGTTTAACAGTATTAGGGCTGTAATTTAATAATACATTATCTTATAATATGTATATATATGTATCAAAATATTTCACTCACTATGAAAAATAAAAGAAGTGTCAGAGTTCCAATTCAGAGTAACTGCTCAGAACTGCTTCAGAAGTTTTGCTGCACATGTGCTGGCCTGCTGACTACTATGCTGGAGGTCATAGGTTACATGTCATATATCGTCAGCCACGTATCATCAGCCATGTATCATCAGCCACGTATCATCAGCCATGTATCATCAGCCATGGGATGATCAGCCATATATCATCAGTCATGTATCATCAGCAATATATCATCAGCAGTATATCACCAGCCTTGTATCATCAGCCATGTATCATGGCCATGTATCACCAGCATATCAATACAGAGACATCTGATGATACAGATATGTGTCATCTGGCTTTGTACTGCCATGTATCAATGCACCTGTGAATCATTACTGTTTTCAAACCTAAACAATCTGGAATTTTTTAATGAACTTATAAAATGACATATACCAATGTGGTCATAAAAAGGAAATTATAATAAACAATATAAATTTGAAACAAATGGGAAAATAACAAAGATTTAAATTCAAAATTGAAGGAAAAGAGAACATGAACACTACAAGGTAAGGTCTTTGGAGATAGAAAGTTCTACACTGTGTTTGAACCTGTGATGTGGCTAGTCCTGACTTACTGAGGATGTAAAGCTGAGCGGTATGTACACACAGAGGTCTAACAGATTAGTAATGGAGAAAACAGGCAGCGACAGGGTGATCACAGGTTAACTTGTGATGTGTTACAGCCCAGGTCCTCCCTGTACATACCTATACCCTCCACCTGAACCCAACTTGTCTGATCCTGATAACATCACCATGGAAATAAGCAGGGTTTCTGTGGTGATGCTTCACACCCATTTATCAATCACTATGGCAACACAGGCATGATCAACCTTACCAGAAACAGATGCCTATGAAGAATATGTGGGTGATAATTTACAGGTTACCACTCAATGGTATATTTCACATTTATTTACATTTTGCAGGGTACCTATCTTAGGTACATTTCACAATCTAAATCAAACTTTTTTTTCAAATTCTCTGTAATAAAAATTTGAAGATTTTAAGCACTACTTTAACATTCACAGTGAGAAGGGCTACAGGCTACAGCAGGAACAGCTATAAAAGTAAACCGTTGCTGGTGTTAAAGACAATACCCGATTCCTGATTCTGTGTGCTAAAATGTGTATACCAGAGTGGGTGTTGTTTCACATGATATGACCACTGTGGCCTGCTTACTGTTTTCTATCTGGAGATTGGCAATTATATATTTAACTGTTTTTGATGATTAAAAAAAATCTATTTTGAAAATTTTGACTAAAACAGTTAGGATGATAATGGATCAAAACTGATTGTGGTGAGTTATCTCCTTTTAAAAGCACTGCTGAAACAAATATGTGCATTCACTCACCAAATCCAACTAGCTTTACTCTATCACCTCCATACACATTGCACCATTTTATTACTACCTGTATTCTTGGATCAAAGCCATCCTTTCACTTATTAATACACATTTAACACCTTAAATACACCTTTAAATGCAAACTAGTTGCAAATCATCCGAGTTTTCTCACAGTAGTCCCAATTAGCCACACCATTTTGTGACCTCAACATAAAATTTTTATAAATGCTAACAGGTAGATATTAAAAGCCAAGACATTTTATTCATGTGAATTATCAAAATGTCTTGGCACATTTCCCAAGGCATCATTTGGCAAGTGAGCATGCTTGACTGCTGTAAGACCTGTATGTCATTTCCAAATGCTCAGGCCCCATCCTATTTCAAGTTATCTTCTGTCTATATGAGTTAATGCATAAAGTGTATTGATTTTTATATTTCTTCTTATAATTGTTTCTCAGCATTTTGCCTCAGCTAGGAGAGTATGCATTCATCCCTGTTTGTGTGTCTGTGTGTTTGTGTTTGTTCACCACGTAACTTATGCACTGTTGAACAGAATCAAATGAAATTTTAAGGCAATTTAAGAATGGCTGGCCAATGAAGAAATTACTAGATCCTGCCTAGTGTGGATAAAACACATGATCTGGTTTCAGGATCATCATCAAGGAATATTCACAAATGTAGAGTCAATTATGCACAAATGAACCTGAGAATACGGGCCAAAAAAGTGAATGCAAACACGGATTTGTGAGCATCCCACAACTGGGACCTCCCACATGTCAGAGGCTTGCATTCCTTAGTTCAATGCAAATTTCTATTTTTATCAACTGATTTGTAGGGGAAGGGGTATCAGAAGTTATCTCCTGATGTATTGGCCATACTGGCCTTGCAGCTAATACTTTCTTTGTGAAATGACAAGTTTATTTCAGTGACATGTAATCAATATTGATGTTTTACTTGCAAATTATCCCTGACACACAGATCTGGATGAACTTCATTAGATTGATTTCCTCTCTGGAATTAAACTTGTTCTTCAAACAGGGAGAACAGAGGATGGTGGTTTATTTGTTCAGCTGACTCATATGTTAGTAACCTTGGTAGTTTCTGACTACCATGGGAGACAGATAACCTACCGACCTCTGCGGAATCATGGAGCATTTAACAAGTCTACTGGCAAGATAGTGATCAGAGCTGGTTTTTGGTACATTTATCAAAGGCATAGCTACACAGAAATTCTTTCATGGGAATGTTTATCTGGAGAATGATTTTATTTAAAATTTAATGTTTGCTGTACCCTTAAGAGATGAAAGGCGTTTTTTGTATTTTATGTGTAAAACAAAATGTGATACTAAACTTGAATAAATATTAATCAATCAGAAACTTTTGTTAATCACTCAGTTACGGCTTATAACTGAGGGTTCCCATCACTGATACTTGCAAATTCCATTTAACAGCTGAGGGAGATGAGAAGATTTTGAACTCTAAAATAGAACATCGTGT
This sequence comes from Sipunculus nudus, assembly GCA_026874595.1. Lineage (NCBI taxonomy): Eukaryota > Metazoa > Annelida > Sipuncula > Golfingiida > Sipunculidae > Sipunculus > Sipunculus nudus. Next base: position 45,562,644 of record CM049314.1, on the reverse strand, counting down.
AGCAGTTCAAAGATTTTTGTAAGTCCTACTCCTAGTCCATCTAAACAGAGCTACAGGTGGCACTGTTTTGGGTGTATCAGTGTCCACAATTCCACCTAATAAATACATGTCTGATACATGTTACTTCCATCTATTTATTGACTTCTTACCTAATGCAATAAGACCAACACCAAAAACCCTTCTGTGATGACTGAATAATCCTTATTAACACATTACCATGTTATTTCTATTGCTGTGTTTTGATAATGATAATAAATGAAACGAACTAGTTTCATATTATGTCGTGGGCAAATATATTAATAACACAGTTACTTATATTTTAAAGCTAATAACACACAGATGTAGCAAAAACTACAACGCATTATGTGATTGACTTCCCTGTGACAGATATTACCACAAACTGCCAGGTCATTAACAGTCTGTAGAACCTACTGCTGCTCCTATAAAAGCTTTTAATGTAAAAGGCTAAAAACTGAGAGAAATCATAATGTGGACTCAAAGCTTTTTCTGTCAAAAATGGAAAAATACAAGTAACATCTGACAATCTTACACATTTGACTTTTGAAAAAAAAATAGGATAGAGTAAATCTAAGAATGAATTGCCATGAGTAAAGGAAACTGAGCGAGTCTGGAGTTAATTAGAGAACTGTAAGATGAGCAGTATGATAATTACAGTTAGTACCCACTGATCTCTGCCAGTCTGTTTATGGATGGGAACTCCAGATGTGACATGGATAAACAGTCTCATTAATGAGCGTGCTGCACCCAGCCATGAACCTCTGTTTACAAACAGGAATTCTGCCACACTGGCAAAAGAGAAAAAGAGGTCTTTGATGTGGCAGCGGCTGACAGTTCATTGGGTCTGCCCCAGCAGACAATTCCCTGCTGTCCTGTATTGTTCACATTGAAATATTATTTATTGATGAAAAGTCTGCATAAACAAGTTTATCAGTCCTCTGACATCACATTTTCACAGGGCTCTGTATGTGGCAAGATCAATTCTTGGTTATCAATATGACTCATAAAGTATCCAGATTATTTTTTACAGTGGTGTAAACCACATTCTTGCAGGGACATGCAAATTAAATCTCCAAATATTTTTGTAAAGTTCTACAATGACATGATGTCTACATATTTTAGATGCATCTTCCAAGAAGGATCAATAGTTCAGCTTCACTAACATGCATGAAAACTTTTCATGGGTCTCAGTTTAAACACTTTGAAATGGACCAATGGCTTATAAATTTACAGAGACACTTTCAAAACAGATTTTTAAATAAATGTTAGAACATGTATAATGGCTATTTAAACATACAAAATATTTCAATAAAAAGAATGAAAACCCCCCATTAGAATTCATACCACTGGCAAATACATAAATGAATAGGCACACATATCATGAGATAAAAAATGTCTTCATACCTGAATAAACCTACATATATATGCAATTATACCATGGGATGCATAAAAAGTTGCACCAATTGGGTGCTCCACTCCGAGGATATGGACAATGGAGTGTGGATTGATTATCACTTAATAAATGGAGCCGGTTTTATGACATTAAAATGTCATGTGATAACAGCATTTGTGAGAATTATGACAAAATGTGCTGATTGTGCAGTACACTAATGTGCACAGGTGAATTGACCTGTACAATGTTATGTGGTACCAGCACATGCCTGACTTCATACAACATTAATTAGCTAAGCTATTTTAACAAATTTACTGCTTGCAAAATACTGAAACATACACAGACACAAGAAAAGACCCTCACTGAGTCAGCATGAATGAGTAATCCCTGGGTTCAAATAGGTGTAAGCTATAAACTAGCTGCTTGACAAAATTATTTTATGACCAAATGATCATTTTACCTGTGTTACTTAATTAACAAAGAAATGAGTATGAAAATGGAACTAGACAAATCTGTTTTGTACTATGTAGTGTGTGAAATCAATGTATATGTGTGTATATTTGTGCAGTATGTATGGTTAACTATAAATCTATATACAAATTGCCAAAGTCTACACAGCCCTTACCTCTGTTAATGTCTGAACTTTTATCTAGATGACACCTCATCATGTTTTAATTGGCATCTTCAAGACTAAAAGTCTTAATGCTTAGTAATCAATTTGTTCACTCAATTTTGCTTAGCATGGAACACAGGTGTATACAGACAGAAGTGGATCCTGCTCTCAACATCTCAAACTGGGTAAATTTTAAAATTTAATCACCTTTTCCTTATTTCAAGGCTGACATCCACATTTAAGATGACATCCACACAAATTTCAATAAAATCAAACTTTTATAAATATCATACACTTGTGTCTATGGTGCCTCTCATAAACTGACAAAACATGTACAGGACTTTTTTTTGTAACATGAGGCAACAGCATCTGCTCTGCTGGAAAGCCCACAATATTGTAGATTTTTTTTCTGACATTTTATTAACAGACTCTTTCTCTTGTTCTGCTGTCAAGATGAATTAAGCAATTTTGATTCCATTTGTCTTTGGTCTGTCAGACATTGTCTTCACACAGACCATGAGACTGGTATCATTCTGGCATTATAGTGGACTAAGCAGTGAACCTTCCACATGGGAAAACTGTCAGCTGGATAAAAACATACATATTCCATATCTATACAGTCATCAATTTAAAAATGCTTTTTATTTATATCTTGTCATCCAATTCTTCTCTTCATTTGAGTCAGACTATATTTATGCTGTTTTTTTTCAAATTTATCTTAACAACTCACCAATGAGTAAGGTTGCACTGAAGTTCTCTCCTGTCTAAACTCTCCAGATTTGGTGTCAAGGAAATATGTTCAGCGAGGAGCCATGTACAATTATTATTTGTATATATAGGTTTCTCAGATGCATATTATTTTCAAAAAGGTTTCTCTGACAAATATTATTTGCAAAAAGGTTCTCTATAGTCAGACATTCTGATGATAAACTTTTCTATATCCTAGTTTCATATATACTAATGGTCAAAATCATAATACACAAATCTTTTTGTAATAACAAGGTACAGCAATCAGACTAAACCCCAAACTTTTACAGCAATAATCAAACCTTATTCATTAAGATTTCCTCATTATACAAGACTGATATACCTCTACACTCTGTAGGTGGTACCTAGGAGTTTGTAACAAGTTATAAACTCCTCTGTGGTACAGATCTACTGACTGGGGGACCAGGACTCGCTGGAGGGTAATAATCTCTATTATGAATAGTCTACACAGAAGGGGATACAGTATAAAGTTTAATAATAACCACTCCCCACTCTGTCAATACATACATACACAACCCACATCTCTATTTGTACAGGCAGCCGTAGTCACCTACTGGGATACTAATGTAAGTGGTTATTCATATGTACACAAATCATCCCAATTCAGTAGAAACAGCTGGAAAGTGACCCCGGCGAAGAGTAATACATTTGTTCTTAAACTTATGAGTGTATGTGTCCTTGCTCAGTGATCCTGCCTGTTCACAACATGGAAACATCCTTTCAGTTGTTGTATTGGAGACATCTGTATGTTTAATAAGTACAATTTATCCTGTGAATTATCATTTTACTGAAACTTCCCAGCAACAGGAAGAGGTGAGACAGTCTCTCTTAATTATTTTTTGCTGGAGTAATCTTCAGGTCAGCACCTAAAGAGTGACCCACAGGTCACAAGGCTCAGCTGCTGAATAATCTAAGACATGCAGAGGTTTTGATATGTTACCTGATTTTTTCGTCACCATTCATTTCTTTGTAATAGTATGATATATAAATACTACGACTAGATTAGACTTTCTATTATCAGCATGAATATCAGGAAGCCAACAGGTCCAATAAGAAGGATTCATATAAAATGTGATAAAATGATATTGGTTCTCAGATGCTGAATGACAAAGATAGGAAAACACATAGATGGACCATGCATTTATAAAGGAGCATAGTCCTGCTGTAACTTAAAAGTTGAATTACTTTGCCTCTACACAGTGACACTAAATGGCTGATCTTTAATTTATCCGATCAGCCATGACAAATAGTGACAATAAACCCAAATTAACTTCTGCATCTGTATTATGACTGATTGTGATGCCACTAAACCATTGTCATGCAACTCCTCTGTGGCTTCGCCGGGTTTAATCCTGAAGTGTCTGGAATGATGCCTAAGGGGGATCACTTTTCACATTTTTTTATTCATCCTGAGAAACATGACATTATTTTCAAAAAGAGGCTATTGCAGGGGCATCTATCAGAAAATATGTGAAAGAATCCTGCGGTTAATTTTATATGCAGTGCCATCAAACACATTAAGAATGAAACTGGTCTTCAACTGTGAAATAATGAATGGTTAATATGCTTAGTACTACATAAGGAGCTACATGACATTTGGATTCCTGAAAACCCCTTGCTTCAAAATAAACCTATGAAAGCAATGGAACCTAAAAATATATCATTCATTAACCATGTATGGACTTTTCCTTATTTTTAAATTCAATTAACAATATGCCATACAAACCATGCAGGATGTGTCAGCACTTGACATTTCACCCTTGGACATTTCCATGCAGTAGGCTGGGTAATTACTAACATTGTATTATCCTGTGAATTTTATAAAGAGTGACCTGTATTAAGGACTGATCATGTTCCTGTTGATTCCCAGGGTACACTAGATAAACCTACAGTTAGCTCAGCAAGCAGGGTGACCACCTGTAAATATTGAGAGGACATGCTGAACACAATATAAGAGTGCTCACGCTGGATTAGCCCTGACAGAGTGGACGAGTAGCACTTGTACCACTAAATCATCACAGATGACCATTACTTGAGCTCTGACTTGAAGTAAGCTTATATTTAGCATGATATGACCAAATTTATACCCATCTAACTGAATCTTAAATTTTACATTGTAAGATTTATAAATTTATGAAATTTTTCATACTACACAAGCCATCTTTTAGGGATGAGATTTTCATTAAATTTTAATACTTAAATTATTTAAAGGTTTGATTAACTTTTTAAATTAAAGGCTTCATAGTTTTATCTAAACAACTTTGAACAGTCATTATAGGTGCCATTCCATCATGTTCATTATAATTACAGTACTCTCTATGTTCAGGTCCACTGCATCATCAGCCATGTTTTCTTTTTGGCTTTTATCTCATCTTTTAAGTAACCATAACTCATCTCTATTAAAGTTGACTGTCTTTATTGTCAGTAAGGTTCTTGCACTAGGTTTAAATTAAAGCCTGGCTCTTGGATTTTATCCAAATCTGTCCAGTTAAAATTTCTACAATTTGTCCAGTTTGAAAATTATAACCATTTGTAAAACTGTCCAGTTGGAAAAAAATGTTCTACCATTTGTGAAATTGTCAAGTTAAAAATATTTGCTATTGAAACAAGCATGAGTGCACCCAGGGGAAACAATCTGGCACAACATATTTACAAATTTTACATGTTGTAATATAGAGAAAAAACCTGCACTATCTCTTCCTATTCAGCTTACTTACAATGAACTTTATCATGAGTACAAGCATGATTAATCATTATTCTGGTTATATATTGGACAGTAAGTATTAATCTGTCAAAGATACAAATAATAATTACAAATATTAAGATTACAGAATGATGTAATTTTAAGTATATGGCCATGGCTGTGACTTATATCTGATTATCTCATAACAGGTAATCATGAACACTTAATCTGCTCAGTAAATGCACACAAGTAACTCTACACTCAGTACTGAGTAGCCCTAACCTGTGTCCTGTGACCTTTCAGGCAACCAGGTTGGTTGTCATCTATTGTATGTCTGGGCTCCTCTCTAAATGCCATTATACACTTGAAGTCCTCTAAATAAACATTAAACACAGCTTTTCTTTACTTATCTCTCCAAGTAAGCTACGCTGGTATTACACCATGATTACTGTACTTTGGATGGTCAGGCTGTGAATCAATTTCAAGTGAACAATTGGATCCTCTCTCTATAAACTTAGCTGCCACAATTTATGCCAGCTACCTATTTCAGATATTCTATGTGTCTCTATAGTTGGTTAATTTATGCTAGAATACATGGGCCTTGTTTTCAGATATTCTACTTATCACTACAGTTGGTTAATTTATGCTAGAATGTATTGGCCTTGTTTTCAGATATTTAATGTGTCTCTATAGCTGGTTAATTTATGCTAGAATACATGGGTCTTGTTTTCAGATATTCTACAAGTCTCTATAGTTGGTTAATTTATGCTAGAACATGGGTCTTGTTTTCAGATATTCCATGTTTCTCTATAGTTGGTTAATTTATGCTAGAATACATGGATCTTGTTGTCTGAGGAAATGTTAGGGGGATGATTCAATGAAGTACCATATTTGAAAGGTTATCGAGGAAAAATGACAAAACTAAGACAAGAGTAATGGAATCATCTCCAAATTAAAAAAAATATATATATATATGTTTTATTCCCCATAAATGGGAGGGGGACAAAAGGTAAAGTGTACCTACATAAAAAAGTGAAAGGGACATATTTCGCCCCCCTCCAGAAACAAGGCCCATGCTAGAAAATTTAAATTATTTATAAGTAATTTTAAATGAATAAACTTGATTTCATTACAAATTACAATGAAGTTTCAAATTATTTTTAATGTAAAAAGAATTTCTTCTTATAAAATCTCAAATATTATTTAAATTAATTACTTAGTGATATATTTAAAATAGGATAACAGAATTTGATTAATTATCATTAGTTTTTATATAATATCCTATAATATTTAAGTCATTATAATTATAATACATGCAAATGTCCTGAAGCAATATAACCAGATTTCTGAGTCCTTTATAAATGTTCAAGCAATTTCTTCTTTAAGACAGAAATTATAATTACCAGTAAATTTTCACAGATCTATATAGAAAACACAGGTAGGCATATAATATGGAGGATAGGCAGAATCTGAAACACAACCATACAAAAAATAAAGTGTTTATCTGATGATCTGTGTAAGAGTAGAAACAGGTGGTGTCTGGGGTATAATATTAGGTAACAACATCTGAAATTTATTTTTGTTTTCCCCATCTTCTCTGCACACAGACCATGCAGACAGACATATGCTTAGGGCTTACATGTAACTTGCTTTGTTCTAAATAGGTCATTTCTACTTGCTCCAAAAATATATCTATGTATAATCACAGTAAGGAATACAGAGTGTGTAAAACTTTCATTGCATGTAAGATAAAAATCATGCATTTATTGATTTATATTAATATGTTTGTGCATTATTTCTCTTTAGTATTTGATATACAATGTAAAGCTTTACTAAATGTATAGCACCTACTTGGCAAGTCAGACAAGTAAGTGACTTTGGTATGCCCTATCACCATCTTTTTATTAAACTCCTACTTGCCCCTGGCATGTGAATACCTGTAAATGTTGAGCCCTGGTGTGGAGTACAGGACAGGATCAGGAGGCGGTTATATCCACACCTGCAGACCGTTTATTGTTAATCAGGGAGAGTAAATACCAGCACATAATAAGCTCCCAGGCACTAAACCTGCCCAGACTACCCACAGCAATCTGCTCAAGAAAAAAGTCCATTTTGATCACCCCAGTATAAGCCCAGTACGTGGCAAATATTCCCTCAAATCTGTCTAGGGCCAATATTGACTATCACTGTCATGTAAGATTGTTCATTTTCAGCAGTGTTTATTATGAAGATATGAGAACTAGTGTGGACCAGCAGTATGGATATAAAAATTCCATGAAACTAGCAGTTTTAACATTGATAATATAACTTCATTTCTGAATTCTAGATCTCTTTGCAGACATATTCCCTATTTCTGGAGACATTTTATCTATGCCAAATAAGTTGCACCAAAAAATGAAATTTCAACATTTTATCTATGCCAAATAAGTTGCACCAAAAAATGAAATTTCAACATTTTCCTATCTAGGGTTAACAACAATTACCTGAAGCTAGCCCTCTGGACCTGAGTGGGTAAGTAATAGCTTGAAGTAGAACCCTATAATAACAATGTATATGTAAATTTAAAGGGACCTAATCACATACAAAGTATGTCAAACATACATGTAATATAGTGGTTTCTCCTTGAAATAATGAGGAATCTGCTAATAATCCTTCTGCTTACTTGATCCTGTACACAAGTGAAAAGAAGACTGTATTAGGTGCAATCAAGACAATGATACAAAACCTAAACATAACAGACACCTGGTGACCACAATGATACAATACCTAAACATAGCACACACCTGGTGACCACATAAAGACCATCTTCACAAATCAAGATATTTCAAGCTTCAAACAGATGTTCCTTCTGTGTTTCTTCTTTCATATTTCTTCTCCTTGTTGGGATTTCTTGGGTATTTGCAAGATCAGACCTCTGGTCGTACTGTCTAGTTATGGTAAACAGACCAACATGGACTGTGTTTACTCACACACAGAAACATAACAACATATAAAACAGGTAAACAAAAGATAATAAGTCTGTGTGCCAGGATGGTTTTGCCAGGAAACCTTTGTATTAAACCAAAATTAACTAAAAGCGTGAGATAAGACACATACTATTGCAAATGACTGAGTACCTTTAAAAGTAATACACAAAGAGTTCCAATTCTGAGAAACATTTTGACAGGCACAGATTTATAAACCATTTTCTAATGTTAATACAATCACAATAAACATAATGCTGTATAAGATAACTGCAGAATTGGTACGCCATGTTGAAATCAAAGTTTGGGATATGGAAATCAACCAATACAAAGGGAAAGATAAAGGTAGACCTAATAAGCACCTTAACAGTAAACTTCACTCATGAAACACCAGAATCATTTAAAATGTCAGGCAAAAAAATTTTGAAAAGTAACAGCTTGGTAGCTGATCATAAATATGCTTAGCCAAGAGCTCAAAGAAATAGCCCCGTAAGCAGCAGTGTCAGCACCATAACCAAAATATCATGTTTGGAACCTTTCTGCATTTTGCTCACCTAAAACCCTCACTGCTGTTTGCAACTTTCCATACCTGTATATTTTTATATATATATATGTCTGAATGTTAGGCATGTGTAATCTTATCGGGGTGAAATGCTGATGTCAGACTTGGCTGATATCCCCACTGGTCCATATATCCTACCCAGCCAAAATATATCAGTCAGTGGGAAATCTTCAATTCAAAATAGCTGCGAGGAGAAAAAATTCATCTTCTGTGATAAAAACATAATTGAAGTCTTACCTGCAAGCATCTGGAATGACCCGGCCAGTTTTGAAGTAGTCCTGGTGATGACATCACTGATGCAGCACCCCAAGATAGCGGTAAATCCAATAAGTATAAGGATGCCACAGCCGACGCCCACACATACTGTGCAGATCTGCCACCAGAGGCTCGGAATGTCGTGGAAAGTTGTGTAATGTCCGCATTCATAAACAATCCGTACTTTACCACTCCCTTCTAGGCGTGGATAGTTACAACGGCGGAATGAATTAATATGCGCCGGAATATCTCCAGGCATTGTTCCGGCTATCCAGAACGGCATGTAAAATCCTACGCTGGACAGCCCCATACTCATGAATGAGAGGAAAGCCCACATCACTCCAATACAACTCAATCCACAAGCCATGGCTCTGTGTCACCCAAGTACTACTTCTATACTTGTCCCATTACCATATGAACATTTTTAGTGCAATAAAGGAACTATCATCCTTTGAAATCATCATCTACTTTATTCTGGCTTTCAGTTAACCTCACATTTTATCAAGCCTACAAAGTGGAGCTCTGAAAATGAAATAAACTAATTTCTGCACAAACAGCAACTTGTCAAATTTAATCTTTGTCCATCCAGAAGTTCAGACGTGTTCAGCAGCCTCATCAGAGAAGTCTCAATCCAGTCTAGTTCCTGATGCAGCTAATACAGCAGTCAGATTCTTACTTGGCTGATGAAGATATTCTTTCAACTCAATGTGACCTTCAGGGTATCCACTGATCTGGAAACAAATTGGATCTTATAAATAAAGGAAGCTAGCTTACATATTTTGACATATTTTTATGCAGACCTATTATTAAGCCAGTATAGGAGAAAAAAAAGAATATAAAATGTTGTTGTTCAGGAACAGTTTAATGTCTGCTGTTAATACACTTTTGTCTGACTCAACTTTCTCCGATTCCCACGAATTCATTTAATTTAAAATTGTCATTTGAGAGTCTGAGAATCAGGAAGCTTTACTGAATGTATATTAGAATAAGATTAAAACTACATGTATTTACAGTGCTCTTATTACTTTAATAAGCTTACATGTAGTTTTCTAAATATTATTTAGTTTTCTTAATTTACTTTTTGAAGAGATTTAATACTGAATATTTATGAATAACAAATTTGTATATTAATCTGAACACTTAAACTTTAGTTTTCTTAATTTACTTTTTGAAGAGATTTAATACTGAATATTTATGAATAACAAATTTGTATATTAATCTGAACACTTAAACACTTCCAAATATTTAACAAGATTATTATCAAGATCTAAATAAGCAAAGATTATTTTTTTATGTAAAAAGAATAATAAAAATATTGAATTAACAAAAAAAAATATATGTTAATTTTGGAAAAGGTCTTCATTTTTACGACAGGTATTGAAAAAGTGTAATGTGCATGTATTATAAGGTTCAGTAATACTCCAGCCCTTTGAGGGATCATTTCTTTTATTGTAGGAATGCATAGATAAGTATATATTTCACATGGAACCAGCACCATTCTCTAAGCCAGACATTATGCAGTCTTGTCATGTTTGCTAGCATTTGTCTGATCTTTGTGCAGCACATAATTAGACCTTCAATACGGAAAACATACATAATAACATAAATAGCTAGACCTGTAAAAAGTAATGATTGTGAGTAATTGAGCATGACCTATTCCTCGCTGGGATATATGTATACTTTACATGATACCATCTGCTGTTGCTCTGTACCAATAGCTTCATTCACTGATGGGAGGCTACTGTGACCCACATTAGTCCAAGTACTAGATAACCTCCACACAGATGTGATAGTCATGTTATCTCAGTTAACTATATGTACTGTAGATAACATGCTAATCTGATAAAGAATCACAGCCAAATATACATTTCATATGTGTACATAAGATATTAAGTACATATCAACACTTACAACCAGTTGTACACCCAGGGTCTGTACTCTGAAGTCATTCATACATATAGAAAGCCAGTAAAATTTCTTCACCCCACCCTGCACTTCTCTGCAAAGTATAACTTATGTGGTAACAATGTTTACTCAGCTCAGTGTGACTGTTTAATGAGTCTTTATTTATTCACACTGGGGTGGTCTTTATGTAGTAGCAGTGACATCATAACTGGAGTATTTATTAAGTAGGTGACATATAACTGTCTCATGAAAACCACACCTGTTGGTTCATAAGTCTATATTTGCTATGATTATAAAACATGGCGTTCCAAGCCAACTAAGTATTAACTGTCTATTAAGTAAAATTGTTTTGTCAAATGCAGAGTAATTATTGTGTACATAAGTGTAAAAAAATAATACATGTAATCTCATTCAATAGTGTGACAGGAATATCATAAAAACTTAATGTACACAGATTCTCATATTTCTAATTGTGCATTATGTTGTTGTTCAAAGCCAAAGATATCTTTGATGTGAAAATAAGTATGAGTGCAAGTAAAAAACATATGCATCAGGCCTTGTCTTTCATTTAAGTAATACTGAAGCTACTATAGTCCGTTTCATCCCCTCATGTCCACCTGTTTTTTGCTATGAAAATTTTTATTATTTACATATTTCAAGGGAAACAATTAAAGTGTAGTGCAGAGGATTAAAGAACCTAATTTTCAACAAAGTAACTAAATACCTAACTTACCCCTTATTTGAGAAACAGAATTTTCTGAAAATATGAGAAATCAGTCTACATTTTACAACATATCAGACCCACTTATGGCTGTCAAGGTCACTGGTCACATGAAAAAACAACCTCAACTGAAAGCTGCTGATAGGATTATCTCATGTAAACACTCTAAAAAATGTAACTGAGCTAAAACAAAGATGGCTACTTATGGAGGGACACATCTTATCTGCCAGATCATGATAAAGAGACTAAAATGTTGTGAAACATAAACGGGGGATTTACTGTAAAATTCTTAATTGCCATATTAGGTTATCACTTCCATATGCTGTTTTCTTGGAAATTATTGGAAAACATAAACTTATAAGCAAATCATCTACAAAAAACAGGTGGACAGCAGGTGGTGAAATGGACTATAGTACAAGAAAGTCACACTGAGAATTAACAAGAAAAGGCTCCAACAATAACAGTCATTATTTGGCTAAATAATCAGAGTTAGAACATTAAACGCAAGGAAACGGTTAACCAATACACACTTACTGGATACTCTACTCGTATAGTTAGTTCCATGGCACTTTTCATACTGACACAATAAACATGTAATTATGTAAATTTTAGTATATTTAGGACAACTTTGTTCAGGAATTTAGTAATTGTCTCATTTATTCTCACAAAAATCTATTTGGCTGCTGCTTTTCTTTAAATCTTGAAAATTTACCAAAATAAATGAATAAAACTGATGACGGAAACTTTTAAACAATCTGCAAAAGAAACTTAATACCTTTTTATATGACTTTTTAAATATTAAAAAAAAATATGAATTTTTAAGTACTGAAATTTCATATTCCAAATATCATGAATTTTTTAAAGGACATACAAAGTAAAAACCCTGATATATATAAAGTATTCACAGTAATCATAAATCATGTGTAAATCATGTGTAACAGATGTACAATAATCCCTTTTGATGTAATACCGGTACCATGGTATAATATCATGTCATTATAGATTTACTGTGATCTCACATAACATCATATATTATAAACACACATATAAACTTTGGACATGTATACACCACCAGACTGATAACAAACACTCAGTATACCTGTCTTACTAAGGTCTGCTTATCACTTATCATAAATCAAATAAATCAAACTTCAAACCTGATTTCAAACTCAGCCATTTTTTTGCATGTGCAGCTAGTGTGCAGTAACAGTTGTTTCCATTTAATTGCACAAGTATTACTGTACCTTCCTTTTATTTCAGTTTTTTACTTTATGAATAGATTGGTCCTGTTGATATCAGCTATATTGTAGGTAGTTACCACAGGTGAATGAATCATAAAAAAGAACATACAAAAGACCTTTCAGTTACTGTAATGCATGATAATATCTAACCTACCGACACCACAATAAACAGGTTTTAATGATCTTTGCAGGATGCTGATTGCAGATACTTGAATATAGGGAGGAGACAGAAATTATGACTTCACTCCTGATTAAATGAGTATGTTCACAAGGCACCCTAAAATAAGCAGATTCACTCGGTTGTTGGGGCCAATTTCAAACAAACTGACTATTTACTAAGAATAGCTTATTTTGTAAGATAAACATAAAATTTAAATGACAAATACATAACTGAACCCAGATTCTAACAGTTAAACATGATTTTATATAGCAACAAAAAGTATGGAACCTTGAACTTTAAATGTCTGTCTTTAAGTTATTATGAATGTTCGTCTCCTGCTGGTAATGCCACCTACACCTATCTACAGTAAATGTTCCATACCAGCCCATTTATCTATTGTTGGAAGCTGTCACAATATACCACAATACAATGACCTTGAGTGACCTGCCCCAGGGTAACCATGACAGACACTGACCTACTTTGTTACCATGACATTATAACTGGACATTGACCTACTTTGTAACCATGACACCATGAAAGTCCTCCCAGCTGATATAAAATGTCAAATTTTACTTTTACAATTTTCATTTTTCAAGCATCACTCTGAGAGGCAGCCTTGATTTGCATGTAAAATCATTCCAATATCTAAATTAATCGCAAAGGAAAAGACTTAACCACCTCCACGGATAGTAAAACATATTGTATTTTGGACAGGTCTGAAATTTGATCATGCACATCCTCTCATGGGTGTAAATCTTTGGTAAACTTTCATAGCAATCATTTGAAGGTGGTTCTTGAGATGGTGCATATGGAGGTAGGGCCCCCATAAACTTGTTAATTTATGGTGTCAATCATGACCTCTGCACAACAATGCCAAACAGAGTAACATCGCTACATTGTTAATAGTTGTGAACACATTTGAGAGCCACTCCATTTAAACACAACTTCAGTAAAATAAGAACATTTTCAGCCAAATGCTCATAACTTTAGTTTATCTACCTTGGTATAAGGTACACTTCTGGGCTCTGGTAGTCCTACAATGAATTACAGCCAGCATAACAAGCAATCTATTTAATTTTAACTTTAACTCATTGTATGAACAAAGAGTTGAAGTATCAGATAATGTATATTAAATAACAGCATGAAGAATTAAGTGTAATGATATACAATTATGCATTATCAATTTCAGTAATATATATACTTACAAGTCTGAAGACATGCTTTCTTCAGTATAATATAATTCCTATGAGCCTATTCCCAATAAGCACCCATACCTGATAAAAAACAATTTCATAAATCCCTACCTATAATAAACAGTTTTAATAATTTATAACTTCATATTTTCAAGTTTACATCAATTGTGCCGATTAGGGCTGATGCCATGCTGTCAGCATGTGCAGCACTTCAGCAGCTCAGCCAGGGCTGACACAGCTTGGTGGTATTTTCTTTAGTGTCAGGTCCGGCATCCTTTTATCCCTTGATCCGCAACATGTGCTTTCATGGGAGGGTGAGGCGGGCTGTCTGTCTGCTGTACCAGCATGATACAAACCCTGTGCTGAGCTGTTTATGCTTGTATATGAATATATATATACACACAAATACCAGGGCATGCTGGTGGTTGCTGACCCAGTTCCTAAAGGGGTTAGACGATCTGCTGGATCAGCTAACTTTCCAGCCACACATCCTTAAAGCTCTTCCTCTGTGCATGACCTCACAAAATATGTTTTCTTTATGTATACATTTCTTTTCATACTCTTATAATGCTGTCTGTGGAGTGACTACTATATAGCATTGGATTACTGATTATACCATAAGGCCTAGACAGTATTTTTTAATTCTTTTGTTGGGACAATATATATATATATATATATATATATATATATATATATATATATATATATATGTGTGTGTGTGTGTGTGTGTGTATTAAAATACAGATTAAGTCATATTATGCATAGATTTATATTTTATGTCTGTCCTGGAATCCATGATATATCAATAATCAATTTCTGACTGGTTTGACCACAGACCATCCATCCATCAACATATTAAATTTAGAATTCATCCTCTATAATAAATTCCTTGATCATTCACAAAAATAAGTGAAAATGTGCAACTGGTTAAAATGTCTGCACCTTTCCCATTTATTAATTTTCTTTGTGCCTGATGAATTATCTGAAGGTATGTCATACATTTGCCTACATTTTTGCTAGTCCTGATCAATAACTTTTTTTCTAAAGTCTGCAAAGGCTGCCACAAAAGCGTACATTAGTAGTAGTACTATTCCTTGGGGTTTGTAGAATTAAGCAATTCCACATTATATTATATCTTATTATATTATATTGTATTACATATATATATATATATATAAACAAATATATATATATATATATATATATATATATATAGAGAGAGAGAGAGAGAGAGAGAGAGACACACACAGACTTTTTACCAAATACATAATATACACAAAAGTTAAAGGCATGGCAGGTATGTCATATAGATAACAGTGATTACGTAAGGGTGGATCACTGATCACGCACAGTGTCTCCAGCAGCAGTCCAGCCTCGTAAACCTGAATGAGTCATTGTACAGGCTGCTCAGTCACTGAACAGCTCATAACCTAGCTCAGTAGTGAATCAACAACCTGGCCACAGTAGCTGGTCAGTGGGTGCCCGTACTGTCTGCCTGGAATTAATGGTTAATGTCTAAACATGTTGATAACTCCATACTCACCTTTAACCGGTAAAGGACCTGGGGGCAGGTTTTAGCAGACCCTGCGTGTGCCCACCACGATACACGACAGCTCTCGCGCTCAGCCTGGCTGATTATGATGTTACATCTACCCCGTGTCCCCATGCTGGGCTATTTTTAGAAACAAATAGGCCCTGAACATGGATAACTAACAGAATGTATCTTATTAGAGATGAATATATAAAATGATGTTTGTAATCCAATTTTTAAAACTGAGAATCAATTGTAGAATGAAATAAAGCTTTGATACTTAAGTGTGCTATCTTATGCATTTCATATGTACCATTAGCATTTGATTTTTAGCTTTACATTGATAAAGTGAGCCTCCTGGGTCTCGCATATTCTCGGGGATTCCGTATATTCTCGGGCACTCGGTAAAACCCGGAATTTCCTCGGAATTTCCGAGGATATTCCGAGATCCCTCGGAATAAAAGTTTGAGCCATTTCCCTCGGCAGAGGATCCTTGAAAGTAGAATAAAAGTACCTATACCTAGGGAATGAACAATTATCTTCCCATTTATTCAGGGTTCCGTTCTAATCTTCGAATTATTAAGGTACAGCGTACGATTTTTTTAACATCTTTTCAAACAGCCCTGCACGACTGCCATGTTTACTAATATTTTGGAAGCGCCTGTAGAATTCTCGGAGAATCCAGACCCACGGCGACCGGGCCCACTCAAAACCACATAAAAAACTACAACTTTCTCCATTCCTGTTGACAAATTAATTATAACCTGTTGGATTACATCGTTTATTCGTTTAATTCTTCTATAGCGCATTATTCACATTATGATTTCATATATTAGGTCTATAGATTAATAGTAATAAAATGTACAAGTATATATATATATAATATATGTGTGTGTGATGTCTCTCTTCTTTTTGTGTTCATTGACTATATATATATATATATATATATATATATATATATATATATATATAATTCATATATTGACACCAGGTATAACATTTTTTTTCATTTTCATAATACTTTACATTGGTATTTTAAATTCAATATTTCATTATTGTATCAGGTGTATTTCATATGAGGCTTAATTTACTTTCAGTTTGTACATATTTCATTCGATTATTATGGTTCAGTTGTTAATAAATGATTTTGTTTTCAAATGTGTTCCTTTGTTCATTGGACCAATAAAAAATAGAATTTTAATAATGCCAGTGGTAATTGCTTGAAACACTTGTAGACACTGATACGTACTGCTGTAGCCTCCTTGTCCAAATGTCATGCCACTTCCATTAATTGTAGAATCTCTCTCCATGCCCAGCCCCTTTCTTTAGTTGTGGCCTTCCACAATATTTTATGATCTTATTATCAGTAAGAGGAGTATAACTGATAAATCTACAATTCACTCTCTTCACTGGCCATATTCTTTTTATCCAGGCCTGTCAGCTGTTTATTCTTTCCAAGAATTCTCATGAAACCACCGGATTTAGGTATGATCTACCATAAACATGGCCGTCGTCCCGGGCCGGTCTGATCTGGCTCGGAAAACCGTAGATTACGCCTTAAAAGGTCGAAGATTAGAACAGAACCCTAAAGAAATAGGAAGATAATTATTCAATTTATATGTATGGGAACTTTTTTCCTACTGTCAGGGATCCTCTGCTGAGGGAAACGGCTCAAACTTTTATTCCGAGGAATCTCGGAATATCCGCGGAAATTCCGGGTTTTACCGAGTGCCATATTCTCGGGGATTCCCCGTGAGGTGTGTCCTGCCAAGCTGTCAACATGGCAGAGAAGGAGGGAGCCGGCGATGGAAATGCTGCAGCTTCTGGCTCTACCAATCCACTATCAAGGAAACTCAATAAAATCCTTGAGACCAGGTTGGACAATGAGAAGGTAAATTTGCTTTTGCAGGAGTTGTGGATCAGAAACATCGTATTATTGCATAAATAGCGATGGGGTTTCCCCGACGAAGTAAGTCCAAACCTGCAATTTGTCTTGAGGCAGCCTTCACCACTGTTCACTCTCCAGTTAACTGAAGTACTACACATCACTGTACAATATGGACAGCAATGCAACCCGTATAATAAAATGATCGGAGCGAGTATAGAATCCGGTCTACATGGACGAGGTTATGGGTGTATACGGACGGACGTAATGATGTTTAGGATACATGTAATGGAGAAGTAAGAGGCATGTCGATGTCATATCAGCAGGCATGTCATGGCTCATGTTGATTACTACTAATATGAGACGGTCCAGAATTAGATAAGTTTTATTTAAAGTTTGTTTTCTATGGTCAACAAATACAACATAAGCTTACAGAGCTACTTTTGTTTCAATAATTTGCCAAACCACTGATTTTATACAAAATAAGTGAAGGAATTACTTGTACTCTGATTAAAAGAAAAACTTAAACTATTAACACAGGTTTTGGAGCTCAAAGATAAGACCAATAACCTTCATTTTACATTATATTCAGCTATTAATTCCTATATACTATAGAGCTGCTGTAAATGAATTCCTGTACTCACACACATATAACTATTCTATCTTATATTTCCATCTGGGGGAGTTGAAATAAACACTTCCTTTAATGATGGGTCATATTACGCTGCTAGTTTGTTCCCATTTCATTTACCTATTATGACATTAAGATTAAGACTATTTTATCATAGCCATGTATCTTTATCAATTATAATTGGAACAGAGCTAGAATTGTTACATTTTGTTTCAATACTGACCACATAATGGCCCAGCACCTTGCATGCTTAGGCCCATGTGCCAGTGGGGGGTAATAAGCAATGCTCAAGCTCTATAGACTAAGGTGACAATTTTAGATGTCACTGTCAATCAGGTCTTCTATCCATTTGCTAGCCAATCAGCAATGAAAGAATGCGCTGGTTCTCTTTGGAGTCATACATGTGGGTTTGTTCACACCCCACGTGGGATTGACAAGTCAAGTAAAATGCTGTGTTTCTTAAATGTTGAATATTATTGTCACTAATGTATATGGTCGAGGTGGATACATAACCAGTGACCTAGTAGTTTACAAATCTTCAGAAAAATGGACATTTTATAATTTTTAGATGATCCTGAGACCTTTATTAATATTTAGCAATATAGTTTGTGTCCTACCAGGATATGATATATAAGCTCTTAATTCACTGTCAATATTCTTTAAGGTTTATCAATATGTTTTTTGTCCTTCCAGGACTTGCTAGAAACCCTCAAGTCATAATCAATATTCTTTAATTTTTATCAATATATTTTGTGTCCTACCAGGATATGTTAGAAGCTCTGAAGTCATTATCCACTTTCTTTAATGAGAACAACCTCAGAAGTAGAAGGAATCTGAGAAGTGATATTGAGAGGAGGAGCCTGGCCATCAATGAAGAGTTTGTGGACTGCTTCAGAGAAGTGAAAGAGGTAATGTGTAGAGGTGTAACGATAAATTTATCTCATATCATGATATGATATACTTATCATGAAAATTTTTAGGATACAGGATATGATACATTACATTTGTGAATTATATTATTCTAGTTTAGACAAATTTAGAGACATGTAAAAGTTAAAGACATGTAAATAAGCTTACTATCATAAAATTAATTTCAAAACCACAAATAAAATTTCATTTCCCAACATTTATCCAATCAGATGCCATTCATCTTGTTTCTTACTAAATGACCTTTGACCTTAGATGATTTTCATAATCCAGAGAGACTGTTTTAAAATGTCAGATGTTGCTTTCTATCAGATATCTTCACACTATCAATACAGGGACATCTGACAATACCAATACTAGACCAATACTACCAATATATGACTTTCTGTCATGATGTATGGGTGCTATGGCAAATTGTTACAGCCCTAGTAATTTCCTTCTTTTGTCCAAAATGGCAAAGGCTGTATGACTTCTCTCTACCTTGTGCACATCTTGGTTAAAGCTTGTCACTTTGTAAATTTGGAGAAAGGATGGGGAGATGGAGTTACCTCCTTTTTGACAAGTTTAGGAGGTACTTCTGGTAATTTTTTCAGTACTTTAAAATTATCATTCATGAAAGTGCATTCAAGCCTTTTTCATTGGCATATATTTTATTAGAGTAAAAGAGTATGCGTCCATCAGGAACATATTTCTGTCTTCATGCAAAATTTGAGCAAATTACTTCGGTGCAGAGTTAGGTACCTTTTTATACAGTTTATGTAAGATATTTATTTAAGAATTTGTGTATATGTTTCTGTTTTGCAGCAACTTGACAGTGTATATGCAGATGTTACAGCCATGAATGACTGCTGTCAAGATATGACAAACAGATTAAAGGTATGTCACAGGAAACACCATCCCTCTGAAGTTTGTGATCCACACTATCTGGAGATAATGGTTGATATGTCCTTATAAAACTTTGTAATGTATGGGATATTGCTGGCTTTTGAACCCTGATGAATTATGTCATATTCATTAAGATGAATATGCTGGATACATTATATTTAGAAATTTATGTTTATAAAATCTTCATCAGTCACCTCCCAGGTAAAGAACATTGATCTGTACAGGTAAGATCATGGATACTGATTAGTGGCTTTATTCCATTCTGTGCTTATGTAATTTTATGCATGACATTGTAATATATTTTTTTTTCAGGCTGCCAGAGCACAAACACATGATCTTATCAATCAGACCACCAAACTACAGACAGAAAGGTAGGAGTATGATCATTTGTTGTACACACATTCCTGGTCTAGTAGTAATGGTGAAATCAAAGAAATACTAGGAATAATTAATGTAGAGGCATTGTTTATGTACTCATAAATACATTTACAACTTTTAATGTCAAACCTACCATAATCAAGAAGGACATTTTAATTTTATGAAAGCATTTAGATGTTATGGATCTTGTTATTGTTAACTGAGTTCACATGGTTTATTCTACTAGAAAATGATTCTGTGCATGTACTGGAAAACTACTTGACTGAATGACCCATCTTGACTGATCACTACTTATTTTGACCAACATTCAGTAGGCATAGGACCCACACGTGTGGTAGACAACGAGCCCGAGTGACACCTGGATACAAAAAAATATGATAGGAAATTAGTGCTACTCCCCTGTCATATAGTCCCAAATTGAAATGGAACTCTGCAGATGTATATACTTAGATTAAGAATTAGATAAGACAACATAAAACATGGTGGCAGTTACCTCCACCATCCAAAAAAATTAAAAAGTGTAGTGGTCCTTCTTTGCATGAAATGGTTACATACTGTCTCACCAAATGTCCCCAGTAACCATGTCATATTTTCATTTTGTAGTCAGAAGTTGCAGATGAGAGCTCAAGTTGCTGATGCTTTCCTCAGCAAGTTCCAGCTCACCCCTGATGAGGTCAAAATCTTGAGGGGCAGCAGAGATGGTGGTCTACACAGGGTAGGTACAGTTGAATTTCAGTATCACACTTTAGATCATCCAGCAGAGGCTTGAAGTTCAAAGAAAGGGGAAAGAGGGGTTCACATTGCTTAAAACATTTTCTTTTTAATGTCACTGTCCAAGAGGTGCCATTTCAGGTTTATCAGGGGCCATCAAGAACCTGAGAGAGGTCAATAAATTACCTTCACTCAGGAGTAGCAAGGATTTAGTGAATAAAAAAGTGAACTTCAGAGGTTGGGTGATACATTGTCATCTGCCATATTTATTTTTCAATACGTAGAGATAAAGTAAGTTGAACTTGGTCTGTTACTGAAAGTATGTTGTTATGTTATTTGGTATCTACTGTAATTTTGTCCTCCCTGGTGATAAGCTGTCAAAGTAAAATTTATAGGAAATGGAAACATTTTTGTTTAAGTTTATAATTTGTCTACCATAATTCAGAGAAATCTGAATTTAAACAAGGTTACAATGTGATGATGTTAATTAAAATTATTGATGAATATTCAGCCTCTCAGTAAAACAGATTGTAATAGACAGATGAAAGAATCTCATTTGCCTCGCAAATTATATCCATTTGAAAAAGTTTTACCGGTAATATTTGAAGAAGAATTATTATTAAGTTATTTCATGTCAAAGCTGTATGAAAACTTAAAGAAATGTTACCTTTTTGTATTTTTCAGGATTTTTTCACCTCCTTAGCACGAGTGAAACAGATTCACAATGACTGCAAAGTTTTGCTGCGAACAAATCAGCAAACAGCAGGGTTTGTTGTGGATTTAATTATTTTTTCTTTTTTTTTGTTGTTTTTATTTCTTATCTGATATAACCTGTTATCTCATGGTATCTATGGTCACACTCATTTGTTTTCAGATAGTTTTATTTCTGATTATTGTAGGGTTCATCTTAATATATTATTTTATCATAAGTTAAACTTCACTGATGTACATGTTTGATTATACCTATAACACCTTTGGCCAGATCTCCAGACTCCAGAAGTTAGAACACTCTCTTACCCACTAAACTTAACTTTGGGATAATTTCAGGTTTCTTTACTAATTAGTTGGTGGATTTAGCAATGACAGTGCTGCCATTTTATACTTTTTTAAAAGTATTATACTTTTTTTTTCTGAAAAGCTACTTTTTATACTTTTTTTATACTTTTTTCAGGTGTAAATACTTTTTTATACTTTTTTAGCTCAGCTGACTATAAGTCATCTGAGCTATAGGCGTGGTCATCCGTCCATTCGGATGTCAGTCCGTAAGACTGGCACGTTTCAACACCATTGGACCAACGAATCTGAAATTCGGCATACAGTTAGATGTCCCGAAATCTCCTACCATGCCGAAAATTGGGTCAATAGGACTTTGTTCCTTCAAGATATTTATGAAAAACCTCAATTTTTTATTAAAAATCTATTTTCACACTTCAGGACTGCCTAATATCCAAACCACTCATCTGTTTTTTTTCATATTTACCATAAACATTCCTCTATATAGTTCATATGGACAAGCCAGAAATTAAGTCAATATTATATAATTTAAAAAAGTTATGGGCCCAAACAAAATGGACTATGTAAAAAATCAGGAAATATATTTGGTCACTTAAGAGAAAGTGTTAAAGCTAGGGACTTTTTTCAGTAATAGAACTTTAGTTAATCAAAATTTAATTGTATACCAAAAATTAGATCATATCTGTTAAATTTTTTAAAATATGGGCAAAAATATAAAATTGGTACCTTAAATTTTGCCCAACTTTGCCCACAGCACGTTTTTTCCCTGTAAATACTGTGTATTTAATTTTCACAGCATGTACACATAAGGATTTAATCTGTTAAAATCTGAAATTTGAAAATAAAAGCTGCAAAATTAGGCTAGTTATTGAATTTTTTTGGAGGCTCTTGTTGTATTCCCTTACATTTTCAAGCATTCCACTTTGGTCACTGTAGGTCATTCAGTGCAGCTCTCTATGCTCCCCAGGTTGTTGTTATGTAATCCCATCACTTGGGCAAGCCCTCTCTCTTGTTGAGCTTGATCAGGCTGTTTGCAGTTAATACCACAGGGAGCCTTTCTCTCTCCCCCCCCCCCTCCCCTCCCCACCCCATTCCGTTGACAGACCTGTACTATAAACAAGATGAATCTTATAATTTCACATTTTATTCGGCTAGGAGCAGTCACAACAGAGACCGCTCCCCCCACCTACCCCTTCAATACACAGTATTAATAAACAAGAGGCAGCTTATAATTTTAATGTTAAATAAATTCTTTTTGTTGAGACTTGGAAAATTTTGATTTTTTAGCTCAGCTGACTATAAGTCATCTGAGCTATAGTCGTGGTCCATTGTCCGTCGTCCGTCCGTCTGTCTGTCCATCCGTCCGTAGATGTGGCACGTTTTGAAACCGTAAGACCCAGGAATCCAAAATTCAGCATAATGTTAGATGTCCCCAAGATCTCCTACCAAGCCGAAAACTGGGTCTTTGCGACTTCATTCCTTTGAGAAATTAAGGAAAAACTTCAATTTTTTATTAAAAACCTATTTTCACACTTTAGGACTGCCTAATATCAAAACCACTCATCTGTTTTTCCTCATATTTCCTATAAATAATCCTCTATATAATTCCTATGTACATGCCAGAAATTAGGTCTGTATTATTTAATTTAAAAAAGTTATGGGCCCAAACATAATGCATTTTGTAAATAATCAGTAAAGAAATTTTATCACTTAACACAAAACTTGTTAAAGCTTAGCACTTTTTTTCCAGTAATATTACTTTTATTAATCAAAATTAAATTGTATACCCAAAATTAGATCAAAATATTTTAAATTTTTAAAAATATTAGCAAAAATAAAAAATTGGTACCTTAAATTTTGCCCAACTTTGACCATGGCACGTTTTTTTGCTGTAACTGCTGTGGATTTAATTTTCACAGCATGTTTTTGTTAGCATTTCAACTGTTAACACCAAAAATTTGAAACCAGTTGATCAAAAAATGTAGATTTTATTCAAGTTTTCAAGCACCATGTCACATATTGCTAGTGTTATGCAGTTTGCTAGAGCTCAGCTCCCGAGCTTCAGCTCTAAGTTCCTTAAATTTGGCATACAGTTAGATTTCTCCAAAATCCCCTACCATGCCAAGAATTTGGTCACTAGGACTTAATTCCTTCGAGATATCAATGAAAAACTTCATTTTTCCATTAAAAACCCAATGTTACACTTTAAGACTGCCTAATATCAAAACCACTGATCTGACTTTGATCATATATAATATACATATTTTTCTATACATTCACTATGCACATGCCAGAAATGATGTCAGTATTGTGTATTTTTTTTAAGTTATGGGCCCAAACATAATGCACTTTGTAAAAATTCAAGAAATATATTTACTCCCTTAACAAGGGCATTGCTGAAGCTAGAGATTTTTTTTGTCAGGGATGTAACATTATTTAATCAAGATTCCATTGAATACCCAAAACTAGTTCTGAATTTTTCAAATTTTATAAGTTATTAGTATAAATATAAAATTAGTACCTTAAATTTTGCCCAACTGTGACCAAGGCACGTTTGTTTCCCGTGAGCACTGTTGATATAATTTTCATATCATGCACACATAAGGATTTCAGCTTTTTAGTTTAGAAAGCTGAAAGAAATTTGCCAAATATTGTAGCTTTTATTAATGTTTTTTATGAGACCCTGTCAGACTTTGGCTCTCTCCAGCCCCTCTTGAGTCACCTGTATGTTGACCTTGTTGACCTTTCATCAAATTATGCACGCTTGAGGGGAGAATCAAGGCAGCTTATGGCCAGCCACAGTTGATCCAGGTGTCCAACCCAACTCATCTAGTAGTTTTAACCAACAACATAACAATAAACAATAAATTAATAAATTTTTATTGGTTTTTAATAACAAATTAAAGAAAAATAGAAAAGGAATTTGTTAGTTTATAATAACAGGAAATTAACTTGCAGTTACTGATGATATAAGAATCTTGTATCGATGGGTAGAATGTCACATATTCCAAATAACACCATGCAGTCACCTTTGGCATTTTTCAGTTCATTTTTAATGATAAAGAAGTAAATCATATTATTCATTACTAATCATTAAGGATTATATGAAGGAAATTAATGATAGACAAAGATGCAGTTGATAATATTAATCTAGATTCCTACTGTGTCTAGTGTGTACATTGATGTGAAATTAGTCCAAAATGAATTTTTTACAGTTATTTTTTAATATAAATAAAAGCCATAAAACCAGGTACTTATGATCATTATTTAAATGTGTGAATTTTGTATATTCTGGATTCTCAAAATCATTGTTTGGTGAAAACTGAATAAATACCAGACATGGTGCAAATACTTTGTAATTGTATTTAAATACAAATATGATTATGTACTCCATTATAAAATTTCTTGCATAAAGAATGGGAATTCAGGTAAAAATGAAAGTATATGAATACTTGTGCAAATACTTTCAAAATGTATTCATGAATGCATTCATGAATATATTCTTTAATATTATTTTAATAATCATATCAGTTATATTTCATTTTAAAAAATCATATGATTCTCTTATTATTTTTAATAAAAATTATATTTGGGACAATATTTGTAATTTTTTTAATAAATAGTTAAACTCTTATATTATATGTTCTGCTTATAAGTTATATGGCCAAGTCAAAATCTGTGTGACAGTAGTACTCCATTTGTTAATAAAATAAATGAAATCAATCCTCTTCCCTGTCTCCAAAGGTACTATCAAAATCATACATAAGCTAAACAACAACAACTCATAATACAGCTTATATTAATACCACACAAAACCAGCATATGCCTCATTTCTAAATAATATTTTTTTATCATATATAACAGCTGAGCGTCGTGACCCATAGGTCCCTTGTTTAAGAAAAAAATGTTCAGGATTTTAATTCTTATTTTCAAATTTGATAAAATATTAGGATTTAATGTAAGTGCTAACTGACAAGATTTAAGAAGATATAAATACTTTGTAGCATTTCATTCTTATCTCTTAAAGTTGGCCTGGGTGTGAATAACACTGTTAAATCAGGAATATTGGTCAAACTTTAGGATTGATTTATTACTACTATGGCCATATAATTGGCCATACCAAAAATTAGATCAAAATTTGTTAAATTTTTTTAAATATTGGCAAAAATATAAAATTGGTACCTTAAATTTTGCCCAACTTTGGCCATGGCACGTTTTTTTCCTGTAAGTACTGTGGGTTTAATTTTCACACCATGTATACATAAGGATTTAATCTGTAAAAATCTGAAATTTGAAAATAAAAGCTGTAAAATTAGGCTAGTTATTGAATTTTTTTGGAGGCTCTTGTTGTATTCCCTTACATTGTCAGGCAGTCCACTTTGATGACTGTAGGTCATTCAGTGCACATCTCTATGCTCCCCAGGCTGTTGACATAATTTTAGATGTCCCCAAAATCTCCTACCATACCGAAAATTGGGTCATTAGGACTTTGTTCCTTCGAGATATTAAGGAAAAAAACTCTGTTTTCCATAAAAAAAGCCATTGTTACACTTCAAGGCTGCCTAATATCAAAACCACTGATCTGTTTTTGATCGTATTTAGTAATCACATTCTTTTTATACATTTTCTATGAACATACCAAAAATTAGGTCAGTATTGGGTATTATTTTGAAGTTATGGGCCAAAACATAATGCAATTTTTTAAAAAATCAGGAAATATATTTACTCACTTAACATGAGAATTGCTGAACCTAGAGACTTTTTTTCAGGAATATAACTTTATTTAATCAAGATTCAATTGTTTACCCAAAATTAGATCTGAATTTTGCAAATTTTTCAAGTTATTAGCATAAATAAAAAATCAATACCTTAAATTTTGTCCAACTTTGGCACTGTTGATTTAATTTTCCCAGCATATATGCATAAGGATTTAATCTTTTAAAATCTGAACATTCAAAAGAAATTGATTGGAATGAATAGCTTTTATTCATGTTTTCATACACCATGTCAAGTGTTGTTTACATCTAGCCCACCTAGTAGTACAGCCTTCACTTGCATTATGTAACCCACCCCAGGCAGCTTACCTTGGCCCAGCTTGGCCACTACTAGCAGGCTTCCCCTTTGCCCTGCACTTATCCCCCCCCCCCCCCCCCAGCTGGTGCATAAACTAGATGAATGTTATAATTTTTCTGTATTTTAATTTTATTCTTGGACATGCTACATTTTAGATTTTGTATTGTACCACCAGGGTTACAATGATTAAAGTGTACATTTAATTGTGTCCACAAAGTGGTGTATTGCTGTGAAAGTGTGGATGTTCATGAGATAAGTAATTCCTTACTTCAGAAGAGTAAAAACTTCACCAGGTGTGAAATTGACTATTAATTCACTTTAGACACTTTAGATCCTTCAACAAATAGCCTTATCATCATTCTACTACTGCTTATTACTGCTGTCATTGCATTCATATTTGCTCAAATATATCACAATTTTCAACCCCTCCTAAAAAAATAAAAAATAAACCACTTTATTCGACTCTATTAATCCATCAGTCAGGTATTTTCATTTATCATTTACTCACATATTACATTACATTCCTTTATAATAGCCTAACATGTACATGATATTCATAAGCTTTATCGACTCGGTATAGTATCACAGTGGAGAAACATTTATAGTCCAATCACGATCAGCTGAGCGCCGTGACCCATGGGTCCCTTGTTTCCCTTGGTGTATCACTAAATGGTTTCAGGCCAAAGGTTTCATTTATTGTGCATATGCTTTAGCTCATGTCCATTATTCTATAATTTACAGAGTTTCATTTTAGCAGGGCCATTTTCTCTAAGCTTTCAAATGGTAATAAATATACATGAAAAACCAAAATAAATAAAAATATTTTCAGTTACTAATATTTTCCAAAATTCAGCTGAGCGATGTGACCCATGGGTCCCTTGTTTAACAAAATAGCATGGTGAGATTGGGCTATCCAGTGGTATATATATAAAGATTAAAAGAGTTAAAATGAGATCTGACAATGTGCTTTCCCAGTGTCTTTGCAGGAATGTGTGTTCTCTGTTGTGTGGAGTTTATGCTGAGCTGTTCATGGCTTACTGACAAAATTCCAGGTGCTGAAATGTCAGAAACTGGAGGCTCAACAAGAATAACTCCACACAACACTGTACACATAATTTCGAAAAAAAATCAAGGTAACAAATGCTTGCATATCAGGTAAGTTGTCGTGAATTTATACTTTTTTTATACTTTTTTTAAACAATTTTGATACTTTTTTTGGTAACAAATGATACTTTTTTTTATAAATCTAGAGTGGCAGCACTGCAATGAGCACTGAGAGATATATTTAAATGGTATAAGCATAGTGCATTAAGTAATTATAGATGGTAGCCTGGACTTCTACCATTACACCCTTTTTAAAAATTTCAGACATGTATGAATGTTTTGATTTTACCTCCTTCCCCACACTATGAACAGCATAGACAAAATTATACAAATGTGAGACATTTTTAGATTGGAAAAGAATGTACAGATTTTGACTATTCTTTTCTTCCTTCACATATTTTAGGCTGGAGATCATGGAAGCCATGGCCCTCCACCAGGAAAGTGCTTATGAACGCCTGTACAGGTGGACCCAGAGTGAGTATCCTTCAGTCAATTTTTGCACGGTTTAGATTCATATCACTCCCACTTTTAACCAAGTAAAGTTAGTGTCATTTTGTCCATTTTTGCACAGTTTACATCCATTTTGCTCCTACTTTAACCAAATAAGCAGCATTAAATGAAATAATGAACTGATCATTTTTTAAATTTACATAAAAACATGTGGATGAGAGAATGGGACCTATTAGAATGGAGATTTGGCTATTTTGCCAGCTATTTCTATTCTCTATTTTGACCTGTAGATGAGTGTCGTTTGCTGAGTGGGGATGCCCCTGATATCAGCTCACAGCTGTGTCAAGCCATGGAAGCTCTGCAGGACCGACCCGTGTTGTTCAGGTAGGTCATAAAAATGAACCAGGAATAAGGAAACATTTGCACTGAAGGTAAAAAAACCTGAATGAATCAGAGAGAAACTGTGGTACCTTTGATTAGTTCAGCAGCTTCTGAATAGCATTTATTATCTTTAAATATTAAGTCTCATTTATTTAGGAATGGTCAGTATTCTATATCTCCTATTTTCCCATTTTTGCTTTTACAAGATAGTGACTGGGATTTAAGCTTCTTTTGTACACATTACATGTCTGTCAGTATATGCAGAAAGACCTGGTTTGAAGTTTCACACATTTCCCATATCATGCTGGCTACATGCCCTTGATATTACCATTAAAATATGTCTAAATAGCTCTAAATAGCCTAATATTACCCATAATTATATTAAGACACAAGGTAAGAATTGACTGTTGGAGGACCCACAGTGACCTTCAGTAAACATCCATTTCCAACCTACCAACGGAGTGGCACAAACTTACCTCTTGCATGCACATAAAAATGACCCAGATGTTTCCATCTTACACAGAACTAACTCGCATTACTGTCCCTAGCTGAGTATAATAAGCTGTTTAATCAAGCACAGCGGAGCACTGTGTACCTGTCTTTCCCTCCATTACTATTGACAAGGAGTTTACAGGGATGGAGTATCAAGTGAGAGTCTGGCCGTGTCGGATGTTGCTGACGGGGGTCATAAAACTCGCTGCTCAATGGCACACAGAGATGCCGCTGATAAGCCCGGCGCTAATTGATTCAGCGCGAGAGACCACCCTTCGGCGTGAATTCGGAACAGCTCGTTAGTTCCCGGAGACCACCAATGTGAACTAACACGAAATTTATCTCCGGTAGTACTTAATATAAATATTTAAACAATCATAAGTTTGAACACCATATTTCCATATGTGTGGGAAACGTGTGTGAAGGTTTCGTTGCTAATGACGCCTGAGCTATAGCTTGGCTGCGGTACATATGGGCGATAATACGAGAACAACGCCGTCAGTGACAGAGCGGACAATGGCTCACTATTATCCATCAAAATGAAAGTCATCCGAGCATAAGCTAAAAATTTTTTTTTATCGTCGGAATACTATAATACATGGCCAATTATTAATATAAGTCAGAAGTGTGGGAACTGATGGAATTTTTTATAATTCCGAAGTTATTCAGGGAAAGTAAGGTTTACACTTTCCAGTCGTCCGTCATGAATCACGGCATAAGTTGATGTAGAGTGTCCGCATCTATCCAAAAATTGGTCAAGTGATTCCTCAACACGAGACCTCTCTAGATATATTTGTTGCGCATAATTCTTGACAAAACAAACCATTTGCGCATTCATAATTCCGGTCAATGTTATTCCAGTGATTTACTGCTCAGTTACTGGATATATCGCTCTCCGCTTCAGCGAGCTACAGCGGGCCGCAGAAGTAACATCTAGCAGGCTCGCTTTATCAAAGGCCGTGCCGCCGCTGCGCCTGACACCGCGGCACAATAGGCGTACAATAGAGTTAATGGGCTTATCATGTCTTAATTGCAATTAGCGCACGACTGACACTCGCGACCTGGCAGGGCTTCTGACAGTTGTTACTCCAGTCCTGTAAACTCCTTGCTATTGAGAAGGCCCAAGCAGCATCCCAGAAACATAGTGGGATTGTTCATCATTAATATTTACGAGCTGACCAATGAGAGTGCCACTGATCTGTCTTGATTAAACAGCTTATTATATGCAGCTAGGGACCATAACACAAGTTAGTTCTATATCAGACCAAACCATTTTGGTCATATTTATGTGCATGCAAAAGAGTTTGTGCCACTCCGATGGGAGGTTGGAAATGGATAATTTTACTGCAGGTCTCTGCGGGTCCTCCAACATATGTTTCATACCATGTGTCTTAATATTACTATGGGTAGTATTAGGCTGTATAAGGGGCTAATTAGACATGCTTTAATGGTGATTTCAAGGGCCTGTGTGCTGGCACAATTTCCTTGATTTTTTTCTCCAGAGTTTGATCTTCATATAGTTATTCATGTATTTGTTTCATGCAGGTATTCATTAGATGAGTATGGGACAGCCAGAAGAACTGCCATTGTACGAGGGTTTATTGATGCTCTCACTCGTGGGGGTATGTCATGCCATTTTAATATAAATTTTCAAAGTAATCATAGCTAGTATTCCAAGCATTAAATATTTTGCTCAATGCAAATATCATGCATTATGTTTTATCCCATATAATCATAATTTGTTTAATGTTAACCCTTTTACAGTCATTGATAGTTTTAAAAAATAACTAAAATTTAACCAGAAATATTCTTTGTCTCTCTAATCTATGAATAAAAATGACAATTTCAAAGTGACATAGGAATTTATATACCAGAAAATAACTTTTGTAAGACTAATTAGTCAAAAACTGATATGTGATCACCAGCCTTAGAGCTATATATAGGCTAACTTGATTTTTGTTCGCTATTTGGTGCTGATGCTTGCTGTACAAAAAGAGGAGATTGTGATTGTACAAAGCAATTGGATTTTTGTATTTAACCACATTGATGGATGCAGTATAAGTAACAAACATTTATTTATGTTTGTTGTTATTTATTAGGACCAGGTGGGACACCACGACCAATTGAGTTACATTCCCATGATCCTTTGCGGTACGTTGGTGACATGCTCGCCTGGCTACATCAAGCCGCTGCCTCAGAGAAGGAATACCTGCAGACACTGATGAAGAGATGTGGTAAGATGGGTGAGTGTACTTTGAGTATTGTGGTAGAGTAACTAATCCCCCCCCCCCCACCTGTTAACAGTCATTTCCTGACAGCTGCTTAATCATTGAACTAATATGTCTGTATCTGCTGATTAAATAAAATGGGTTCAATTCTTCTCAGGATCTTATTTGTTCATAAAAAAATGTAACCACCTCAGTATCTGTTACTGTTGTAAAAAAAAAACTTGTCTACAAATATTCCACTTTTGTTTTGATGTGTTTGAAATGTAATTTTCTCTCAAATCAAAACAGTGATACTGCTACAATACTTAATGTCTTTTTTTGTTTCAGCCACTGAAGATCAGGTCCACGACATACTTGGTCACATCACAGAGGGTGTGTGCCGACCTCTAAAGGTGACTTTCAAACTGTTAATATTAGTTGATGATTTTGTGTAGTGTATGAGTAAGGATATATTAGTGCTTTTCTGGTGGCTAATATTTCTCTGTTTTGGCAATTTTAGGGTATGAGATTCTTTCTTTTAATTGGATTTAACAATATTTGTTACTACCCTTGTGTTATTGTCAATAAGAATACATACAAGCTATGAATTAAAAATGCTATTGTAACTGGAAATTCTGGATATTCTGTATAATGTGTTGTTCTATTTACATAGGTGAGACTGGAGCAGGTACTGGTGTCTGAGCCTGGAGCTGTCATCCTGTACAAGCTCACCAACTTACTCAAGTTTTACCAAAATACAGTCTGGTAGGTAATAATATACTGTCTGGTATGTACTAAAATACAGTCTGGTAGGTAAATAAATACAGTCTGGAAGGTAATTTTCTTTGTTTTCTGAAGGTTCATTCAGGAAGCTTTATTCTGTACCCACAGTGCCAGCCTTAAAGGCCAGGCATCACTACTGACACTTTGTTCTGTACCTACAGTTACATCCTTAAAGGCCAGGCATCACTACCAACACATTATTCTGTATCTACAGTGCCATCCTTAAAGGCCAGGCATCACTACTGACACTTTATTCTGTACCTACAGTTACATCCTTAAAGGCCAGGCATCACTACTGACACTTTTTTCTGTACCCACAGTGCTATCCTTAAAGGCTAGGCGTCACTACTGACACTTTATTTTGTAACTAGTAACTACAGTGCTATCCTTAAGGGCCAGGCATCACAACTGACACTTTTTTCTGTACCCACAGTGCTATCCTTAAAGGCTAGGCGTTACTACTGACACTTTATTCTGTACCCACAGTGCTATCCTTGAAGGCCAGGCATCACTACTGACACTATATACTGTACCTACAGTGCTATCCTTAAGGGCCAGGCGTCACTACTGACACTTTTTTCTGTACCCACAGTGCTATCCTTAAAGGCCGGGCATCACTACTGACACTTTTTTCTGTATCCACAGTGCTATCCTTAAAGGCCAGGCATCACTACTGACACTTAATTCTGTACCTACAGTGCTATCCTTAAGGGCCAGGCGTCACTACTGACACTTTATTCTGTACCCATAGTGCTATCCTTAAAGGCTAGGCGTTACTACTGACACTTTATTCTGTACCTACAGTGCTATCCTTAAGGGCCAGGCGTCACTACTGGCACTTTTTTCTGTACCTACAGTTACATCCTTAAAGGCCAGGCATCACAACTGACACTTTTTTCTGTACCCACAGTGCTATCCTTAAAGGCTAGGCGTTACTACTGACACTTTATTCTGTACCCACAGTGCTATCCTTGAAGGCCAGGCATCACTACTGACACTATATACTGTACCTACAGTGCTATCCTTAAGGGCCAGGCGTCACTACTGACACTTTTTTCTGTACCCACAGTGCTATCCTTAAAGGCCGGGCATCACTACTGACACTTTTTTCTGTATCCACAGTGCTATCCTTAAAGGCCAGGCATCACTACTGACACTTAATTCTGTACCTACAGTGCTATCCTTAAGGGCCAGGCGTCACTACTGACACTTTATTCTGTACCCATAGTGCTATCCTTAAAGGCTAGGCGTTACTACTGACACTTTATTCTGTACCTACAGTGCTATCCTTAAGGGCCAGGCGTCACTACTGGCACTTTATTCTGTACCTACAGTTACATCCTTAAAGGCCAGGCATCACTACTGACACTTTATTCTGTACCTACAGTGCTATCCTTAAAGGCTAGGCTTCACTACTGACACTTTATTCTGTACCTTCAGTGCTATCCTTAAGGGCCAGGCATCACTACTGACACTTTATTCTGTACCCACAGTGCTATCCTTAAAGGCTAGGCTTCACTACTGACACTTTATTCTGTACCTACATTGCTATCCTTAAGGGCCAGGCGTCACTACTGACACTTTATTCTGTACCTACAGTGCCATCCTTAAAGGCTAGGTGTCACTACTGACACTTTATTCTGTACCTACACTGTCTTACTTAAAGGCCAGCTGTCACTACTGACACTTTATTCTGTACCTACAGTGCCATCCTTAAAGGCCAGCTGTCACTACTGACACCTTTCTGTACCTACAGTGCCATTCTCAAAGGCTAGGCTTCACTACTGACACTTTATTCTGTACCTACAGTGCCATCCTTAAATGCCAGGCATCACCACTGACACTTTATTCTGTACCTACACTGTCTTACTTAAAGGCCAGGTGTCACTACTGACACTTTATTCTGTACCTACAGTGCCATCCTTAAAGGCTAGGCATCACTACTGACACTTTATTCTGTACCTACACTGCCATCCTTAAAGGCCAGCTGTCACTACTGACACTTTATTCTGTACCTACAGTGCTATCCTTAAAGGCCAGGCATCACTACTGACAACCATCGAGGAGATGCACACCCTCAGCTGCAAGATGTTCTTCAACAGCCTTAGTTGTCATGCCAACAAGATGCTGGAAAAGGTCAGCTTATCATTACATCTCTTATTATATATTTTTTCATACATGCCTGTACAGAATATATTATCTGCACTCCTTTATGCAGTTCATTTAAATTAATTCAATTCAATAAAATTCTGTATTCAAAGGAATAAAAAGGAATTTGAAAGTTTTTGTACCCTTAAGTAGTCTTTATTATCTTTGTCTGCAAAAATGGGGTTAACTGAGATCACCCCTGTCTGTTTGGTTATCTATAAGTTTATGTGTTTGTTTCTAGGAAAAAAGTAAGCATGCATTTTTAGTGAAACTTTTTAAAGTATTGACCATTAGGAAAGAAAGGTTGGCAGTATGGTAGTTTGGAGCTGCACTGGATCTATTAACTGTGTTTCTTTCTGTCTTTTTTTGCCATTGCCGAGTAAATTATCATATACTTTTGCATAAATTACTGTTCTATGGATGGTGTGAGCTTAAACAGTCACCCTGAAGCTGATGTTTTTAAAGTTCTACATAGATCTACTATGTTATTATTACAGGTTGAGGTATGGAAGTTCTACATAGATCTACTGTGTTATAATTACAGGTTGAGGTATGGAAGTTCTACATAGATCTACTATGTTATAATTACAGTTTGAGGTATGGAAGTTCTATGTTTACAATGTTATAATTACAGGTTTAGGTGTGGAAGTTCTACATAGATATGCTATGTTATGATTGCAGGTTTAGGTGTTGAAGTTCTTCATAGAACTACTTTGTTATAATTACAGGCTGAGGTATGGACGTTCTATGTCTACAGTGTTATAATTACAGGTTGTGGTGTAGAAGTTCTACATAGATCTACTATGTTATAATTACTGGTTGAGGTGTGGAAGTTCTACATAGATCTACTATGTTATAATTACAGGTTGAGGTGCCCCCTGCTGACCTGGGAGCCACCGGGTCACTCATTCAAACGCTTCATCTTCTTCAAGATGTTCTGTCATCACATGACTCATCTGTGGTCTCCATAGATACCAGACAACAGGACTTTGCAAAGGTGAGAAAATCAAAATATTGCCAAGGTGAGAAAATCAAAATAATCAGCTGTCAGTGAGAGAACAGGAAAAGCAGAGACATTAAGTGAACAAGATACTTCAACATATAACCAAGGTATTGGAGCAGTTTTTGGAAAGTCAATGCTTATATCAAGGATCTCTGCAAGAGATGAAAACATGTTTTGAACTCAGAGATGAGTGCAGCCATTGTATCCACAAATTTCATATACTGCAAAAATTTCTGACCAAAACATCTTAAACGTTTTATACATAAGAAATTTTTTTACCTGCCACCAGCCATATTTGACTGTAACTTGATGTGGATGGTGTTTATTACAGATCCTGTCCTGCGTGGTGGACCCTCTGGTACAGATGTGTTCTGTATCAGCCACAAGACTGAACACTGTAGATTTTAACTTGATGTGGATGGTGTTTATTACAGATCCTGTCCTGCGTGGTGGACCCTCTGGTACAGATGTGTTCTGTATCAGCCACCAGACTGAACACTGTAGATTTTAACTTGATGTGGATGGTGTTTATTACAGATCCTGTCCTGCGTGGTGGACCCTCTGGTACAGATGTGTTCTGTATCAGCCACCAGACTGAACACTGTAGATTTTAACTTGATGTGGATGGTGTTTATTACAGATCCTGTCCTGCGTGGTGGACCCTCTGGTACAGATGTGTTCTGTATCAGCCACCAGACTGAACACTGTAGATTTTAACTTGATGTGGATGGTGTTTATTACAGATCCTGTCCTGCGTGGTGGACCCTCTGGTACAGATGTGTTCTGTATCAGCCACCAGACTGAACACTGTAGATTTTAACTTGATGTTGATGGTGTTTATTACAGATCCTGTCCTGCGTGGTGGACCCTCTGGTACAGATGTGTTCTGTATCAGCCACAAGACTGAACACTGTAGATTTTAACTTGATGTGGATGGTGTTTATTACAGATCCTGTCCTGCGTGGTGGACCCTCTGGTACAGATGTGTTCTGTATCAGCCACAAGACTGAACACTGTAGATTTTAACTTGATGTGGATGGTGTTTATTACAGATCCTGTCCTGCGTGGTGGACCCTCTGGTACAGATGTGTTCTGTATCAGCCACCAGACTGAACACGGTAGATTTTAACTTGATGTGGATGGTGTTTATTACAGATCCTGTCCTGCGTGGTGGACCCTCTGGTACAGATGTGTTCTGTATCAGCCACCAGACTGAACACTGTAGATTTTAACTTGATGTGGATGGTGTTTATTACAGATCCTGTCCTGCGTGGTGGACCCTCTGGTACAGATGTGTTCTGTATCAGCCACAAGACTGAACACTGTAGATTTTAACTTGATGTGGATGGTGTTTATTACAGATCCTGTCCTGCGTGGTGGACCCTCTGGTACAGATGTGTTCTGTATCAGCCACCAGACTGAACACTGTAGATTTTAACTTGATGTGGATGGTGTTTATAACAGATCCTGTCCTGCGTGGTGGACCCTCTGGTACAGATGTGTTCTGTATCAGCCACCAGACTGAACACTGTAGATTTTAACTTGATGTGGATGGTGTTTATTACAGATCCTGTCCTGCGTGGTGGACCCTCTGGTACAGATGTGTTCTGTATCAGCCACCAGACTGAACACTGTAGATTTTAACTTGATGTGGATGGTGTTTATTACAGATCCTGTCCTGCGTGGTGGACCCTCTGGTACAGATGTGTTCTGTATCAGCCACCAGACTGAACACTGTAGATTTTAACTTGATGTGGATGGTGTTTATTACAGATCCTGTCCTGCGTGGTGGACCCTCTGGTACAGATGTGTTCTGTATCAGCCACCAGACTGAACACTGTAGATTTTAACTTGATGTGGATGGTGTTTATAACAGATCCTGTCCTGCGTGGTGGACCCTCTGGTACAGATGTGTTCTGTATCAGCCACCAGACTGAACACTGTAGATTTTAACTTGATGTGGATGGTGTTTATTACAGATCCTGTCCTGCGTGGTGGACCCTCTGGTACAGATGTGTTCTGTATCAGCCACCAGACTGAACACTGTAGATTTTAACTTGATGTGGATGGTGTTTATTACAGATCCTGTCCTGCGTGGTGGACCCTCTGGTACAGATGTGTTCTGTATCAGCCACCAGACTGAACACTGTAGATTTTAACTTGATGTGGATGGTGTTTATTACAGATCCTGTCCTGCGTGGTGGACCCTCTGGTACAGATGTGTTCTGTATCAGCCACCAGACTGAACACAGTTGATATGGCCACATACATGATCAACTGTATCCACACCATCCAGACTACCTTGGCTCTGTATGAGTTCACAGATCAGCGGTTAGAGATGCTGCAGGCACAGGTAAACTCAGCAAGACATCACAGTCTCAGGTCACATGCATCTTCATTAGAAAACAATTTTGCTTCTAAATTAGTGTATTTTTATTTCATTTTAATACTGGGCTGTATTTGATTATTAAAGAATGCAACCTTGACAGGTCAAGATTCTTATAAGAACCTGATAATTTTGTAATATGTCTTAATTTGTTACCCACAAAATTTTTGTTATACTTCAATGAGATCATGTTTTGATGGCTTGAAACTTTATCCAAGACTGACAGGGATCTGTTATAGCCTCTCTGATGAATTTGTTTGGCTGTTTTTGATGGTGTTATGTTCATCTTTTATTTGGAAAGATTGACGCCCATATAGACACACTGGTTGGGGAGCAGGCCTCCTTCATTCTGAGCAGGGCAGGTCTAGCTCACATGTATGGAATTGTACAGCAACATCAACCAAAACAGGTACAAACACTAGTTTGTGATATGTTGTTGTAAATGAAAACAGCTAAAAATGATCTCTGTGTATTATTGAATTTGACCAGACAAAAAAGACAGAAGTAGCTGTATATTCATCAGGATATTTTTAGCGAACCTGTGAGCTTATGCGATGGTGCGGCGTCGTGTGTCGTCTGTCGTGCGTCGTCTGTACGTTAATCATATCTATCCCAAAAACGGCAGGAGCTAGCATCACCAAATTTTTTGCAAATAATCAGTCATCCAAAAAACTATATCAGATTTTTTTTTTTTTTTTTTTTTCTAACTGCATTTCCTTAGATTTTATAGGGAAAAAGCTAAAAAAGCTTTAAAAATCTTCTTCTCTGAAACTGTCCAATCAAATTGTCCAGTATTTCACAGAAATGATCCCTGGAACAGTCTTTCTCAAGTCTGTTCGAATGGTTCCAGTTCGGAGATTTTTGGCCGAGATACAGGAGGTTGAACTTTGTTAACTGTGCAAAAAAGCATATTAAAATTTAAATCTCATAAACGGCTGTAGCTGTCATCACCAAATTTTATGCCAATGTTGGTCACATGAGTCATATCTGAAATTGAGGTATTGGTGGCGCCACCTGCATCGGCCTTTTTGTACAGGGTCATCAGTGCCTGTATCTCACTGAGGGCTACAAAAAAACTTCTTCTCTGAAACCATTTGGCCAAATTGTTTATTATCACAGAGAAATGATTGTAGGGTAGTGCTTTCTGAAGTTTGTTCAAATGGTCTCTTTTCAGTGACTTTCGGCTAAGTTATGGGAAGCTGAATTTAGTAATATGCCATATCAGCCCATTTTAGCTCAGTGGCTACAAAGATCTTCTTCTCAAAAACCACTGGGCCAAAATCTTAAATCTCACATATTAATTATCCTCAGATATTGATAATTCAAGTTTGTTCAAATGGTTTTGGTTCAGTGCTTTTTGGCTGAGTTACTGGAAGCTGAACTTAGCCAGTTTGCTGTATCGTCCTATATGAGTTATAAACCTGCGAAACATTTTTCGACTGATGCCACTGAAGCCAGTTTGTTAAATATTTTACAAGAATAATTCCTACAATAATTCTTATAATAATTGTCATTAATGGTTCAACATGAATGATTTTTGGCTGAATTATGGAGATTGAATTGAGTCATTTTACCATATATGTAAGCTGTGTGATGCTGTTACATCTAGCCTGGCACCAGTTTATCAGCATCTATTACATCATGCCACTAGACATTAAGATTTCAGGTTATCTTTCTTGACAAGAAAGTTTTTTAAAAGCTTTTAAAAAAATTTAGATTTATGATTTAAGTTATTTATCATACCAGGCAATGTTATAAACATGAATATTCCGCTCTCTGTGGCTATATAAAGACAACTGTATGTGGATTATAAATAATTGGTATCCCTACTCAACTTAATTCAAGAATTTGCCATCAATGAGATATATCTGTATTTTAATTTTGCATTCAGTATGCATCCGTAATAATATTACATATATTCCTGATTTCTTTTTTATAAAAAGTCAGCTGAAAAGCATTTTGTATTGGGAAAATAAATTTCAAAGTTATTTCAAGTAGGGACCACTTTTGTGTTCAGATGGCAGCACTTGGTTTACCACTGGCAGATTGCCAGTGCCTTGATGTTGTCCATTAGCCAAGATGATGTCAGCTCTATAAACACAGTGCCAGGATTGGAAGAAGTGCAGCCAGGTATAGGTCAAGAGTTCACTCAGTGAAGTAGCTGCATTCTATTTATAGCTTTGGCAGACTGCTCACTGCATCATATTTGGCACCAAAGTTCAGCCTGAATCTATTTATAGCTTTGGCAGACTGCCAACTGTGTCAGATTATGCAACAGGTCAAGAGTTCACTCAGTGCAGCCAGGTACAGGTCAAAAGTTCACTCAGTCTAGCCAGGTGCAGGTCAAGAGTTCACTCAGTGCAGTAGCTTGAGCTAGCAATTTGTCACAGGTCACTCGGGGGCAACTGCCTTACTTACCTAGGGGCCTGGACAGCTGAATGGTAAAATGCTTGGCTATCTCCGCTGGCGACCCGGGTTCGATCCTCGGTGTGGCTATGAGAGTGGGTTGTAGTTGCCCGTCCAAGGCCGGTGGTTTTCTCCGGGTACTCCGGTTTCCACCACCTCTGCAGACTACCGAATGCCATCACCGGAGCCATGGAGAGTGCCTCGATTAGTTATAATAACTATTTGACAATCCATGTAAAATAAATAAGTTTATATTTACCTAAGTCTTGTCAGCCCAGTGCATCAAACTCTGGGGAAGTTTGATGTATTGGACTGATATTTTGACCTGTGTATGCGTCTTTGATGGTATTCTCATTTACAAGACAGGTGGTGCCACGTACATTGACTTTTGCACAGTGTATGTGCCTGCTTATTTCTACAGAGGAATTTGATATATCAGCCTGAAATTGGGCATATTTATACATATTGAATAGCTTTGTCGTATATAAGACTGGTGGTGCCACCTACAATAATTTTTGCACAATGTGTGTCCCTGCTTATTTCTTAGGAGGGGTTTGATATATCAGTCTGATAATTGGCATATGTGTATATCTCTGATAGCTTCATTGTATACAAGACTGATGGTGCCAGCTACAATCGTTTTTGTGTTATGTGCACCCATGCCAGAATTTCAGCAGTGATGTTTGTGTAATTGTTTCTTATTCAAAATGTTTAGTACTTGCATTGTTCATATACATGAAAAGTAATGGTCCAGCATTGAAGCATTATACCTGGTATATTTCCCAATGCACAGGTTCGCATTAGGCCTGTAGGCCTTGTTATTGTTAAAAATTAATTTATTAAGTCCTTTCTTACTGTTACTAAAATATTCATGCATTTGGGTACTAAGTAATTGAACATCTCTGGGGTAGTTTTTCATTAATAATTACATTCAGATGAACTGTCCAATGCCTTCAGTTTCACTAATAAGATCAGGGGTAGGCTCTCAGGGATGTATTGTCACAAATTCAAGTAAATTATAATAGGTTAAGAATGGAATGACCTCGCAATTATCTCTTGTTTCTTTAACTATGGACTGATTTTACTTTGTCAGAAAACTGTTCTCAGCTTTAATTGCAGAAAGTTTACTCTAAGACATGTTTTGGTGATGATGTGCTATGGTAACCATCATATGATGCCATCCTGAATTTATGATATCCGTCATTAAGAATATTAATTAAGAATTAAGAGTAAATTTCCTACTTGACTGTCACTGTATATCATTGTTACAGTATAGCCTGTGTTGAGAGGCTATCCATGGAACTGGACATAAGTGATCTTAATTAACAGGTGGTCTTATTTTAGACAGGCCAGTTATAAGGAGTGTGGATGTTTTAGTTCACCTAAGGGTGGTCTTAATAGACAAGTGGTCTTTTAAGACCGGTGGTCTTTCAGACCAGTTACACAGTATAACAAGAATGATTGTGTTTCCAGTAGGGGTCAGGTTATGGCAGTTTGTTTCATATTTTATCATTTAAGATCTGTATATGGTAGAATGTTGGGCTGGATTCTTCTAAAATTATGGGACCTCAGCTGGGGATAGTTTATTGTGTTGTGTGTGTGCTGGTGTCTGACTGTATATGACTGTGCTTGTTCTTCACAGGGCCCGTTATCAGCAATACATGGAATGGACAGTGCCAGCGTCAAAACAGCCATGGTAAGTATGTCACCTGTGTGACATGGATGAAAATTTACCCTCATGCATTAAAGTTTGTCCCTAATATTTTCAATTATTAATGTTTAAACTCAAGATTTCTGTAATGCATACATATACAGAAGTTGTATAAAGGAGGTCACAAATTCATTTAATGTTATGTTAGTTTAAATAAGAATTACTTTAAACTAAACCAAGTACTGCCTATCTATAACTTAATACAGTGAAATCCCTCTATAGCAGACAGTCATGGGACCAGATGAATTGTCCGTTATAGTGGGTGTCTGCCCCAGAGGGGGTCCGGTCATTTAGGATTTCTTTTCCTATATTACTAGGTTCAACATATATATGGTATTTGAAAAAAATAATTTTTTTTCATAATTTTTTAACATATTTATGAGGCTGTTATGTGAACTCTAAAGCTATTATTTGTCACATTGACTGGCAGCTTCTGGACTTCCTTGCGTGTTGTCTGGAGGCATTTAACATATTCCTGTCTCAATTCATAATATCTCACTCTTTTCCCTGAACTTAAAGAAATCATTTATTGAATAAAACCATTTTTGCATCTCTTTTAAGTTCTTATTTATTATTATTAACATCTGACTTGATTGCAAATTTAAAAGCGAATAAGTAATGATGAATAAAGATGCGATTGGTCCATGTGACTTGTAATCATGAGGCATCTATTATATTATCAGTGATTGGTTCATCATTCTGAGTTTGACTAATTGCATCAGTTGCCAAACAGGTTGATAATTAATGACTTCTTCTTGTCTGTGATGTAAAGCTCTATGCCCAACCGAATCTTTTCTCCAGTTAGAGGTCATGGACCCTTGACCGCCTAAATATAAAGACACCTAGCAACACAGTTACATTAATGTGCTGGGTTATGTAAGGATGCGTATGAAAGATTATTGTGGCCTGGAATCAGGATGAAAATGTCACTACAGTGAAAGCTTGGCATAATGAAAACTCAACACATACTGTCACTTTCTTTGGCAATGCTTTGAATAATAATTTAAACAAATGTATAAAAATTGCAGATTACAAACTTTAAGGTTAATAGAATGCAAATATCTTATTTTTATTGCTATTTCTTTACCTGTCAAAATGGATGATTTTTAAGTGGAGAGAAGCAGAATATATTTTCAGTCACAATGTATTTTTACTGACATCCGCCATTCCAACCACAAGGTGTCCGTTAGCAGGGGTGATTTTAACTGTTGGCTGTCCGCCCCAGAGGGGGTCAATTGTGTTTTACATACAGAGTTCCAGTGATAATAATCATATCAGTTGTACAGAATTCTGATGCTACATGGTTTGTAACTTGCAATATGATACAGTCATTGATTTGATACCGAGTATTTTGTGTATTTCAGACCAAGTTTGACGGGTTCCTGGCCTCTCCAGACAGCCTGACAATGCCACAGTGTTCTCTACTTCTCAGCACTAAAATCAGGTCTGTCCAGATATCTTATTATAGACTTTAACTGTCAGTGAAATATTTTAGTGTATAAGGATTAATATATATAGACCAACTGATGTAATTAATCATTTTTTTCATATTTCATTGGTCCAGAAAAATATATTTGTTGGCTATTGTGTAGCAACACATTAACTGGGCAAGGAATTCTGCGAAGATACAGTCAGCCACTCCCATGGTTAAAGAAGACATATCTAGTTGGGTAAAGATTTGCTAACATATGAAGCTGTCACGAAATGCTTGAGATCTATGAAATAATCCCTTCACCAAACCTCTCGGCCCCAGGTGCTCAACTTGCCATATAATTCATGGGTGTTGTATGTCTGTGTGTCAGACCAAAATAATCAGTTATTTACAACAAACAGCAGCATCTAAAGATCAGCTACATCATGGGTCATACAAATGCACTTTTAAACAATGAAATAACTGTTGAAAATGACGATGTATTCTACTGAAGCCACTTATCCTGTTACCACACCAGGTTATGAAAAAGGCATTCAGGTTGAACTGTCATGACTAATATCTCGGGTACAAGGTTTACACATGATGGGTATTCTTCTTTAAGTTGACATCTTACTGTATGCACTGTGAGCTTGGAAATGTGTTGGAAATATGCTTATGTGCAGGTGT
Source organism: Sipunculus nudus (assembly GCA_026874595.1). Taxonomy (NCBI): domain Eukaryota; kingdom Metazoa; phylum Annelida; class Sipuncula; order Golfingiida; family Sipunculidae; genus Sipunculus; species Sipunculus nudus. Next base: position 45,517,965 of record CM049314.1, on the reverse strand, counting down.
TGGCCAATACATCTGTTACATGGGGGAGATACACCCAGGCTAACCTTGGGATTGAACCAGTGACCTCTCACACACAAGGCTGACACTACACCAAATTGCTAACAAAGCAAGCTTCACTAGCAAGTGCAGGATGAGCGCTTTTTTTGTGCATAGTCACACAAACATGCAAGGGATTCTGGTGATTATTCAAAAAAGGCTTTCAAGGCTTTTTGTCACACAGACCGTATGATACACAGAAAAGTCAGGTAGTTGGATGGGACTGGCTGATGTAGTACACTGAGGCATCAGACCAGCCTCAGCTTTAGGGACCAGCCTTAGCTTTAGGGACCAGCCTCAGCTTTAGAGGGACCAGCCTCAGCTTGGATGGGACCAGCCTCAGCTTTAGAGGGACCAGCCTCAGCTTCAGGGAGACCAACCTCAGCTTTAGAGGGACCAGCCTCAGCTTCAGGGGGACCAGCCTCAGCTTTAGGAACCAGCCTCAGCTGTAGGGGGACCAGCCTAGGCATTAGGGGGACAAACCTCAGCTTTAGGGACCAGCCTCAGCTTCAGGGGGACAGCCTCAGCTTTAGAGGCACCAGCCTCAGCTTCAGGCAGACCGAGTCAGCTTTAGAGGGACCAGCCTCAGCTTTAAGGACCAGCCACAGCTATAGGGGGACCAGCCTTAGCTTTAGGGACCTGCCTCAGCTATAGGGGGACCAGCCTCAGCTTTAGGAGGATCAGCCTCAGTTTTAGGGGGACCAGCCTCAGCTTCAGGGGGGGGGGGACAGCCTCTAGCTGTAGAAGAATCAGCCTCAGCTTTAGGGGGACCAGCCTAGGCATTAGGGGAACCAGCCTCAGCTTAGAGGGACCAGCCTCAGCTTAAGGGGACCAGCCTCAGCTTTAGGGGGACCACCCTCAGCTTTAGGGGACCAGCCTCAGCTTCAGAGGACTACACTCAGCTGTAGTGGGACCAGCCTCAGCTTCAGAGGACTACACTCAGCTTTAAGGGGACTAGCCTCAGCTTAGAGGGACTAGCCTTGGCTTTAAGGGGAAGAACCTCGGCTTTAAGGGGACCACCCTCAGCTTTAGGGGGACCACCCTCAGCTTCAGGGGACCACCTGCAAGTTCAGGGGCAGATGTGGTTTGGTTTATAATTAGGGCACAGGAGATGATAGTCAGGCAGGATCAAGTAGCATACCAGTGCATTGACTCAAGGAATAGCTGGCCCAGGATAACAATTAAAATACAAACTGTCACAGGAGTGTACACAGCTAGCTTTTGAAACATGATAGATAAAGAACATTGAAGTACATTGAAGCAGTCTGCTTAGCCAAAGTTAATGTAAAAACGGTGGAAGAAAAATAAATGTTGGTAATGATGTTGTAATCATGTGTCCCCTCCCATGGGGGGAGACATATAGTCTTTGGTCTGTCGTCATCATCGGCAGTAGTGGTGGCGTCTGTGGCATTTTTTGCTCAGCTGACCATAAGTCATCTGAGCTATAGTCGTGGTCCATTGTCCATCGTCCGTCCGTCTGTCTGTCCAGCGGTCCATCTGTCCCGATGTCCGTCCGTAAGATTGGCACATTTTGACACCATTGGACCTACGAATCTGAAATTTGCCATACAGTTAGATGTCCCAAAAATCTCCTACCATGCCGAAAATTGGGTCAATAGGACTTAATTCCTTCGAGATATTAAGGAAAAACCTCAATTTTTTATTAGAAATCTATTTTCACACTTCAGGACTGCCCAATATCAAAACCACTCATCTGGTTTTCTTCATATTTACCATAAATATTCCTCTTTATAGTTCCTATGTACATGCCAGAAATTAAGTCATTATTATTTAATTGGAAAAAGTTATGGGCCCAAACATAATGGACTTTGTAAAAAAATCAGGAAAGATATTTGGTCACTTCAGACCAAAAGTGTTAAAGGTAGGGACTTTTTTCAGTAATAGAACTTTAATTGATCAAAATTTAATTATATACCTAAAATTAGATCAAAATCTGTTAAAATTTTTTTAAATATTGGCAAAAATATAAAATTGGTACCTTAAATTTTGCCCAAGTTTGACCATGGCACGTTTGTTTCCTGAGAGCACTGTTGATATAATTTCATATCATGCACACATAAGGATTTCATCTTTGTAGTTTAGAAAGCTGAAAGAAATTGGCCAAATATTGTAGCTTTTATTAATGTTTATATGAGACCATGTCAGACCCAGGCTTAATCCAGCCCCTTTTCAGTCACCTGAATGTTGACCTTGTTGACCTTTCATCAGATTATGCATGCTTGAGCGAAGCATACACTTGGGCAGCCAGGCAGCTAATGCCCAGCCACAGTTGATCCAGGTGTCCAACCCAACTCATCTAGTAGTTGTTTTGAAAAACAACATAACAATAAACAATAAATTAATAATTTTGTATTTTTTTTATAACAAATTAAAGAAAAATTAATAGAAAAGGAATTACTGATGATGTAAGAATCTTGTATGGATGGATAGAATGTCAATGTCAATGTTATTCCAAATAACACCATGCAGTCACCTATGGTATTTTTCAGTGAAATTTTAATGATAAAAAAATAAATCATATTATTCATTACTAATCATTAGGGATCATATGAAGGAAATTAATGATAGACAAAGATGCAGTTGATAATATTAATCTAGATTCCTACTGTGTCTAGTGTGTAGATTGATGTGAAAGTAGTCCAAAGTGAATATATTACATTTATTTTTTTAATATAAATAAAAGCCATAAAACCAGGTACTTATGATCATTATTTAAAATTGTGAATTTTGTATATTCTGGATTCTCAACATCTTTGTTTGGCTAAAACTGAATAAATACTAGACATGGTGCGAATGCTTTGCAAATGTATTTGAATACGAATATGAAGATGTACTGCATTAAAAAATTTTATTGCATAAGAATGGGAATTCAGGTAAAAATGAAAGTATTTGAATACAAGTGCAGATACTTTCAAAATGTATTCATGAATGCATTCATGAATATATTCTATAATATTATTTCAATAATCATTTCAGTTATATTTTATTTAAAAAAATCATATGATTTTCTTATAATTTTTTTATAAAAATTATATTGGCACAATATTTGTTATTAAATTTTAATAAATAGTAAAACTCTTTTATAATATGTGCTGCTAATAAGTTTTATGGCCAAGTCAAAATCTGTGTGACAATAGCACTCCATTTGTTAATAAAATAAATGAAATCAATCCTCTTCCCTGTCTCCAAAGATACTATCAAAATCATACATAAGCTAAACACCAACAACTCATAATAAAGCTTATATTTATTACCACACAAAACAAGCATGTGCCTCTTTCCCAAATCCTATTTTTTATCATATATAACAGCTGAGCGCCGTGACCCATGGGTCCCTCGTTTGTGTACACGATAAATTTTGAACCACCCGGCATTTTTTCATGAAATTTGAAATTTAAAGTGTTTCTACCAGTATCTCAGAGGAGTTTGAAAATTGGTGACCTTGACCTTCACCATCATGGTCAAATAGGCTGAAATAGAAATTTTATTCATGAACACTATAACTTTTGAACCACTCAGTATATTTTCTTTAAATTTGATACGTTTCTACCAAAATCTCAGAAGTATAAAAAATCTGTGAACGTAACCTTCATCTTCAAGGTCAAATCAGCAGAAATATAAATATTTTGTGTACACTATTACTTTTGAACCATTTAATGTATTTTTCATGAAATTTGATATGTGAAATGCTTCATGAAAAATCTTGGGAAGTTTTTGGAAACTGGTGAGAACGACCTTCATCATCAAGGTCAAATCAGCTGGATAAGAAATTATTTGTGAATGCTGTGGAGAAGTATGTATTTTTTTCTTCAGATTTGGGGATGGGATGCCCATAAGGAGGGGAGGCATATATATCTGTTTTTGCATCACAACTTCAACCTAATTCTAGTTGTTTATTTATTTGCAGAGGAACTGTAAAGAAGAGGTCAGTGGAGCTGATATGCCACGCTTATGATTTGTTGTATAAGGCAGTGACTAATGAAACTAATGGCTACAAAGAACCACAGGGAATAGTACCCCGCACCCCTGACCAAGTCAATCACCTACTGGCATAGTATGTTGCGACATCTGGTGGACAAAAGTGGTATTACAGAGGATCACTCATCAGCACATTCTGACCATCACTGACCATGGCTCAGCAAACACTTGGTGCAGGGATTTGTGTTAATTAAATCACTGAATGGACGGATATTACCTTCAACAGTAGTGTATGGATAAAGGGCCATTTAAGCCAGATTATTCAAGATAATGTATCCTCTATAATGGCTGTGTCAGCAGTAGTTCTGTCTGTGAAGTTTGGTTAAAATGGGTCTAGTTTCTTTTGCCAGTTAGGGTGAGAACTAGAAATTTCAAGATAAATATTTCTAAAAGAGAAATATATAAATGAAACAACCAGTGGTTTTAAAGGAGCCAACAATATTCTTAAAAATTTGTTAACTTTTTCCACAGAAACATTTGCAAAACCTGTCTCTCTCCACTAGTACCAATTGTACATCATTGTTTATCTATAATTGTTAGAGAAATATCCTTCAAACACATTATCTGTTAGTTTATTTTCTTTGCTGCTTCTTGACTGGGTTGTATGAATATTTGATATTAAATTTGCTGAGAGCATTTTTCTGCACAAGTTTGAAGGTGCAGGGGCACATGTCTGGCAACTGAGTTTTGAAGTTGGAACAATGTTCAGCACCAAAGTGAAAGGTCTTGTTTTTTTGTCATCAGTCAATCATGTTACTTCACATATCCACTCATCATTGTTGTATAAACTGCTATAACAAAGATATTAGAAGTATAATATTAAAGTATCTAAAGGTCCTACTTGGAACTTGACATCTAAAATAATCATGGGTATTTTGTGTTTTTTATGTTATATATACTTGTTACTGTTCTTTTGTATTATAATGGGATTTCTGAACAGAAACATTAAATATTAATTCACCAGAATATGTTGCTTTTTACAGATATGATGTTGTGGTGTCAGGTTTGCTCGAGTCTCCAGTACTTACTCTAGTTGAATGAATGGCATGGACAGATGTACAGGCATGAAACAAGCTGCTGGTCAGAATGTTTGGTTGGTGTTGAGTAGGTGTCATGTGCTGTGCTGCATTGAGTATGTTTGCTGAGACCTGTAGCTGGTTTGGAGTATGTAACCACTAACAAGATGTAGGAAAGGTATTTGTTAGACTTCTTGTTTACCTCTCTACATACAGTCAATGCCCACTACAACAGGAGTCCATTTAAAATTGATCTGTTCAAAATTTATTCATGTGATAAGTTGCCAACAATCAACAATTAACACATAAATTGTTCACCAGAATTAACATTTGCAAACTCCACTATAAAAATTGAGAAAGATATGTCATGTGGGCAGTATAAAACAAAATGCAAGTTTTAATCAGGTTTTATACAGCATTAACATGATGCAATTATGAATTATTTATATCACATCACTCCATACTCAGACATCATTTACAAAGCTTGACTGGCAATTAACAACAGCCAGATTAATAGTGTATCAGTATAACGTCCTTTCATTCATAAACACATGCACAGATGCAAGTACATAATATGCAACATGGATATTGTAAGATTACTGGTATATACAGTTAATTTTGAGGAAATTGTTTGTATTTCTGGTAAAGATTCCAAAGTGATTGCTACATGGAGTTATTTATTCTTAGATATGCACATCCAGCAGATAAATATAGACTGATTTAAACATATGAGAAGTCTTGGTGGAATCATTTAACTTTTTCCTTTTTAATGCATGCCACATAATGAATATGCATGAGAGTCTCAGCTGCATCTTATTACCAGCAAAAACTAGTCTTTGCCTTCATACATCCTTTAATAAAGGAATTCAAAATTTACTTAACATTCTGACTACACAACCAAATATTCATGGAATATCTGACACAAAATTAGCTTGTGTTGCTGTAAATTTTTTTTCTTCTTTTCTATCCTTGTATCAGTCCATTAAAAGGCAGGGTATGAGTTTTGTGATGTGAAATCTTCATTTTGCTGATAACAGTATCCCCAAGAGTCCCATGGATGAAGATTTGGTTTGTCAAACATATGTGAATATTGCACAAATACCATTACTTGTTCAGCTGTACAAAACATTGAAATTCAGATTCATTTTGTCTCCAGTCCTTACAGAATTTTATTGAATAGTGAATACCAATAAACACCTTTAATTGTACCTAAAATGTATAAAATAATAAATAAAAAAATTCAGTCCATCCAGGCGGAGATATATATGAAGGTCAGCCAGTCAGCTCATGTAGCACTGGCATTGCTCTGATCATGCTTAATAAACCTTACTTGTAACCATTAATCATTCATTTCATATGCACTGACTGACTCCTGGAAGGATTGATGTATAACAGTTTTCTCAAAACCTGCCAGCTTCTCTTTCCATCTGTTTGTGTTAACTGCTTACTTGGACTGAATGATATGAAAAATTTCAAATATATTTAATAAAACTGGACCAACTATGTTTTCAATCAAGAAACATAAACTCCAATTAATTTATGGACACCTGTAACACTTATTATCACTAATACTGAGACTTACAACAAGATTTGTTATGATTCTTAAACACTTGTATGATACAAAAACATAATTTATTTAATAACAATAACACACATGTGTACAGTAAGAACAAATATAAGATGAATATTCATAAGTCTGCATATTTATGAGTACATGTAAATCACACTCCCAGCCATATTTGGTCATATTATTCTGTGTATGGACATGTTTGTATACTTATAAAATATTGCATTATATCTTGGATCCCAAAGACACCATATCATTTTGTATAAAGCCTTTCATTGTGGATCAAAAGATAGTGATATATAATCACTTTCACTATCTCCTAATGATGCAGATCAACATAATCATTATAAAAACAATAATTATAATAACAAATATCTGTTGAATATGTATGATCAGCACCAGATGATGCTCTAGAGCTTATACTCCAGCACTAGAGAATCATTTACTGTTCAGCTTTGTAACCTCAAGCTTTGTTACAGGGCAAGAACTGCATCAGGGCCCCCACATACAAGTAGCAGCAGCAGTACAGCTTTTCATAATCCAGCACAGTTCCTAAGACTGTCAGATGTCTGTCAGATTAATTCACATTATGAAGGACAGATGGCACCAATAATACATGGCATCATAATATATTCCTTTTATTTCATCACATAGTATCAGCTCAACTTTGTTTAACTCCTTTTGAGGTTGCTATCAACTGCTGGTAATTGTAGCACTACAAACTACCACACACACTGTCTGTGAGGTCAAGCTTCTGTGATGCATCATGGGAGTGAAGTGAGCGGAATCTGACATATTTTTATAAAATTTTCATTCTCAGCATCTTTGCAGCATGCGTTGATGATGAGTAGTGTAGCATAATAAACAGTGAAAGTGAGACATAGGCACTTGAAACAGATGAAGCCATGTGGCTGAAGTCATGTGACATTCATCAGAAATACACAGTGATCTGTTCCCCAGTGGCAGCGTTTGTTCCTCCTCGACCCAGGGTGCTGCCCTGAAAATACACAGCTCTGAGAATTATACAAATCCTCAAATAGTAAATGTATACATAACCAACAGTCCATGAAAGGTACAGTGAAACACCATGTTGTGACCGCCCCACAATTGTGGCCACCCTCACATTTACAACCAAGTGGTTCCTGAATATATGATCCAGGTAACTTAGAATTTCACAAATACAACCACCCTCAAATTACAACCACATTGGTCAGTCCCCAAGGTGGTCATAATTGTGGGGTTCCACTGTATTTCATAAACAGAGGAAGCAAATGTTAATAATCACAGTCATTAGTTGTAGCATATCAAATGGGCACAACAACAATACTGGAATAAAAAGAATATACCGGACCATTACCTGTACTAAAAAAACAATCTTATAGTATTAAAAAGTATTTAATAACATCTACCAGATAGTCACATAATAACAGACCATCAGTTATGGAATAAAACATGCAACACTGATGGCGTGTCATTAGATAAAACATGCATGTTTTATATGTGATGGACATCTGTTCATGTTTTGTTGATGGTCTCCAGTCTATTTGAATATTTTAACCAGTTTGAAACAAGCAGACTATTGTACTGTTAGGTTCTTTCATGTTGTTAAAGGCCCTCAGTCACTTGCCATATAGCTCCTACTATTAGCACATTTTTGGTGAATACAACAGTGAAGCAAACCCCTCTTACAGAAACAGACTTGTTCTCGCCTGTTTATGTGTTATTTTGGTTCTGTGTGTTTATAAGTACAAGCTTAGTTTGTCTTCACTATAACAAGAAAAACAAAACATCATGACTGAAGGCAAGATATATTGTACATGAGCAATACACCTGCAATCAATGGAAGAGGATGTACTTGTCATTAATCACAATTAAATTAGATTTTTTAGCTCAGCTGACTGTAAGTCTGTTTGTCCATTAACTAGGCTCATTCCTCAGAGAAATTAAGGAAAAACCTCCACTCTTTAATAATACCTATATTGACCTCAAGACTGCCTAATATCAAAACAGCTGTTTTGTTTTCTAAAGTGTCACTATTTGCACCATGTGCAAATTTATTCTTACTGTGTATAGATGCAAGGAAATAATTTCAGAATGAAGTCATGATAGATACTATTATATTTGCAGGAGAGACCACTGTATTCATGTATATATGATTTGCCTAGTAACAGGATGAGCACTGTAAATATATTCCATCAGAATGATTAAGATTGTTGCAGACTTACCTTAGAATCATACACAGAAGTTTGACTGGTTCCTGTGAATGCAGAGACCCCTCCCTTTTCCACAGACCCAGTGGAGTCTACAAGTTTCTGCGTGCTGCCGCTGCCGTTAAAGGAACCAGCACTGTTGCTGCTACTGGGCAGGCTGTCCGGCAGGCTGTCGTTCATGTTGACAGGTGTGCCATCAGGCGTCACATACTGACCATTGTCCATAGGAGCAATAGCGGTGTCATACTCAATTTCAGACACTGGCGCCATCTGGCGGGATTGAGTAGAATAAATTTTTGCAGGGTCACTACTGTCACTGAGATTGTCAAAACCGTACACATAATGGTTCGCGGTTTCAAATGGACTCTCCTGCGTGGTGGTGGCGTCTTCGTCTTGCATGTTCATGTTGTCATAGAGATGGGTGTGGGTATCACTTGGTCGATATGTCAGGCCCTCGGGATTTGTGTAAAACGGTTTCTGGCTTGAGTGTGAAAGGTTCAGGTTACTCTCAATAGATGGCCTGTAATCACACAAATAATAATGTTAGTGAGTCAAATAAGTCAGCATAGCTAAAAATCATTATGACTTTGTACTGCTTTAGTAGGTTTTTTTTCACTGTAACTAAGGTGTACCTTGTTACTTTCAACAACATAACAAGGTATGTTAGGAGTAACGAGTTAATATCAGTGTATTATCAGTATTCATACTTTTTTAGGATTGCATCAATAGTGTACATCATGTTCATTACTTTAGGTATATTTGAAATTTTCAAAGTGGTTTTATTGATAATACTGACAATTTACTTAAATGTAAAAGGAGTACCTGGTATTTGCAAAAAGGTGCTAAAGGGTCATCCAATCTACTTAGTAAATCGTAGTATAATTAACACCTGAATAATGCTAATTGGAATATGTACCTCTGACTGCATACAGGTATACTGAGTACCATTTTTATGCAAAATAGCATTAGGAATACCTGTTATTTCTGTTTACCTGCTATACTAATAACCTTAAATTCTTGATAAAAAATAGAAGCTTTGATAATCCACCCAGCTCAATCCACCAGCTGCCAGAGAAAAAAATATCCTTCTCCACAGGCCTTTATGTACTAGATTCATGCAGACATTAAAATACATCCATGGATTCTACATAAACTTTAGCCATAACAAAGATGAAAGGATAAAAAGTAAATAAAGCAAAATAAATAATTATAAATAAGTGAAGTGCAAAGAATTAAAAATTAAACAAACTCCACCTGGCAGGACATATAGACCATGTTAAGTTTAATGGTAACAAACCTTGCATCACATGTTAGTGGAGAAGGTGACCTCCTCCTGGGAATGCCTGCGTAGATACAGCAGTCATATACAGGGAGTGGTACAGATCATTTATATTCCACTATTTGTAATGTTACTGTTCACTTTGTATTAATGTGACACATTTTGAATACATGTAATTACAATACAGCATATTTGGAATTAATGGGGAAATTAATTTTTCTAATGCCTGGTCTAAAACCTGTTCTAATTCTTTTCATTCTTTCCTTTAATTATGGATTATTAGAAAAAAATTAATGAAGTTTATTATCTGCAATACAGTTTTCTTAGAGAGCAGCATAAACATTGTTATGCTAACATATGACCTGTTTTAAGGAGTGTTAATTGCATCAATGTTAGTGTTATCTCAGACCATGGACAGTAGACACTTTCCTCATTTGAAGAATATGAGGAGAAGAACTAAATAAGGATAATAACATAACTTTAATTAAAGCATGAAATCAGTGTAAACTGAAGGTTTTATTTGTCAGCTTGAAATAAATCGTACCGGTAACTTTAAAAAGATCTTAGATTTACCAGTAAACCCTAGGTCAATGAAATAAATCATGAAAAAAGCAAAAGCAAAAATGAGATGAGTGTTGAAATGTATGTGTGGGTATGATGTTTAGATAGAGATTCAACAAATGCGCAGCTGAGATTCTGCATACATTGAATTGGGAATACACTGCAGTATATGCAGAGGCAGAATGTGGAATGCATGTTGATAGATTTCATGTGTAGTGGCATCATATATTTTCTCTCTGTCATATATGGTATACCATGTAGATCTGGCAAAAAAATTACTTCATGTTGTGATTTTGTTACACTGATATGGAATCTGACTTTATGCATGCAGTCAATATTGATTTTATCAGTATTCCACATGTATACTACATGCTACATCTGCATTCTGAGCATATTGAGAATCTTACCTTTGGTTTTAATGTATGAAGATTTAATATGTTATGAGTTTATTTTTATAATATGTACATCATTTATCATCATCATGAAAATAGTTAAAATTTATTTAATTCTATCATTACAAAGGAACAGGCTGGATAAATGATATACAGATAATACAGGAATACTGAGTTAAGGCATGTGGATACTGGGAGGCAGTATGTTATTGTAAACAAATAAGCAAGAGAGACGCTGATCTTTGTTATTCAGGCAAACTAACACTTTATATCTAAACATGAACTAAAGCTCAGACTCAGCTTAGACGGATATATTTATTTATCATATTTTTTTACAACAAACAAGTGCATCTTCTTCTGCTACTTTAAATGCATCTATCAGAAAATCTAAAGGTATGACTGTAAATCACAATTATGTGTATCTATATCTGAAGTCTGCATCCATAAATGGTAACATTCAAAATCAGGCTACTAAGTTTCAACTCTGTCCATATCCATAGGTTAAAGTGTTCCACTTGTGTATCTGCAGTATAAGGACATTCCTACATGTATAGCCAAAACTGACTGCCAGATTTTAATAATGACCAAGATACAACATATGATTAAATACATTGTATCTGGATGCAGACTTAGAATATAGATACCAAGGAATATTATGACTAAATTCACGTCAGCAAATGCTACCTATTTAAACTGAGGTAGATACTCCTTGGGATAAACTAATATATAGAATGTTCAACCTACTTATCATAGATATTATGGGAAGGTTAATTGCATGCAAGTCATCTCATGCTCATAAAACATAGCCACATTCTATCAACAGGTAGGGTAGATACCAAATAAAACTACCGATCAAGCAAGCTCAGACCATCAAACTATCATAAAAATCATTTGACAATTATTATGAATAAATTGATTCTATCATGTCTGTCTCAAACATTCAGAATGAAAATTAAATAGTTAATCATATTTGACATTAGAAATCTTGTGAATTTCAGACTTACTCATTTCATGGGTGCTTTTTCATCTACCTGATATTTGTTTGATTTTTTTTCTTTGCACTTGCTTCATCATCTAGTGTATTGTTAGATGATGTTAGTGGTGAGCCAGTTAGTAACTATTTGACTACAGTGCCACCATACTTACGACTGAACCATGTGCTTGTCAGGGGGGCTGTGACTAAAATAAAAATGTGCAATATACCAACCAAAGTGATCAAAAGAACAAGGGCACCACACACCAGTAACCATGGTAACACAGCCATCATAAACCTGTAACCATACCTACAAACCACTCTCTATCTGTAACCATAGCTGCACCATGCATCTGTAGTTATGGCTACAGAATCCGTTCAATCCTGTAACCATGACTACAGACACCAGGCCACTGTCATGTACGCAAGGTTTTAGAGGCACTGCAGTCCTGTTTATGTGGGTGGAAACGAAGTGTGAGGCAGTAGTCATGGCTACAGAGGGCCAGAGGCACTGTAATATGTAACCATAGCTAGAGAGTCCCTACAAATCTGTAATTATGCAAAGCGGTATAGGAGCTGAGGTCCTGTAGTCATGGCTGCATAGGGTTGCACCTATACACCCTGTAACCATAGATTTTTGGTACTCCACACCCTGTTGCCATGGATACAAAGCACTACTCTTATAGGCATGGATACTATATGGGATTTCTCATTCAGGGCCTTCACTATGACACTTCACCAATGGTTTCTGTCTTCAGGATATAAGGAGAATCCAGTGTTCATATTTTGTACACAAGGTACATTTTATTAAGTATTCTTTTTGTTATCTGCCATTATAAAATTCAAAATTGTGTCTCCTTATCAGAAATGTCAGCATTTGAAACTTTTATTCAAAAACTTTTGTTCAGAGTGTATAAATTTTTTTGTTAAATCTTAATGTAAGAACTTTGATTGGTTAAAACCAATAGTTTTTCATAGCAGTGGGTATATGTTATGAAATTTAGCATGAGTAACATATATAGGTGAAATTTATCAACTAGACTGTAAGGAGTCATGTCAAGTGTTCTGAACCACTAGTATGTTAGGAATATACACTTGAAGGGGGGGATTAAAAGCATAGTTACTTCTTCATTAAAAGAGGATACCCAAACCACAAGAAAAAACAAAGGTAATGGGGTATGTGGGGTGGGTGACTATGTAATATTGAGGTTGAGCATGCAAAGAGCTGAGCTGAGAAACTGTGGTATATAATATACTGATCAATGTATAACATTCTGTGGAAAAATACTTGGGAACAATATCGATACAGATGAAGAACAAAAGATAAGGTGAGTACAGAGTTTAAGCATGTCAGTGTTTTGTATAGCATACCTGACATTATAGCAGTCCAGTCTTTATGAAAGAATCACAAGCAAAATTTTAAGAAAAATATGTCTCATTATATTCTCTCAAATCATTTAACAGCAAACACACCGGGCTGACTTACTGTGCTTTGGAGACTGCTTAGATATTAAAAATAATTCTTTGATCTGAGGAGTTTTAAATCAGCCAAATATTAAGATATTAATTTATTATTCCACAGCATTGTTTTCACAGGGTTTGAATGGGAAGAAAAGTTTGCTACAAAATGTAGTCTCTATTTTAAAGGAGATTTTCTGGTTTTTTATGGTAACACATTTTAAACATTATTTAAAAGTCTGTACAGTGTCAGTGAAAGAGCTACAATCTCTTACCAGCAGTGTGTGTTTGTGTGTGTGTGTGTGTTTTACACTGACTAACCCTTAGGATTGTTCAATTCTAGGGAGAGGTATTAATATTAATTGTTGCCTGTGCAAGAGAATGTCAAATATAATATTATTTTTCCAAATAGTACACACAAAGTGCAGGTAAAATTTGTATGTACCTCCTGTATGCCCAGATCATGACCGCTATCAGAGCTATGGCAAGACATCCACACAGGATGGCCAAGATGATGATGATGACCAAATCTGTCTGGCTGCGGCCTGCAGCAGCAGCCTCAGGGCTGTCAGCCTCAAACTCCACTATCACCACGGCAACGCCTTGTCGTAATGGCTGTAAGGTGTCCGTGGCAACAACAACCAGAGTGTACATGTTCTCAGTCAGAGTCTCTCTGTCTATCATGTAGATCTCACCATTCTGCTTAACTTGGAAATGTCTGAAAAGGACCAACAGTATGTTTATATTTTCTTTTTGAGAGTATCACCTACAACTGGTTGAGATAAATTGTCAGTGAAAAGACAGGACTACAGGGGCTTGTATGTTAATGTATTTAAATTCATAGATCATGAATCATGAATATTGGGATTTTTTGTCACTCTAGTATATATTAATGCAGCAGGCAGGGAAATATTAAAATATATTGAAGGAAAGTACATCTGGGTTCATGGCATGTCCATTATTTCAGGATATTGAAGAATAAATTTTTTTTATATTTTATTATTTGAATTGCACAATGTGGCATAAAGAAGTATTTAGTTAACAAGTCCTGTACATGCTGTACACTGTTGATATAATTAGGCCACACCATTGGTTAAGACTTGCATACTATATATAACAATGAAAATCATTTGTCTACCACTCTGTTTACCAGTACTCACGTTGTGTTGCCTTGTATGGAGTAGAAAACCTGATCCTCAAGATCCTTGTCCGTGGCCTGTGATAAACAGAAGCGATGTGACAGAGCTGATAGCGCATGATAGCTAATGCACCGATGCATGTGCATACATATTTAGATACTGATGTATTACATATTCTTGCAGAGACACATAAAAAATATAACATTTTTAGATGTTCTTTTATAGATGTTGATGATTTATTTAGAGAATTCTTTATTAAGTGTAGTAACACATTGGTAAAATACCCCATTCCTAATGATCAGATATAAAGTAAAAGCACTTCTGCTTAATACAAAGGGAATGCAGCAAAACTACTGACACCTAGACATTTGAGTGGTTCATAATGGCAGGATATTTCTCTGTAATTATATAAGTTTTATATAAGGGACAGGTTAGGTAAGTGAGTTTGATGCACTTAGTTTACTTGAGTTTATGTTTTATTGAGCATACTTGTTTAGAGGGAGAAAGATTCTTGAACATGTAACATCACAAGTTCAGAATCAACTTACAGTCACTGTGCCCACATAGGCCTCTCCCTTCCTGTCAGCCTTAAACTGATACTGAGGCTGTGAGAAGATGGGGCTGTTGTCGTTCACATTAACAATGTTGATGGTCACCTGAGCAAAGTCCGACTGTCAAATGAAAAAATGTGACGTGTCATTATCTTGCAACTTTTCTGTCAGGGCTGTACACAAGTATAACAACACAAGGCTATAAGCCCTTCGATTATTTTGCATGCATATGTATAAGGAAATACAGACAAAATTGTAGTAGTTGGCTTCCTTTTGTCTTGATTCCCAAGAAGAGTCTCACTGAACATAAATGTGATCTTAAAAATATTATCTAAGATGTATTGTTTGTATATTTGACAGTGCTGGGAGCCATGCATATCAACTCATTTTCAATGCTTTGGTTACTTGAATTAACTGAACATGAAATCCAGATATCATTTGACTTAACTCTAGTGTTATGTCATGATAATGTACTTGTCTGATCCTAAATCCAAACATATTGTAAACCCGGGCAAGCTCTTTGTAGAATTGTGCTTTATGATATAATTAAAACATAGCTGATAATCTACAACCTTCAGTAAATGCTGTTTATTTTAAAACCATGTTACATTTTATGGGCATGAGCTGACATGCCTCATATATGTTGAACCTACCTTTAGACCATCGCTGACCTGGGCAGTAATGTTATAGTGCTGAGTGGTCTCATAATCCAGGGGGCGCCGCGTGTAAATCTCACCACTGTTAGAAAAAATATCAACACACTTTACTAATATGTGCCTAATTTATTTTTGTTAACCAGCCCAGTTTATCATATATTTGTTATCTCAGAATCACCATTATGATAATGAATTCTCTGTGGTTTATCTTTTAATCTTTTAATGCTGAATAATTTCTTGGGTTTTATGGTGAGTGCCACATGCACTGCTGATGTTACTGGTGTTTTCCTGTGCTGTATTGATTAACAGAGCCTGCCAACAACCAGTTCTGGCAGTGTATGGCCAGATTCTCATTTAATACATTAACAAAACCCATAATCCACTAGCTAATTCAATTCTGGATTTTTTAATGATAATAATATTAAACAGATTATGAGTTATGATGCCCATACCTAGAGACAAGGGCATCAAAAATAAGTTAAATAACATTTGATGATTGATTTTTATTAGCACTTAAGCCATCTTATGTTTGATTTAATAATTATATCCTTCATGGAGTGAATCTTATTACTCATGTTTATCTTTGATCTCTGGACAGTGTGGAATCTTGTTATTATTTCAATATCACAAACATTCAGATGCAATTATAATGTTGAAAATCACTTTGTCCACAGTCCTGAAAATGGAACAGCATATTATAAATCTGAAAACTAATACATAGGTGTACACTCACTAAACTCTCAAAGTTCTCACAGAGCAACATTGGTGTAGCATGCATGGCTGCAGCCAGGTCTGTACAACATAGACCATTAACCAGGAGATAGCAGACAAAGATAAGATAGCAAAATACAGCAGAGATCGTCCACAAAGATTAAGAATTCAAAAGAGTAAAAAAAAAAGTGAGAGTGAGGAAAGTCACATGATCTGTAATTATGCATCCAGGCCATGTATCTTGTCCTGTCCAGTGGAGAGACCATGAGGAGAGATGTAAGAGTCATACATAACCACTGTGACTGCCCCATAACTCACAGAAAAACAGATAATACCCGTGTAATGGTAATAAAGAGTAGCCCTGCATGGCTATGATGACCAATTTTAAACATGTTGCTGTGTCTATGTCAGCAGTTGATAAGAAAATGAAATGCGAGTTGATTCAGTGTCAGTCAGTATTACTTGGGTCAGTTCTATGTGTATGCAAGAGCTCAGTTCTTGCAATTTTGTCATTAGGTCGGTAATAAATAGTTTATACTACTGGTTGCAGAGGGTCATCTGGCCTTCGCTTCTTACCTTTATAACTAATATGGTGGCATTATCTATTATCTGTGGTTTCATTGGCCTTTTCATAAACATGCTTTGTGCAGTACTCGCAGGCAGTGAAATGAAATATCTCAATTATTTGATAATAGAATAATTAAGTGAACATTTTTGTGTAATAGTGTATGTGCATGTGTGAGTATAATTCAGGAACTTAAAGATGTTATACGTGTATTTGATATAATTTTACTATGTTGGTTTTTTGCATTAAAGAGGCATAAATTTCAATATTTGTACTTGCAGCAAAATTATAAGAGTTTATATCACATAATGTGCAAAATGATGCTTGTAAGCCCCATGCATATTCATAAATTCATACATATTCATATTAAATTAACCTCTTAAAGACTTGAAATATAGAGATGTGTAAACTGTAGTACTGAGATATGATACAAAATAATTAATGTATTTTAATATAAGATCTTTTTTTTCACTGCCATCTCATTTCACTGCCTGTGATTCTTATTTTGCATATTAAAATGTGCATTATAATAAATGTAGAGGTGAGGTTAAATAGGCTGAATAGATTCAATTCTCAAGTCAGTGCTGTTGTAATCCTATTTAAAACAGTGGTCACTACCTCCTAACACAGTGTAACAAAGTGCAGCAAAGCTTGCTGCCAGAGAGCAGTTTAATGGAGAGGGTTAGTTTACCTGAAAGATGGTGTTAACATATGAATGGGATAGTGACTGCAAGGAAAACACAGTATGATTAATAATCAACAAATAGATGCTACAGAACTAATAATCCAAGCATCTACAGGCAGTAAATTAGTGCTATACTAAAGGAAATTATAAAATTACAATTATAATGAAGCAAATAAGGTTTCACAAAAACATGTTCATGAGGATTTAGATCCAATTATCATGAAACATAGATATTAATATTTTTTGTACCAGTATACACTTAAGTACAATATTGTAGTTAATGCAAAAGAAAACAAATGATTTATAGTGGCTGGCATTCTTGGCAATATCTGTTAACTAATGATCTTGAAAAAAAAGTAGATGCCACCTACAGGTAAGTGCGTGAATCAAATTTTTGTTCCATGCTTGTGAGTGCATGTGCTTCTGCATTCATCTGCATTCATCTGTACATTGTATGTTTTTAAAATGGATCAATAATTAGTGGCTGTACCATCTGAGCCTACTGTGTTGTAAGCAGATACAAGTGCTGTGTGCAGGAGGTACAGTGTGCGTTCTTCCTTACACTTACGTTTTAGAGTCCATTTCAAAATCTGGATGTGGACTAGGAAACTGGAAGGTCAGGATCGCTCCCTGAAAAATCAGTTGTCACCAATATCATCATCATTATCATCATTACCTTTACTGTAATCATGTAACAGACCCACAACCAGTCGTCACTTATATATGGACATATAGCATGTTTTTATTAACAATAGATAAAATTTATTTACAACGTTAATCCCATTGTCATCTTTATATGTGAATGTATAAAGTCATGCTGTATATAAGTATAAGTATCAAGATGTCACAATATTCAGATCTGATTAATAATACCTGTATAATAATATAACCACTCACAGCAAAACATTTCACACAAATAATTCTATGGTGCTGTACAAATATACAGGCTATAACATTTAAAAATGTTATGTACCAGACCATGTGCTGTGCAGATCCTAGTAACAAATCCATAAACGTTTTTAAAATCATTTTAGAGATGAGAAGAAAAATGGACACAAGAACAATTTAGGTGGCTCTTTTAACACATTGTATGAGTAACTCGTGAGTAAAAATATATCTTTAATGTTATTTTTTAACTGTTACAAGGCCATATGTACAGGACAGTCACAGGAGGCTAAGATTATGTATGTACAGAGACCTCTGAGATCCGATGTTAGGCATAAATCAATACTTATGAATTGGATATAAACAACCACATCCTGTTATCAGCATCATGTTATGATGATGAACTTGTAGATGATACCTTTTCTTTCTGTTCATACATTATTGTGTGAGCAACATGCATGTATAGGGAAACCTCTCCATATGACCACACCTTTATAACATCCACCTCTCTTTTACAAACACTCAAGGTGGTCCAATAAAAATTAATGAACACCTTTCTATATCAAACAATCCCTCAGTCCGGCAGTTTCCATATTTTGTAGATGCCCCTATATGTCCCATTATAAGCAAATTTGTTAGCAGTTAAGACATTTAAACAGGATATACCGGTACTGATATTTTCTTTGCTAATGACAGAACATATATATACATATATAGATAATGCTTCAATGTATCTGTTAGTGAACAAAGTTCTAATTGTCCCATATTTTTAGTGATCAGGAACACAGTAAAGTACCACTCAAGTCCCTGTTACCATGACAACAATTACCTCATCCTCATCTACCTGACCAGGCAGCAGGTGATTTTGTAGTTCCTAATTAAGTGCAAAATTAAACATAATACAGTGAATGTAATAACTTTACAAACAAATGACTGCAAGATCAAAGAACTGAAAAGATAATGAAGAGTCATTATCATTTATCTGTAAAACAGTAATCAAGAGAACACTGGACAAGAGGATATTAGATAAAGTGTCTCAGAAAAACAATTCTTTTTAATTGCAGTTGGAATGGACAACTACCTGATTTGATGAACAGCTGACATCAAATATTACAGGTGACCATGTCAAACTTGACTTTAATGACTTTCAGACTTAAATTAATTATACTTAAAAAAAACACCTACCGGGTCATTGTCATGGGCTGTCATGGTGAGGATCTTGGTTGCTATGGGAATGTTTTCCACAACATTCACAGTGTAATGTCTCTTTAAGAAGGCTGGTGCATTCTCGTTTGCCCTCTGGACAAGAACTCTTGCCAAAGTTGTTGTATATCTGTCAGCATTGTCTGTCTGGGTGGCCTGATAAAACCCGATACACAAAAGATGATCAGCTGGTCAGTGGAATCACGTTTTAGATTATTTGATAAACATAAAATGTACATTTAAAGCAAAAGCATTCCTATCCCACTTTTAAAGTATCTCAAATGTTTAGTCCTGATATTCAATATATATCACAATCTTTCAACATTTTAGCAAGTAATATTTACATGATCCCGGTATGCCAGGCCTGAAGGTATCAAGTTCATTTACATACGGTAGTTTGAATTTACTAGCAAACAACCATTAATTTTTGTTATTGTATCTAAGGAATATTTATATAATACTATGCACTTGCCTTATATTAAAATATAAAATTATTAGCTGTGGTTACTAAAGAATGAATAAATATATATTGACATTGTCAGAAAATAATAGGAAGATATAAAATCAAAAGTTTTGATGTGCAATTGTGAAACTCCGTGATAGCCATTTTTCAATATCCTTAATGATAACTGTTTTGTGAAATGAAAACTATATAAGATATTTAGTATGATATTGGTCTATCACTCTACTTTGAGTTAAGAAGAGTTACATATCTAAAGAAAATGTCAAACTTCCTTTAGTTCTTAAATAAACCACGAAATAACCAACTTTCTTAGCTGGTATTTTACTTACCTTAAGCAACAGAGAGAATTTGTAATCTCTGCCTATTGGTGTTTTGGCTACACTCATCACTCCTGTTGTGTCTTGTATAGAGAAGTAATCACTTTCTCCTGTGAAAGAAAATAAGGAATACCATACTTTGTAATACATATAAAATATTTTTTAATTTATCAAAATAGTTTGTGCTAAATAACCAAGATATTACACATTTTTATTCCCAAATTTAACAAATAACTTGACAGGGGGTAATAATGGGGTAGGATTGTCCATTCAAAGATCTCTGTTTAAATATTGCATTTAATATATGAATATTCATGAAAATTTAATGTATTTAGTGTAAATATATCTTGGGCCAATATAGTTAAATATAAAATCAAACTACTTTTCTGTTCTGTCAGTGTTCTTTACAGTAAATCACAAAATATTTGGCATCTGCATTTCAGTAAAATATAATATTATATTTTATTATAACAGAGGTCATTATACTTTAATTTTTTAATTACCATTTGAAGCATCTGGAACAATGTCATATCTGACTGAGGAGTTGATGCCGAAATCCAGATCATAAGCAAAGACTGGAGGGTCAAACTTCACTGGAGTTCCCTGAAACATCAGCATAAACATGAACATTTAACAGAATCAAACATGACTGGATCGATCTAGTCCACCACAACATGGACAAAAACATGATACTTATGCTTTTATCATTGGCAAGTAGGTAAATGGTGTTATGATGGAATACCGAGCCAAGAATTAGTATTAGTTTATCTTGATTGAAGAGGGAATGAAAAACACTAAAAATTTATGAATGACAGGGTGAGTGGGCTTTGGATATGGGAGATAGGGGGTTATTTGCCATCCACTTTTGTTCATATCCATAAGAACAAGTGTACATCAGTGAGTGACCTCACACTCCACTTTGTGATAATGATATTTTTTATTAAATCTAATTCACATATGAATTAAAGGTAACAAACTCCTTAATTGGCAAAAACTCCTAAATTTAAAATCAATCAAAAAGTTGTTTCAAATTAATATTAGACACCAAAGTAAATATCATTTTAAATCTTGTGTAGAAATCTTTCTACTTGTTTATAAGATTTATTTGGTTGAGGTAACAGCCTCAATTTTTTTATGCTCTCTTATCTAATTCTTAATCTAATCAAGTACATCTGCAGAGTTCCATTTCGGGACTACGTGACAGGTTGGTAGCACTCACTATCTATCATATTATTTTGATACCCTATTGTCAGCCAGGTCTGGTGTCTACCGCACCTGCAGGTCCTGGGTGTGTAATTATCCCCATTGCTGGGTCATAACACCGAGGAACCCCAAAGACGACTTTGTTTGGAAGTGATACACGGCTGTGGGGCACATCCTTCCCATTAGGTCTGCAGCTAGAGCACTAGCTCACCCTGGGTGGGGGCTGACCATGTAAATATCACCACCTCAGCTGAGATTTGAACTCACCACCTCCTGGCATTGAGTCTTGCATATACTCTACACCTTAGCCACAGAATCTGGTCTGGTATTTGTATTTATGAAATTCATATTTTTTCAAATGAAATGTTCACATTTTTAAAAATGTAATACTTGTAAATGATTTTAAGCAACCAGTAACAGCAAACCATTTTTGATGGGCCAATATCAAACTGCATGACAATATCTCAAAACATTTGTTTGTTTGTTTTTTTTCCTCTATCATGGTTCTATCTAACTTAAAATTGATTTTTTTATTTTTTTTCATGAAAATTAATGTGAATTTCATAAATACATATACCATCAGAAAAAAAACTACACCAGATTGAAATGATGTATATTTCATGTATCTGATTTTAATTATTTTTAAATTTTAAGTGACTTTTTTTGAAGGGGGTTTTGCTTGAGATGCTACCTTAATACTTAATTTAATATTTTAAAAGGAGGAAGCAGGTAGAATGGATTACCACAGTAGAGTTTTCCAGGATGCTGGCTAGGTACGGTCCATCCTTGAATGTGGGGTTTTGGTCATCGCCGTCTGTGATGTTGATAATAACCCGGGTTGTACTGTTAAGTCTGGGCTGTGTCACCCCCAGCACTGGTGGATGGTTGTCCTGGAAACAAAACTAGACTTTACAAGGTTTGACAGAAACACACAGACAACTTATAGCATAAAATAAATTGAGGTTCTAGATAGGAAGTCATGTGTGTGGCATAACCACAAAGCAAGCATATGTATGGATATAAAAAAAGGTTTTTATATTTTAAAACAAAACTTTAGAACTGTTTCATACAAAGAAAACTAGGGCTGAAACGGGTACAAATTTTTGGACTAGAGTACCCGATAGGCATTACCCGACTCGGACTCGAGTACTCGTTACCATCGCAACACTGTAAGATAAAATGGACATCTGTTTACAGATGCAGAATATGCATATATTAGACTTCGTGATGATTTAACTTTATCCCAATGAAGAAACAGATATATGTCATAACAAGACCTGTGTTAATTTGACTAGCATATGTTTAGAGCCATATACCAGGCTATGATAATGAATAAACAGGCCTACAGACTGCCCATAAATTTGCAGTTATATTCAGATATGCATGCTAACATGTACATACACGAGTACTTGAGTCCAAATTTTGGACTCGAGTACTCGGTAAGTATTACCCGGACTTGAGTACTCAAGTACTCCTTTCAGCCCTAAAGAAAACCTATAATCCTGATAAGGGCTAACCATGTATATTCAAGTCAAGGTCATCTTCAGTTAATGAACAGTGTCATCTACAGGTTTAATATGGTAATTAATACAGGACTTAAAATAAAAAATTTTGCTGAAAATTCAAAGGTAACCACAGCAGTGTAGTAACGACCACAGCAGTCAAGTAGCTGAGGTGTCTGAGACCTCTGGACTCCACACCCTGTCTTGGTGAATGTTTGAGTCTTTAAATTAACTATTTCATATATGTGTTTAGGCATAATCTCTGTCATATGTAAAGCCAACCTGGAATTTTGGGAAAATCTCTTCCTAGTCTATGTAAGAGGTGTTTTGAAATACAATTATAAAATGACTACAGGAGATTGATAGTATAAAATCAATTAACTAACAACACTTAACAAAATTGGAAAATAAGTACCAGATTGGAAAATATATCACCTTTCTCTTTATGTGATACAAGCATTTAACTGGTTCTTTATAAATATATTATACTAAATATTGTTCAAACGAGTACTATCTATAGATCTGCATACATTTAAGTTACTAATTCAAATTTTACTGTAGTGAATTGAAAAGCACCAAGCCAGTTATGAAAATTGTTTGGTGAAGTCCTACAGGTCTCATCATGTTTCTGTAATATATACCTATGTATTACTGTTGTATAGTTATACTTATACATGCTTATTTAACATAAAGGATAACCTTGATGCTTCAGACTGACATGTATCACTTTAAAAAAACAGCTTGTTAACATAAACACTGACAAATCTCTTGCAAGAGCAGGAACTAAGATTCTTTTTTATCTTCAGTATTGAGGATCAGCGGGTACAGAAATCAGCTGGGTGTAGCATGGTTTGCTGTGATGTAATATGGCATCAAAGAGGATAATCTGTGCTAGTTTTATGCCGTCATGAAATCTCCCATGATACTAGCGGATTTATGCCAAATCATCGTGAACTCATGAATAATTTACCTGCTCCTAGCAAGCAGATTATAGCCCAGAAAAAGGGCCCAACTAGATGCATGGTTACTGTAATTCTTTAGAATCAATTGTCTATTTTTTTCAACTAAGCAAAGCAAGCAGTTCCTGATCAACAATGTTATTAGCTTAAACACTTAAATCATTTTTTAATGGGCATGCAAACACATATGCACAGAAAGTGAGCCATCCAATCTGTGCCCTTGCTAACACAGCTGAGGTTGCCTTCCAGTATTGGGCAATATACTTAAAATAATGGTCCCATGTTATATCATATATTATCATATAATGATGGATATTATCACTGTAGCACTCCATAAAAAATGACATATGTATAAGAGTAAATTTATATTATATTGTACAATTTCCAGAAAAAAATAAAGTAGACCGGATAGTGAGGTTAAAATAATTGTAATTACAGATATTCCCATCAGCTGATTAAACATGAATCAACATCTAAATGCATCACCAGAGTTTAACTAAAATTCTGCAATGAGGAAGGTTATTAAGTTGTGCCTTCAACACGTCCTCCATATCTAATGCAGCAAAATAAATAATTAAACAGTGTGGATAAATAGTATAATAATAGACACAACCAGTATATGGTGAGTGATCAATACAAAATTGAGACCCATGGTTTATTCATGGGAAGAGCCTTTTGATAAACACACTGTTGATACCTTGGCCATGACAGTAACCTGCATCCTGCTCCGCTGTTCGTAGTCCAGGGGTTTCTGTAACACTATCGTACCCTGAGCCTCCAGAGGAATGGTGAAATAATCCTGTAAAACACAGATAATTATTTAACATGAGGTTTACTCTGTGTTAATAGTGCTAGTGTCTGGCCTGCCCTATAGCTTATTCATAAAGAGAAATTAAAGCTGACGCATGTAATGCACCTTTCACATATTAAACCCATAAAAACAGATTACTGCTATATACTACTGGTAGTACTTTCAAAGCAGTTAATAACTTTATAGAATTCATGGGGATGTAAGAGCTTCCTTTCATTATATAATCTATGCCAACAAACAAGGCTATCCTAAAACTTCAGGTGATTCTAGAGAATTTAATATAAATATAAACTTTTATTTATTTTAACATGGATTGTACAATTAGTTATGTTAACTGATAGGAGGCATATTCCATAGCTTGGATGGTGGTGTTTGTTAGTCTGTAAAGGTTGGGGAAACTGGGGGACCCAAAGAAAACCACAGGCTTTGGACAGGCAACTACAACTCCCTCTCACAGACATGCCTGAGTAAATCAAATTTGGTCTCCAGAAGAGAGTGCCAAGCATTTAAAAGCTCAACTGTCCAGGCCCCATAATCATCAGAAAATGCCCTATTTTGTCCAATGTGGTCAAGAATCTTTGAGTGAAAATGTCCATAGATGAATATAAAGTAAAAGGCTGGTTCACACACTAAGGGCGGTATATTGTCACATATTGTTCATTGGGATCACTGACACTTAATGATTGCTAGAGAAGCAGAAAAGACATAAAGAGTTAAGTTGTGAAGCCTCAACCAGGTCCTTTGTATTTGCTGTAATAGAATGGTGCCTGTATTTAACGGATTGTGGAGTTATGAATATACTAACATAAAGAATACCTCCAGTGTCTGTAATAGAGAGGTAACCATGATATAGAGGTGTCCATAATTGGAGGTTTTTCTGTATATGTGACCTGTCCCTTTATCAGGACAACAGTTACTGATGGAACTGAGTATCAGTGTATCATTTATAAAATGAAGATTAAGAACAACTCAGAGCATCCACACTTTGAGATCATACAAAATGGGTGTATTAAAAATAAGCACTTAATTGTCACTCAGAGGAGGGTACCAACCCTTACCCCTAAGAGAATCATCACAGCTTATAAAAAAAAATGTGTATATATCCGTGAACATGCTAAGAAT
Organism: Sipunculus nudus; assembly: GCA_026874595.1. Classification (NCBI taxonomy): domain Eukaryota; kingdom Metazoa; phylum Annelida; class Sipuncula; order Golfingiida; family Sipunculidae; genus Sipunculus; species Sipunculus nudus. The sequence continues at coordinate 45,491,702 of CM049314.1, read as the reverse complement.
AAAGGGTGGATGCCAGGGAGGTGTTCCAAACATTTAGCTCACAGCTTATTAACCAGTGAACAGTAACCTGATACCTGTTTATTGTCAACAACAGGTAACATTGCTGTAATACCTGAACAGGTACGGTCATAATCACTGTAACAGGACCAGGTGGCTATTTATGTACTCATGATGTTGAGATGACAAGCACCTGCATGTGACATGCAAACAGAATTACTTCTGGTATTGTTTGATGCCTGGGGGGTACCTGATACATAGTCAGTGGACTGTGCTAATTGAGGGTACAGTGCAGTGCATAGTTAATCTCTGTGAGGGATCTCTCAGAACCGGTGTCCAGTTTCATTAATTAGTTTACAACTAGTCTCTCATGGGACAGGTCTGGCCATACAATATCAGTCTAAAATCATGTTTTATTTATTTATGACTCAAATTGTCCACTGATACTAGGTGTTATTTTTATCCAGAATATTTTCTCAAGTTGAATTTGAATTGGATATGAAGTGGCAAATTTTAATGAAGATAGAGGTTTTGAATACTTTGAAATACCGGTACACAAGTTATAGAGTCCAAAACTTCTGTTTTTAATGCCATAACATTATAATAAATATTTAATTTCACCAAGGTGAAGGAGAAATAGAAAGTAAGTGCAGATGATACACATCATTTTATTATTACACTGACCAGACCATGAGGGTGAAAATCTGAATGCCTACATAACCACAACATAAAATGACAGAGACAATCAGAGAGCAATAAAACAATTTGCTCATGACACACACTAGGCAATGTTATAGACTTTCACTAAGACACTGATCTTTCTATTGTTTAGAAACAAATTCACAAATGAAGACTAATAATTAATAGCAAATGTAAACACTAACAATAGCAAGTCAGGTGTGTCAACAATACATTGTGAATACTTGTAACAGACCCTGTAATGAGATTTGAGCAATTCCCTTTAACTTTAATTTCCATTAATGCAACATTTTTGAAATACCTTACCGAAAATGCCCCAGTCACCAGTTCATATGTGATGTACCAGTTGTCTGTGTCAGCGTCCCTCGCTTCAATACCTGTGATGATGGTGGTGCCCACTGGTGACAGCTACAAGAAATCATAAAAAATTAATGTACTGTGTTTATAATGCAGAATAGGGAGGAACAAAGAGAGTAAATAAATATTTGTTTGTCATTTTACAGTAAGTATTACAAGAAATGCCACCATGTGCAAGAATAGAAAACGTAGCTTTAGCCACAGGAGTAGACAAAGTGAAAGGACACAGGAGTAGACAAAGTGAAAGGACACAGGAGTAGACAAAGTGAAAGGACACAATAGTATACAAAAGGGAGGGCCATAAGGTAGACAGAGTAGGGGTCATAAGAGTTAATAACCTGGAGGGCCACAAGAGTAGACAAAGTGGAGGGCCACAAGAGTAGACAAAGTGGAGGGCCACAAGAGTAGACAAAGTGGAGGGCCACAAGAGTAGATAAAGTGGAGGGCCACAGGAGTAGATAAAGTAGAGGATCACAAGAGTAGACAAAGTGGAGAGCCCCAGAAATTAGACACAAGCGAAAGGACACAGGGGTAGACAAAAGAGAGGGCCACAAGAATTAGACATACAAGGGGCCACATGAGTAGACAAAGTGAAAGGAAACATGAGTAGGCAAAAGGGAGGGCTACAGATGTAGACAAAGTGAAAGGACACAGGAGGAGACAAAGTGGGGGTAACATGAGTAGACAAAGTAGGGGGTCATGGGAGTAGACAAAGTAGAGGGCCACCAGGGTAGACAAAGTGGAAGGCCACAGGAGTAGACAGAATGGGAAGTAAAGAAAGAAATAAGAGTACATAAAGTGGCAAAAATAGATGAAAGGTCAGATCAGACAGAGGTATATAACAGATCAGACAGGACTATCCAGTTCTAAGGTCTAATTAGCCAGTGTCTTACCTCATTAACCTCCGCACTGTATGATGTCTGTAAGAACACAGGTGCATTGTCATTGACATCCAGGATCAGGATCCGGACTGGGATTGTTATCTGTCACATAAAACAACAAAGTCTGGATCTGTATTAAAGTACCATGAAAGAACAAATATTTTCTAGGATATTTAACTAATAACTTTACACAAAAGACAATGAAAATAAAAAATTACAGTAAAGAAAAAATATATTGATCAAATACAAATGTATTAATCAATTAAATTTTAATTTTAATAGTGGAAAATTAATAGTGTTTTTATGTATAGAGATGTCTTACCTGGACACCTTGTGCAATACCAGAGAGTATTTCACATTTTATTTCAAATTTGATTTCTGTGAATTGCTCTGCATTCAAGGCTTTAATCAGAGTGACGTTTCTACTTCCTGGGTCCAGTCTGACATATTCGTTGCTCCCCTTTTCTTCCAGTTTAATCTCTGTGTCATCACCAACTATATACAGATGTACAAGGGTGGTATCTGAAAGGTTCAAGACATAGTGGTTACAAGATTCCACAGATAAAATACTGCCAGAAGTTTCTTTTAATTGGATACTGATTCCCTGATTCAATGAATATAAAGGTATGATAACTATATAAGGGTTCTCCACGTCCAAAAATTATAGAAAGATGGACAAGCTATAACAAACCTTAAAACTGCATCATTTCTAATGCATTTTGCATTATTTCAAAATATTAAGCACCATTATAGCAGGGGTGCAACCTTTTTGAAAAAAAAATAACCCTGCTATATCAAGTGTAACTTTATGCAACCTAATACAAGTGTATTGATGGCTTCCATTAAAGAAGAGTTAAACTGTTTTAAAGAGTATCAAACAATAGCTTGCAATAGGATTAACAGGATCAGTAAAAATGGCAATAGAAGAAACATAAGATAAAACCCATGACTGAAAATATCCACTGGCAAAGCAATAAACATTCAAGAGCTTGAAAACATTTGAATCACTTACTGACTGGCCAGTTTTCTGGGATATTTTGCACATATATCTGTGTCTGTCCATTTGGGCCACTGCATAGATTCCCTAAAATTAAAAAAAAAGGAGCCGTATACTGATGCTGATTGATTAAGGTACAGTTTAATGGTCTGTTAAAATATTTCCTTGTAGAAACCTGTGAAAACTTGTTGAAAATCTTTTTTTTTGTTTCAAACAAACTTGTTGAAAATCTTTATATTTTTTTCAAACAATATACTACTGCAAGAAAAAAATGAGAACAGGAAAAGAAGACATTCTTTTACAACAATTGGTTCAGCAAAATAAAAAAAATATTCATCTTGATTGGCCAGAAATATTTGAATTGAACATCATATATATATATATATATATATATATATATATATATATATATATATATATATATATATATATATATATATATATATGTTTCTCTACGACAGTGGAATTAGAAATTAGCATGTAACAACACAAAGCCATAATAATATCAGGTCCAATTGATTGTTGTTGAACATATAAACGACTGAGATTTTCATCTTATATTTTGTAGCAAAATGACATGGAATCCACAATTACTTAATTTCCTTAAACCAAAATGTAGCTTAATTCTATACCCATCCAACAGCAGTATACATTATATATATTTTTAAAAATCTAAGAATACATCACAAGTACATTTAAACATAAATATTGATACAGTTACGATGTAATACAAACCAGCTGGTAAATATGGATACTGCTATACCACTAAAATTAAAAATCCACTATTTTCTTATGAAATGTGCACTAGGACCATTTTTCCTTAGGCTTAGAGAAAATAACAGATTCCCATCAACCATACCACTTTATCCAAATCCATTATCATCTTACTAATGAATTATAACCAGACAACTTTCATATGAGTAATATAACACAATGTCTCAAGACCATCACTATTCAGGCCTCTAATTCTATTTTACACATCTGTAACCCATAGTATAATCCAGCATCCACACCGATACACCATGTCTACAGAACCTATAGTGTGACATCAGAACCACGTTTGAACATGCAAAATATTTGTATTCTATATTCAGCTACAAATTTATATGTGTGTTTATAAAAACAGGCAAAAAAGGAACATCTTACCGGGAACCGTTTGTCCTAGATCAGGTAAAAATTGACATTATTACATGAAGCTAAGTTGTTTTAAAAAATACATAAAAAAATTGCAAAATCATACTTAAATAGTAATAAATACTTGCTAACGACTGAATTAATTTCCTTTTTTATTAAATGGGCGCTCTAACATTAAGTTTAATTTGACCAAAAAATCAGTGAATTTGCGGGAGAAAATCGGTCCTCTTTGAGAAGAAAGTGAAAAAGATCTGTCAAATTGTCGAGCTTCTACAGTGTTAAGTTTTAATGCATACGACATGGAAACCTGTTTTTGCTTGGTTTAGAAACCTGGCAGCGTGAAGCTCAAGGAAACCTTTTACGGAAACCTCAAAGCTGGATGTTACTCCGGTAATCTTACAACCATTGAAGGTAAAGGCTTCCCTCACGCGTTTGTGCCAGGTCGGTGCATGTTTTTTTACATATCATTTATCGTGTGTTACATCTCTTACAAAAGTGTTATAATATATCCTATGTGTTCGAATGATCTTCATCGGTCAATTGATTAAGTTTTGTACTCCAAGGACACGAATTCATTGTGACTACATGCATTCATCTTAGCCATGAAGTCCTTCACATAGTGTTAAGCAGCAAAACTTGCGCATACCAGTCGTCATTTCAATTCGTATGCGCCACAGCACAGAACGTAGCCATGCTGCTTTCGCCGTAATAATCCAGGTTGGTTTTATAATATACATTGTAAATCTAACCGTGACACTGCCTGCGATCACAGATTACCGTCTAATCCGCGCCAATCATCCTGCTACATCAAAGGTAACAGCCCAACTACCGTGATATTGCATGTCGTGTGAATGCAAGCAAACCTCAATGGTTCTGGTCTATAAAATGGACTGGAAACTATACCCGGTTCACCTAACCCGACTTCTAAAGAATGAGTAAGACCACAGTAAATTTTATAACACGATAAAACGTGTGCCTACATATATGTTCCGAAAGCTTGTACATGTAAAATATATCAATTATGTGAGCCATTTTGGTGTCAGTGCAAACGTATACCTTGAGATTTACTCTCAGAAAGTGACCGCGCAGAAAACGCACGTACTTGACGACTTCTAATGGTCCGGCATTTCAGGCGAAAGAGAAAAAAGGCCACCCCATATTTATCTGTTCACACAATGCTTGTATCTCCATATCATTGGGCAGTTTATTGTTGCGTATTTCTATAATATGGTGCCTGTTTTATCATTATACATACTCTCTCGTATTTTGAACTGTCTCGTCTGGATTAATCAGTTTCACAAAATGCCGGTTTTTTAAACGGTAGAGTAAACGGTACGGTAAACCACCCGAGGTTTCAAAGTCCGGCTTATTCAGAAGTTACGAGAAAGGTGGGCTGATTTCGTACGGTATTTATTTAATCGCATTTTTTAAATGATTTTATCGTGTATATGTTAAGGTATCGTTCGTTCAGTTTATTATACATTAATGACTCATCAATTATAAATGCATGCACATGTACTGAAGTATGTAGAAATATTTCTCTTTATGCATCAATAATATATATGTATATTCTACCTGGACAGTTATTGATTACTTCAATGTAAGCCACATAAATTCATCCACTGTAACCTCTCCGTTACAACAGAGCTACAATGAACTCAGTGTCTAAATTGGGAGGTCAACAGTGATAAAATGTATATGCAAACTCCTTTTTGGAGTTTCTTTGATTGTACCTTCGATGAAATTTATTGTTTGGAAAAAACATGCAAACTGTTTATATTCTATATATCAAGCTACAAAATTATATGTGTTTACAAAACAAGACAAAATAATAATCTTACCGGGAACCGTTTGTCCTGGATCAGGGATAAAGTCACATAATTAAACGGAGCTGGTTTAATAAGATGCAAATTACATGGAAAAACTCACTCCTTAAACTGCAATAACTTACGTTTATATTCTTTTCTCTTTATTCAGTGAATGCTTTGAAGTGAAATAAACAGGGCTTTGTCTGACTATAAAAGCAGAGGTCGTCTAATGGGGAAAATCATGGTAATGTTCCATTTACCTCTGAAAAGTAATTAATTTGTTATACCACCCTAACACACATATTTTTGTTTTTGAGAAACTTGTCTGCTACAACTAAACTACCACTGTCCGCATTGGGCGATCATATATATAATAAATAATGTATAATAGCATCAACCATTTAAAGTTTTTTTAGTTTAACCATTATGCGATATTTGTTATATGATAACCGAGTCACAGTTGCGCATATGTCTGTCGCTAATACTCACCTTGCGAGGAGGCAATGGTTAGACAAAGAAAAAATTGCCACAGCCACAGAAAATTCCTTTCAAATGTTGCCATGGTGACCAGAAATTACAAAAACCCTCCAGTAAATGTCAGCTGTCCTGGGTCATTTTCGCAATCTGAAAATATAAATGTGATATAAATATATATGTGGTTTAATGAGGCAAGTATACACATAATGATAAAAAACGTATATACTTCACTTTGTTTTAATGTAACGTAAATGTGAATTTAAATGCACTAACATTTAACTGCTTATAAACAACGTGATTGTGACCACAGACCCGTATGATAATTTGCAAGTGGTAGTAATCGAAAGATTGTAGGCCTACAGGATAGTCTGTTTTTTTTATACTTGTATTAGAAAAAGTAACGTGAAATAACTATATAACAATTATATCAAAATGTTAGAAACTGCAATATTGAAAGTAAGAAGAACTTTGGCAAAGCAGTAACAGAGCCATTATTATATATTTTACAAGCATTCTTGATGCCGCTGAAGGCGTGGGCAGGTAGGTAGCTTTTGTTCAGTGACCATCAGTCGTGTTTAGACAGAATGCCGAGACGTTACCTCAAAATAAAACTGAAATATGGCTGAACATTTTACAAAACAAAATCATGCAGTCTGTTATCAACCTGTGCAGTAGGCCTACTCAATAAAAAGAATAATAATCTGCTAGAATGCCGCATATATACATATTTCTTTGCATCTTCCTCCTGCAAGCAAAGAAGACGTTTGGAAAGTCTGTCGAAATGCGAACAAATGTAGTTTTTATTGGTTGATTTTCAGGGTAAATATCCATGTTTAGCCCTGATGTTTCAAGGCGATTTATGAAGTCTGGGAAATTGTAGTAGACGTACACATGCTTGAGAATTAGGCATGTTCCTCCAGGTGATGTGGTACAAAGAAGTGTTATACTTTTGCTGAACTGAAGAACTCTATGGACAACTGGCAGATGTTAAAATCATTAATAATTAAAGTTAAATAAAAAGCAGAGTTCCGTCTGAATCAACACTAAGTAACATAGTTGTAACAGCTTTTATTAATGTGTCTCTTTATCTGTGGCTGATAACGGTTGGAAGAAACATATATGTCTTTATTTGCTATATATATACACAATTGTATGCAAAGGACCAATGTTATGTATGCTTGATTCCTGAGATGAAAATGAAAAATGAAAATCCTCACGGTTAACTTTTGCTTAGCGAAGAGTACAATACATATTTTTACTCAATGATCACGTAAAGCTATATTCGTGTTAATGAACATCTTCCATTCTTAAATGTAATTGTCACTCGTGTTTTACATAGCTTTGCGTGCATGTATGTACGCTGCAGATATCAAACCCTACATTTCTTAAGAATGTAATATGCTGAATATGATATATGTTATTATCTGTTGAGTAATTTAGAGGTTGCAGAATTCACGGCATGAAGGCACGCCAACATGAGGAACTTATGGCGCCAGTGTTTGTTAATTCACAATATCAACTATTATTTACATATTTTTTTTTTCTGGTCGGTGTTTTCCGTGTATCAGCGTGTATTTCATGGTGAAACGTCACTCAGTGTTAAAGTTATGAAAAACTAAAAATCTTAATTCTAAGGAATGCAAGTCTCCGCCATATAGGATGTCCCTATTGTTGAATGCTCCCAAACTGTGTATGCATTGACATATTCGGCCCATGTTCCCAGGTTCATTCGTGCGTTAGTGACTGCACATCTGTGATTATTCCTTGATGATGTTTCCGAGTCCGGATCATGTTTCGGATTAACACCAAAATCTAATCGATTCTTCATTGGCCCATTCCCGAAATGCTCTGAATATTTCACTAGACTCTTTGGAGTTATGTTGTGAACAAATACATACATAACACACACACACACATAAAAGCACATACGAACGGGATGAACGCAAGGAAAAATCCTGAACGATTGGCCATCAATCCGACAGCCAAGGTGAGTAAAATACCCTCTTCATCACCTTGCCCCCGGCGCATTGCTCCCGTTACAAAGGGCGGTCCTTTGTAATTACGACAAACGCGGGGTCACACGGAGAAAGATGTCTTAATGACAGGCACATACCGTTTACCTTGGCCTTAACTCTAAAATGGCAAAACCTATGTAGTTGCCTTCTCTATATACAGGCAGTTCTGATCGTGTTCACGGGGCATGCAAACCTTATTACATGCTGAACGTGAGAGCCCATGGGGTGGAGTGACATACATTCTTATTAAAAACCTGGGTTCAACGACTGAAAGGCCCCAAGACGTGTGTTGAGAAAGCCCGGGTGGACATGAAATGCCCGTGGCGTGAATCAGTTATATGGTAGGATGTCTCCCACCTGGTAAATCACTAGGTCTGGCTAATAACCATCGCCGCCTTCCCACTGGGGCACTGTCCGCTGTTACTCACTTAACGGCGGAAATAACCTAATTTTTATAGATTGTATCACCGCAAAATACCCTTGTAATGATCAATTGTATTGAATTCAGCAGCCCATGTAATAAGTAAATGTTATGGAATTCAGCTGATTTTAGTTCTTATATTATGGTGTATATAGATTTAGAATTTGTTTATTTCTTTAAATTTAATTGACGAAATACTTTACAGTCATACAATATATATATATATTTCAAACTAAAAAATACAGTTTAAGTAGCAACCTTTCTTTAAAATTTCAGTACTAAATTAAATATTCTGTTAACTTGGGAAGAAACCATATTCCTGAACTGGAGGATACTGGCATTGATACATAAACGTATCTGTACTTAGGGTCCACAAGACCGTCTTGTTGTTGGCCCACTAACAATGGAGAAGCAGACGTTTTTGTACACATCTATCATATATGTAGCCAGGGCGCTAAGGCCAACACTTCCACCCGCCGGTACGCGACACTGAAAGTTCACCATGTATACTCCAACTAATGTTGACACACCAGCTCAATCTGTACGCTCACAATAAACTGTCAATATTTAACTAATGCGATCTTGAGAATCCTAATCTGTGACAAAACACTGCTTTGTGCGTCCATTGCCGCATCATTTAGTCCATACACATGCACCTCCAGAATATCTTCACCCGGCGTGACGCCAACTCCAGGCATCCATGGACAGCCATGATTTACAATCATCATGGTTTGCAAAAAGCATATCATCTATACTTTAATTTTCATATTGTACAAAAAGAAACAGAGACAGTATCAAGAAGTTACATTCCTATCTTTCTCAACAGGTTTCTATTTCAAAAGACAAATATGTATAAGTGGACGTCATGACGCGCAGACATTGTAAAATATCCACGCATGCATGTGAACATTGTACTTTTTAGATTCACCCTTGCTTAATATAGTGTACTTGTACATACGTATCTTTCGAATACATAAAACTAAGTTTCCTGACGCTAAAAATCTTTAAGTTAACATGATGTTCCACCAAGATCGGTGCAAGCTTTCTTTTAGCACCGTAGTCTATATTTCACCAAACAAGATATTTCCTTTCTGCATATAAAGTCTAATCTTCGTCTGTAAGGATATGATTTCCCTACATCGTAAATATTACCATCTACAAAATGGACATGTTCAAATTTCTGAATAATACAATTCTTTATTTAAACGATGAATCGATGATGTCTGTATGTACGTTCAGTAGAAACCAGTCCGTCTCTAATATATCAGTATATCACAATGTAACTATATCATGATGTTTGCTCATATATTTACTATAGCTCCATTTGTTTTTGTTTATTCTTTACTAAAGGAGGCCTAAATGCTGCTTTCTGTAAAAATAAATATGCTTAAATATGTGGAGACCCTCGTGACTTCCAAAATGAATCGGAAACTTCAAATTACCTAATCACCTTAAAATTTTCTCATCCGTTGCCGTTTTTTTTTCTCTCAGAAGAAAGAAGAATATTACTATATATATATATAAATATATATATATATATATATATATATATATATATATAAATTCTTTGAAGGGAAATGAAGAATTTCCATTTGTGCTAAATCACCTGAGAATTGCAACTGTTATACGTGTAATTCAAGATACACATTCCTTCCAACGCAGCTGATAGTCTTATTGATGTCATCGCTGCAGGGCGTTACAGAAACTGCTAATATTTCAAAGGAAAGTTAGAACACACATTCTAGGCAAAATGTCATACATTAATGCCAAGATGTTATACATCCATTATAAGTCATTTAGACGCGGTGTGTATAAAAAAAGAACAAATTTGTTACCGTCTGACTGCAGATGAACTACATACAATTGTCATACTGACACGGATAATATCTTTGGTAAGATTTGTGTCTCCGTTGTCACGAAGCAAGATCATTTTGTTCACGGTTAAAAAAGAAATCAGCATATATCATAATAATGTGGACACGAGAAAAATACTATAATTATCATGATATATTTATAACCTTGAAAAGTAAACTTACAGCATGGAAAAAACTTACAGTCACGGCCTTTCACTTGTTCGCCCACATCTTGGGCTTCCTGAACTAACATGTATGTAAAATTGCTGAGCTATAGGTATTCAATAGTTGCTATATTTCCTCCCCTACCCTAAAAGATTTAACACAGAAAATTTATGTAGAAGTATACTTGTTACGGTTCTCTATGGATGAAAAAGTGTCGGGCGTCGCCCTGGCTTGACTCTTGATCGCCAGCATGTCCCCTCTTGAGAAAATCTTCCCTGCCAAATGGTTAATCTTAGCGCACGTGCTGCATACAGCGGGGACATCGAGTGGTGCTCCTCCGCTGCGTGGGACGATGTCCTTGTATATTGCCTAAATTCGCTACATAAGTTGTGACACGACTCTTAGTAAAGCTATATATACCGCACTGTCGTATAGTAAATCTTAAGATTTCAATAAAATCTTTTTGTTCTTCTATTTTTATAAGGGATTGCCAGAACTCTGTGATGTCACGAGAACTAGTTCTCATTTGTGTGTTCCTTATGAGAACCTGTTATTGGTAAGTTATACAGATGATGTCATAACGATGTACATTCGACACAGTGTATATTTTTCTTTAGTATATATAGAAACCATCCAATTATATTTAGATCAAATTAAAATCTCAATTTCCATCGCCCATATTCCAATTACGTTATATATTTCTTGTCCACATATAAATTGAGAAAGCAGGCTTTTTTTCTTTATTGTATACAGAAATGAGAAACTTTCTTAAATTTTGAGAATGTAATCAAAGTGCCCCCAGAATCTGACAGTAAAAAAGAAGCTATATCCCATGCGGTCTTTTCCTGGTTCTTACAATTGTTTCAAAGCAGAAACTGATAGATGAGAGGGTGACTGATATGATTAATGGTATGACTGATACCAGTAGTTCCTCAACAGTATTTCATGTTCCACGACCGAAAGAAAATAACAACCGATTATCGATTATTAATCAATTATGTCTATGTACATTCTATATCCGTAAAATTTGCCAATATAAGTCAGTGTAAAAATAAAGACGCGATTAATCACGGATTCATAGAAACCATACACGTTGTGAGGGGTCATCCAATTTGTGCTGTAACAATTATATTTTAATTGTAACGGTAGTCAGCTGGTCGATTTTAAACTGGTACGAATAACAGATTGCATGTTTACGGTCAAGTTAACATTCGTCATGGTTACATTTCCTCTCTGCTCGAAGTTCAGTTTTAATTGTTCGCTATTCATATTTCTAGACAATAACCGTCTTTGCGTACAAAATCATTTATTGTCAATGCTACAGATATGCAACCAATTTAATCGATTATGTACAAAAAGACCAATCATCAATGTTATCGATGATTCGGCACACCACTAGTGTTTGGGGATAAATATCGTGCGTATATGTGTAGTGAAAATGGCAGTTGAATAAAAGTCCATTGCGTTGGTGTCCAACCTGAGATACTTTCATAATTGCCACTGTAGAGAGAGAGAGAGAGAGAGAGAGAGAGAGAGAGAGAGGCGCTCCTCCTGGATCTCCCTCACATCTGGGTGAAGTGATGTTTATCCGTAACCCATCCTCTTGTCAGAACATGTATATGTTAAAAGTGGGTTGAGTGAATCCACGAGTCTCGTCAGATATGGTTTGTATGAACAATCGGCGCCCGCTTCGCATGGCCGGGTCACCACGCCCCGTCGCCTTCCTTGTTGACAGTATATACAGAGACCTGAGGATACGGTGCTCGTCGGACCATCAAATGTTTATCTATCAAATCGCAGTCAGTCACGCATGAATCTATGTTTGTGTCAATATTTAAGCAGAAGAAACTCCGTATTGGTTATAGTAAAAACTTATTTAACACCACATATATATGTAAATATATATATATATATATATATATATATATATATATATATATATATATATATATATTAGTCATTATAGGTAGACCAATCTCCTTTTAAACTAAGCAATGGGGGACCGCTAATCACCATCTGTGGTTACCCCAATATCTCAACAATTTTATAATGATTAAACACTGAAAATTATTCGATTTGCCATTAGCAACCATTATTTCTAGATAAGAATGAAATTTTTTTCACATGTTAAAGACCAATTTATTCCCTTAGAGCTTCATTTTCCCATTAGAACTTTACAAATTATGGCGCTAAAGCCTGAAATAAAGGATGGTCCCCTTAATACTGTCAGTAGTGTTATATATATACATATCTTATCTGCTGCTTCTTTCCGTAATGAGTCGCCAATAATATCCGCGTCTTGGCTTGGTCACCATGTATTTATGTGTGATTATATATATATATATATATATATATATATATATATATATATATATATATATATATATATATATATATAGGAGAGTCATCTCTGCACTCTCGTCTATCACTGTAACACCCCACCCCACCCTTTGATTGTATTTAAACACTATAGTGACCTAGCTTAATGCGAACACACTAAAATTGGCAAATATAGTTTATACCATGCAGCTTGAAGGATTATTTGACATGGTCAAGCAAAACATGTTCCAGATATCTAGAGGGGTCATTCATTGCATGCACATGGACAAAACATTATCTGAACACCAAGATCACGTCATCATGTAAGGGTTACAGAATTATACATGTTAATATATAGGCTCTCTAGAGAACAAAAATGAATATTATGAAACAGCGCTTTTTAACAGCACACAGGGGCGGATACGGGAACTCAGAAAGGGGGGGGGGGGGGGGGGTCAACACCTTGGCAGGTGTAAACCATGTGCATAACTGTCACATACAAAAATGCAAGGACAAAAGCAGAGTGAGAAGCAAAACTAATAAATTCGGTATTAAGCGTGTGTTATTCTATTTCAATTTAAGAATAAAATGAAGGGCGCGCGGCCCCCTGCCTCTCTCCTCTAAGTCCGTCCCTGGATGGCGCGCACATCCGATAGCACTGCTTATTCCTGCGTCTGTATAATGTTCCGATAAAAATGAAAAAGTAATCAAGCTTTCCTTGAATTAAAAGAAAACAAGACCAATTACCAATTTTTCAGCAAGATGAAACGAAATCATCAGTTACTATATTAATATATGTATCTTGCACTAAGAGGAATGTACATAGAGATAGTAAAACAAACAGATATACATTCAAATACGTAGTTCCTCCTGTCGAACGCATTTATAGGGAGTTACGTTTTGACATGAAAATACACCAGCTATCTTAGCCTACAAAAGATGACCTTGTTACGTGCTCCCTATAAGACCTACATCGGGAATATCGCCAAAACCCCGTAACTTAGCAGCAAATCTTACTCTAGCGTGACACTAAGCCCAGTACATGATAGTCCACAAACATGAAGGAAGGGAAATTACATCGCTTGTCCAAATACCCATGCTATCTACTAGCACTAATTGTTTTGAGAAAAGAAATTTCAGTATTTTTAAATCTGATGGATGCCGCTCTTTCGATTGTGTCTGCATGTGAAGTAATTTGAAGATATTGTTCATATGAAATATATGCAAACTATATAATATCGTGATATTCTTCACTAAACAGCCATATTAGGTTTACTCAGACGTGTTCGTTTGTATACTCCTTTCAGCACAATTACGTGCTATCTTTGACACCACGCTTCCCGCTGCATGCATCGGTTTACTTAATATGAATTCTAATATATGCATAAACATGCAGGTAGACTTTTGACCAACATGCGTGCACGCACGCAGTTGAACCGGCCATACACATACACAAAATCAATCAATATACATACATTTATTAGCACACACAATGTTTAACCACCAATATATATGCATACATGTACACGCATCAAGTTTGTGACCAATGATTTATACGCATGCATGCAGTGTACTGGCCGATATGCAGCATGCGGATTTTCAACTGATATATAAAGATGCATTCTCACAATGCAGCGACCAAAATACATGCATGTCGATTATACAAACAAAATTTCATGCCTGCATGTATACAGTATCGAACGTGAACATTTTCTCGGATGATTCCATGTTTGTTTCTCATGCATACGCGCAATTATTCCCATGCAGCAAGGCCTGTGTGTGTATGTTTTGTGTTTCGTGTGAATTACCACGGGCGGGTATACTACGACATAGTTGATCGTTTGTAAATGTTTTCAGTATGCAGTGTGTCTACACAGTTAGCCGTGTGGGGTTAGAAGGTAGAGTAACACAGGCCTAGTTTGCCGTTTGTACACAGCCATGAATGTGGAACGTTCCGGGGCCGTTTGCTTTTCGGATGTTCCGTGTACCGTTTATCGTTGGTACATACACGGATTTACTGTAATAACAGACGGCTTTGCGGTGCCACGTCGGTCAGACAGTATGGATTTTTAAAATGGCTTAGCTATAAGTGTTGCACAGATATCAAACGTGCGTACTGGTATTACTGCACAGGGAAAGCTAAAGACATTCAGAGTCATATGTGTTCCTTGGTTATTCGATTCATTTTTATATAAACACAACAATCTGGAGTTATAACTAATATAGCCACATATGTTATGGTAAAAAATGATATTAACGACGGATACACATATATGCTATAAATAATAATATGTAAAAAAGCCAAAGAATATTGCTTAAGTTCGGTAATATTTGTCAAATGAACGTTATCAACTTACTATCGAATTCCAACTATTTTTTTCTTAAAATTTGATTTCACATTAAACCCAACACCAACACATCATCATTTTTATTACGACATCTCATTTTAAGAAAAAAATCGCAATAACATACTCTTTGTAAATATTGTAAAATGTCTCTTGGTTACTCTTTCTTTAAACATATGTGACGTATAAGACACTTTTTTTTCCGGCGTAAAAGGGGCGGTTAGAAATAATCTTTGGCGCGTTTACTTTCTATGAATGACATTTCAACTGTTGTGTCATAACCGGTTGTGACGAACTGAGAGTCAAACCTAAACCCATATCCAATAACCTTGTATTTAATCTGACACGGCAGTTCTTTTTACATTTAACGGTCTAAATGAAAGGAATGTAATTGGTACTCCAAATAATTAATTAGTGGTATAGTCAGTCAAACGATTAAGCCGCACGATACATACATACCTCCTTGTGTGTATGTGTGCGTGTGAGGATGTATTTGTTTAATTGGGTTTCTTAGCAGTCAATACCTATATATACAAATCACACATAGAAACATAAACACAATGTACACGTTATCACTGACATCAAATTCACATTACGACGTAAATAAAAATATTCTGACATGTCATAATCTGTGCCAGGGTCTAATTCACCAGTACATGAAGTATATACGTAGTGTCGAGTCATTTAGCTTAATTATGACATATCACACGATAAAGCAAGAACACGGTGCATGTCAAATGACACCTGATAAAGAAGGCAACGAAACCAGACCTGCAGCCATGTGACAGCCGTTCCCACGACACCACGCGCCCCGAACAAATCCAAGAATGAATATGTATAACGTAGGCCTAATATGAATTCCAAACTGTTAAACATGAAGTACCTGACAAACAGAGTAACTGGATATTTGGCTGCGCAGGCTGGTATTTTCCTACTCAAATGATCCCTCATACACATGCATTATCGTGTCGCTTTCGACTACATTCCCGCGGCCCAATAAGGCGGTACTGAAATTCAGGAAAAAGCACGCGGTCTGATCATTAGTCTTCCACGCGGTGTTAACTGGCAGGGGAAGGGTGATGTCAGGGACTTCATATCATCGGCGAGGTGTACCTGTCTACCTGTCTTATATTTATATATATATATATATATATATATATATATATATATATATACATATATATATATATAGCATGGTCTATATCATTAAGCCTCAACTTAAGTACATGTAATTATCTATATATCGTCTGTAGGTATACATAAAAACGAAGGTTTAGAACATAAAAAGCGCGACTCCATTACAAACAGGTGCAAACAGTGAGGCGCAAATACCACAAGACACACACATGCACACACACATATATATGGGTGCTTTTTTAGTTATCAGTCATTGCATTTTTGCAGCATAACTTTTCAAAAAGGTTTTACAATTTAGAAGGAGGAAACTCACCCCAATTATCTTCGCGCCTCGCTTCTTTACCGCTTTGTGCCTCGCTTATATATGCCCCCCCCCCGTTCTATACGTTCAATTTATTATCCGTGTACTGTATAGCTCTGTATCTTTATTTCGCCTGGGCAAAACTGAAATTACTTTGTGTCCATATTAAGGATTAAATAAAAAATGTTTGTGAGTAAAAACGCAATCATATCAAGAAGATCCTCTGTCTGTCCCTGCTGAATATCACATTAGAGCCAGGATCAATTTAGGAAATATCCATGCATATTTAAAACCCGCATATATATGAAATCAGAACTTTTTTTTCTTGGGCGGGTTTGAAATTACTTTTATGTCCAAGTTAAACAAATCTATAAAATCCCGAACAGGTATGAATTAAAAGTGCAACCACATCAAAAACATGAGGATTAAATAATACATAATAATCTCAATCTGGAGTAAGCGAAATCAAAATTACAAATGCAAATGTTATATCCAGTCGTTTTCTTCTACCAAATATAATTGTCTGACTGTTTACATTTGTGACAGGTCTAATCAATCTCTCCTTGTATATAAGTCAGATGTTATTGACTTATTGGCGGACGTCCTTTATGAGTTTACTCTAGATACGTGACGGTCTTGTCGAGCGGAATATGACTGTGTATGAAGACCAGCGTCTGCATGGCGGTGTTATCGACCAGCACGTCCCGCACGCACCGTGACAGCTTGCCTGGGTAGAACGACCGCACGTTTAGAAGAATACACACAGTGATGTTAAAATCAATATATTATTAAAACCATTGATTGCAGATGCGTTTTCTATTTATAATTCTGCCATCGCGAGAAATTATTTAGAGTTATGCTTGCTGTGGGTTCATTTTATGAACTGCCCCTGAAACAGAAAGGGCTTCAGTATTCACATGATTACATGCGTTTCCATATCACAGAATATTATTTTTATCAATAACATTTACGTCTTAATACTGTATTTTATAAATACTGACTAATAATAATAATAATAAAAATAATAATAATAATAATAATTATTATTATTATTATTATTATTTTTATTAGTAGTAGTAGTAGTAGTATCATTATTATTATGTTATTTATGTAAATCTCCCCTATAGCGGTAGTTTATCACCCTGCATGGATGTTGGCATAGTAGTGGCATATATATATATATATATATATATATATATATATATATATATATATATATATATATATATATATAATTGCTTTATGTACAAACCCTTTTAGTGAAGAATCGAATTCCGTATCAAGCTCCTCTACTGGCAGCACTTTGTGCACCGCCTGACCCCCGTACATCTGTTGTTATGTTCATTCATTTGAGACAGTGACATCATTTGGTAACCGGTTTGTTCAGCTGTCAGTTAAAATCGTTGTGATATGGCGAAGTTCAATATGTCTAGCAACAACTCAGCACAGGTCTCTACGACTGCTTTATAGCGTATACCAATATATATATACCCAGCTAATTCAAAGATTTTCACCACGGATATATGTAAATGTTCACTGGATATAATAGAGCATCGTATATATCTGTGTATGTGTGTGTGTGTGTGTGTGAGATCACTCCCGCGTTATAGTTTTCTCGCTTTTTAATATATAATTATAATATCACAGTGCAATATTGCAAGCTTGCTATACAGGTGCCCATCTTAAGTTTAGGAGGTGGGAAATTAATTTTCACCAATTTTATCTCTTGGAGTAAAATACAGGAAATGTACAGACTCAGTGACGGATCCGAAATTTGCCTGACCAGGAAACAAACATGACATCAGTGCAAGGGAATGTTTACACTAGGAAACATCTTCAATTAATTATTAGTCTACGAATCTATGACGGAAAGTTCCCTAACTGTTGATGGATTGCAGGTATATACTTTATAGATAACAGAATACCTAGGCCTACATCGATATACTTTTATTACCAACCCAGAGTTGTACGCGAACGCTAACACTGTTGATTTATTACCAACGTCGTTAAGGAATTTATTACAATATAGCCAGGGCACACAATACAGGCAATATGTGGTCAGATGTCGGAGCACTCTCTATATAATGATCCGATGACAAATCTTGAGGCGAAATGTCTTTATCAATACTCCGCCCTGTTCGAGAAAATTCGTCTAAATGCAGGCCACGTGACATGAGGCACGAAACAACAGATTTAAGACGGAAAATTCCATCTTGCGGCATCAGACTATTAGTCTTTTTTGCGAGCGGCAGATTAGTATGACGCAAGTATGTGTTGGTGAAACCAATATTATAATTTATAAATTAAATAAACACCGTTCATATATTATGCATATAGATAATATGTTGAAAGTTACAAAAGTTCAAACGTCGAAACCCCGAAACAAAGATGCTAGAAAAACATGTTTTACTCCGAAAGATGCCAAAAGAGATGCCCGTATACTAGAAGGAGGGATATGGTAAGATATATTATGTGTGTGTGTGTGTGTGTGTGTGTGTGTGATCTGGTTAATTGGTAGGTCTGGGCTAATTTGATTTGACAGAAACTTTACATGTGTGTAGGCTATTGAAATAACAAGATAATAATAATTTCCCCTGCAGAATCCTATAAGTTGCCCCGTCCTCCAAGTTGTGTTGTCCTAAAGGGATGGTGTGTTTCTTCCCCGAAAAGACCCAAAGAATCATCTACCAAATTATACATAATCACATATTCATATATGTATTGAAGTATATAGACTACTCACCAAGTCGTGCACGTCAAACACGTTAGCTGTTGGCGGCCCGTGTATACCCTAAGATATATATATATACACTTCGGGGATAAAAATTGGTTCAGCAAAGGCAGCTTCTTCTGTCCTCAGCTAAAAATCCACTTCCGTGAAAGTGAACATTCACAAAGTTGGTGACATCGGGGGCGAGTACAGTCACCACCCTACGACGCCTTGCGTGAGTGTCCCCTCCTGGTTGTCTACACCTTGCCGGGGGACTTTGCAAAGTCGTATCGAAATCTGGCGCCAGCGAGGTAACAGTTATCCCCGATGATAAGGGTTGTTGGATTGTTTAATTTTTCTGATGACGACTCATGATTACCCCTACCTGCAGGTCAGAACGTAGCCCCTGATCAGGACAGGGTCCCCGAGTCCCTCCATGCTTTGTAAACCGTGAGAAATTTACGCCCAGTTGTCAATGGAGTTCCTCACCCAAAACAAATTATACAGTCAGCCGTGCGAGATTCACGTCTACATATTATTGTGGCGGCGCTATATGTATTTCTAAAGTAAACGTCAAACACTCGGCCGTGGAAAGCGAGGGCACTGCTAAACTTATCAGGCCGGAACCGCAACGATCACACACTGCTGGTATAAACTCAATGTAAATGTAAGCTCAGCGTATATACATGTTTTCGTCTCCCGCGCTTTCACTCCGTATCACCCGACACCATCGGTACCACTCACTATACCTTTGACGACGAATGCGCCTAATTCCTCTGGCCTATAAAACCCGACCAAATATTTCACGCAGTTCCCGGCCAGCCTGTCTTCACTACCAAACGTTCTGGTTGCTTACAAACTGCTAACACTTACATATCCTGCACGACCAGTGACAAATCGCTGATCAATATTCAATGCACGTGGCAGCCTCTCTGCGCGTCAAGCATGCAATCAACATCTGTATTTTACAAACCCGCTAATGACTACTTATTTACATATTACAGAAAGCTTTTCACATCAACCAGTCTATGCATAATGAGTTCTATCTTGTGCAAAGACAGAAAATGAGGGCAACTTTCGCTTTTCGCTTTGCGATGGACAACGGCTTGTCAGTCTTTTTGAATCTATATGGCTAAACAGGTAATTCAGTTTATACAAGGGATTCGTTATCGATTAGGTGCAGGCCAATAAAACACGATCGGTTATGCACGAATATACATAATATGAATTAATAAACAACTTAAACAAGGACCCAAGGACTTAATGCTCAGCTGGTAAGAGTATGAAAACACTGAGAAGAGCTAAGATCATTCTATCCAAACTACTTGGAATATAATGATTAATATGAAACCTGTAGACTTTCTGAAAGGAAAAGAAAACATGTATAATCAATCTGAGAAAACCAGGTATAATCAATCTGAGAAAACCAGGTATAATCAATTTGAGACAACCAGGTATAATCCATTTGAGAAAACCAGGTATAATCAATCTGAGAAAACCAGGTAAAATCAATCTGAGAAAACCAGGTATAATGAATTTGAGACAACCCCGGTATAATCAATTTGAGAAAACCAGTTATAATCATTCTGTGAAAACCAGGTAAAATAAATCTGAGAAAACCAGGTGAAATCAATCTGAGAAAACCAGGTATAATCAATCTGAAAAAAAAAACAGGTATAACTTATGTTATTTTGAACAAGGCCTACAGGCCTAATGCGAACCTGTAAAATCGTGTATACACCAGGTATAATGATTCAACGCTGGATCATTACTTTTCAAGTAGGCCTACATGTGTAACATTTATATGAACAATGCAAGTACTACACATTTTGTACAAGAAACATTTACAGAAACACCACTGATGAAATACTGGCATGGGTGCACACAACACAAAAATGATTGTAGGTGACGCCACCAGTCTTGTATACGACAAAGCTATCCAATATGTATAAATATGCGCAATTTCGGGCTCATATATCAATCCCTCCCGAGAAATAAGCAAACACATACACTGTGCAAAAGTCATTTTAGGTGGCGCCTCCAGTCTTGTGAACGAGAAAGCCATTCAAGATGCATGCACAGGTCAAAGTATCAGGCCAATATATCAAACTTCTATCGAGTTAGATACACAGGGCTGACCAGGCTTATGTGAGGAAAGCAGCTGCCCCTAGTGAACCGGAAGGAATTGCTCTCTGCAGCTACTGCACTGAGTGAACTCTTGACCTGCATCTGGCTGCACTGAGTGAGCTCTTGATCTGTACCTGGCTGCATTGCGCGAACTCTTGACCTGTTGCATTTCTGTGAAATATTGAACCATTTGGCTGAATGAATTCGGATAAGAAGATTTTCAAAGTTTTTTTAGTTTTTTTTTTCTCTGTGAAATGTAAGTAAATGCAGATGGCGCCACAAAACGCTCAATCCCACGATATTTTATATGTTATAGATTTTTGTATAGATTTTTGGAATGCTAGCTCCTGCTATTCCTGAGAAATATGGGTTAATGTACTTATGACCGGTGACCCTCGTACAGAAAAGGTTGATGCAGGTGCCGCCACCAATACCTCAAATTCATATATGAGTCATGTGACCAAGATTTGCATGAAATTTGTTGAAGATAACTCCAGCCGTTTCTGATATTGTACATTTAGGATCCTTTTTTTGGCTAAATGACTAAGTTAAGCTTCCTGTAACTCGGTCAAAATTCACCGAACTGGAACCATTCGTACAAAATTGAGACAGACTGTTTCAGAGATTATTCCTTTGAAATATTGAACCAATTGGCTGGAAAGTATCGGAGAAGAAGATTTTTATTTTTTTCACGTTTTTCCCTATAAAATCTAAGTAAATGCAGGTAGCAAAAAAAAAAGTAATCCTGTAGAGTGTTTTTAGATGACCATTTTTTTGCATAATATTTGGTGATGATAGCTCCTGGCGATTTTGAGATAGTATGGGTTAACGTACAGTCGCCGGACGACGCAACACCATCGCATAAGCTCACAGGTTCGCTAACAATTTTACATTTTGTGTCAAAACTGCTATCTTGGCATTTCACAAATACATGTATAACCGCGGTAACCGTGGGTTGATCTTCTTTATGCGGTCTTTTATGTTGACGGAGATATTGTCAGAGAGATGTTTTCACACTTTTCAGATGATATCATAAAAAATGAATTAGGACTTAAGCAGGCTGAACACTCTTCCATGAATGCTAATTAAAATTAACGCATACCCCCCCCCCCCCCCCGGGAAAATCGTGACAAATATCGGTGGCGCCACTGATATAACCATAAAGGTCGCATACTTTCACCTAGATATCTATACCTAAAACTATAGTAGAAATCCTTAGCGCGAATTATGTGCAACCGCTCTGAAGAAGTGGTTGGGCCAGTCCTCTTCACATATTACCGAGTTAAAGATGTTGATATTTCTTTTATACTAGAAACAGCATGATCGATAACAATACACAGTTTAAAAGCCGCTAAAGCTCAAAATCGCGTAAAAACATATATGTAGGGTCAATGCCAGTAAACCGGCCTATTTGACGGCGTACGTACAATTGCTCGTGTGCAAATTTAGATGTTAATTCTATATACCATAATTGCTGCAAAAAATATACAAGCAAACTAAGGATGGCGGACGAGGATCTTATACACCAGGCCTGTTCGTCCCTTTCCTACGCTGTATAGAACGTGTGCAAAATGGGAGAAGAATACGATAAATATAATTATTTAATATTCAAAAGATATTTGAATTAGACAGACGAATCCCGCACAGTGCTGCCATCTAGCAAAGAAGATTGAAAGTACATTGTTGGAAGTGTGAAAAAGATCTACTTTTTACTATTAAGCTGCGTGTCAACTTGTACGGACGCGCTGCGTGTGCGGTGCGGATACGTATGCTGATACGTTTTTGTGCGTGTCCGTTATATACGTTTGTCAGTCCGGTTATAGGTTTTTCGCCTCTTCAAAAATGGCACGTTTCCGCATGCCTTTCCGTGGCCGCAGCTACATGGTCCGGTTGGTAAAACGTATCCGCAGCCGCACTCCGCATCGCATAAACGGACATTCTTTCTTATTTCCCTGTGCGCGATTTAAGCCGCCTCCGCATCCGTATCCGCACAAGTGATGTGATATACATGATTCAATAATTTCCAGGACATCGATTCAATCTACAAATCGAACAAATTAAATAATCCACGCAATTTTTACGGATTAAATCAGAAATGATGTAGCAAAATAAATAGTGGCCGATTAAAGGGATGCACAAGAGGCAACAGTTTTTACTCGTTGTTAGTTTCTGAATCGAGAAGTTTTCAAAAAATTTATCCACAACACCTTCCCTCAAGAAAACAAAATATTAAAGTATCCTTTCAAGGGAATATGCTGCCCGGGCATTTTGTAAATAAGACAGCCTTTTATGTTAAATGAACACTCAATCCATTCATCCGTTTGTCAAGAGAGAATGTTATTCTCGGTGAGCTTCTGAAGAAAACCCTCCAACCATCGTCCTTTAAAAAAAAACGCTCTATCGTCCAGTCATTGTCAGGAGAACGCTCTACAAATCTTCCCTTTTATCAAGAGAACCCTCTACCTATCCAGCCTTTTGTCACAAGAACCCTCTACCCATCCGGCCTTTTTCAAGACAGCCGTCTAGCAATCTGGGCTTTGGTCATGAGGACCCTCTACCCATCCAGTCTTTAGTCAATATAACCCTCTACCCATCCATCATTTTGTCAAGAGAACCACTTACCCATCCAGGCTTTGGCAATACAACCCTCTACCCATCAATCATTTTGTCAATACAACCCTCAACCCATCCATCATTTTGTCAATACAACCCTCTACCCATCCATCATTTTGTCAAGAGAACCACTTACCCATCCAGGCTTTTGTCAATACAACCCTCTACCCATCCATCATTTTGTCAAGAGAACCACTTAC
This sequence comes from Sipunculus nudus, assembly GCA_026874595.1. Taxonomy (NCBI): domain Eukaryota; kingdom Metazoa; phylum Annelida; class Sipuncula; order Golfingiida; family Sipunculidae; genus Sipunculus; species Sipunculus nudus. The sequence continues at coordinate 45,467,146 of CM049314.1, read as the reverse complement.
CCATTCAGGCTTTTGGCAATACAACCCTCTACCCATCCATAATTTTGTCAAGAGAACCACTTACCCATTCAGGCTTTTGTCAATACAACCCTCTACCCATCCATCATTTCGTCAAGAGAACCACTTACCCATTCAGGCTTTTGTCAATACAACCCTCTACCCATCCATCATTTTGTCAAGAGAACCACTTACCCATCCAGGCTTTTGTCAATACAACCCTCTACCCATCCGTCATTTTGTCAAGAGAACTCTTACCCATTCATGCTATTGTCAATACAACCCTCTACCCATCCATCATTTTGTCAAGAGAACCACTTACCCATTCAGGCTTTTGTCAAAACAACCCTCTACCCATCCATAATTTGTCAAGAGAACCACTTACCCAGTCGGGCTTTTGTCAATACAACCCTCTACCCATCCATCATTTTGTCAAGAGAACCACTTACCCATTCAGGCTTTTGTCAATACAACCCTCTACCCATCCATCATTTTGTCAAGAGAACCACTTACCCATTCAGGCTTCTGTCAATACAAACCTCTACCCATCCATCATTTTGTCAAGAGAACCCTCTACCTTCCCTGTCTTTGTCAAGAGAACCCTCTACCAATCTATTGTTTTGTCAACAGATCCCTCAACTAATCCGGCCCTTTGTCAAAAGAACCGTCTACCAATCCATCCTTTGTCCAGACAACCCTTTATTCATTGAGCATTTTGTCATGAGAAACCTCTACCAACCAGTCTTTTCTCCAACTAGGGACCCATGGGTCTTGATGCTCAGCTGAATTTGTTTATAAGGATATGTTTATGAGCTTTTTCAAAATGAAGCCAACCTGTCTACCCGAGTTATCATCCATAAACTAATTTGTGAATGGATGGGCCCTGTCAAAGAAAACTTCCCCTACTGGCACACCTGTCACATGTGGAAGAAAGAAGTGCAATAATAAGTTTGGCTTAAAATGCATACAAAATTCTAAAGTAGTGGGTCCTACGACCTAGACTTTGGATCTCATGACCCCAGAATTAAGGGGGAACATGACACTTTAAACTACCAATGGAATTTCTTAGATAGCCTGCACATGATATCTACAAGACATACTTTGTAAAATTATGAAATGAAATCTGGGGGTCAATGTGCTTATTTTTGCAGTATATGAAGTTGAAAATTGACACTTGTGGTGGGTTTTTATATGATATTATAACTAAGGGGGAAGCAAAAGTTACATATTTTAGAAAACTGACCAATGTATTTTTCATAATATTCTAAATAAACATGCAGAATTAAATATCAATCTTATTTATAGACAAAAATGTGTATGTCAATGGGTTAAATTTTAAAATATTAGGCCAAAATATGAAAATTTTGGACATTATTAGTTTAGGAAAAACCCATAAGGTGGCGCTTGCGGTTTTGAGCCAGAGAGCAAGTCTACACATGAATGGCTTCTGGCGTCAACAATATATGATCAGCTTTTAAAATGCCCATATAAAAAGAAATATAAATATCAGCACTAAAAAACTATGGGTATATACTAAATATATCTTCAGAATTACACCATCAGTGTCACTTACAATCATATGGTGATATTTATGTTCTTTTTTTGTCATCTACTTGCAACTGTCAAAACTGACAGTTGGCAACATGGCCGTTGGCATATTCCTGCACTTGAGCCTCTTCTGGTGATATTCTGGTGAAATTATCTTTGTAAAACTTTGATACTATTTGAAAATATAATTAAATAAAGCAGTCACACTGAGCATTCCTACAATAATTGTTCATCGTAGTTACTTTTCTCAAATGATGCCCTGAAGCGATGACGTTGTTCATGACAACAAAAGTCACAAACGGCAAAATATGTAGCCTCGTGATAATATAATTAAACCAGATAATTTTAATTTGCAGTGTAATCAGTAGGGGGCGCCAGTAAAGTGTCATGTTCCCCCTTAACAGAGTTTTTACTTTATTGATGGGCCATATATAAGTCAAGTTTGAAACTAATATTTCAATCCAAACTGCTGTTATCATCTGGAAACTAATATGTGTATAGATGGCCCCCGTGAGCTTGACCTTTGGACCCAAAAATCAAAATGGTTCTTACATTATTGGTGGGTAATATAAAAGTCAAGATTGAAACCAATATGCCAATCCAAACTGGTGTTATCATCCGGCCAGATGGATGATGGACCGAGTGTCTTTCCTATACCTCCTCCGATGACTTTCAGTCAGCTGAGGTAAAAAACCCTCTACCAATCCAGCTTTCTGTCACAAGAATGTCATTAATCACAAAACAAACTTGTTATACAGCAATATATCAATACATTTATTATCAATTAAGTTGAAATATATATTACGATATATAAAATATTACAAAATGTTTCAAAATGATTTGCTGTTAAAGTCAATATGACTATTCCTCATGATGCCGATTAATCAGTATATCTTTGAAAAAATATTCTCTAACTTAATTGATGACAACAAAACACGTAACACAGACATATATAATATCAGATAAAGTCACAGGATTCAAACTTAAACAAATCACAACTGTATCTCTAGGACAGTTTTAACATTACTTAAACCATACCAAACTAAAACACCACACATATGGTGATGGCTATTAACACAGTGTTTTACAAAAGCTCTTTCCCTTTTTCACATTTATTACTGAATGACTGGCGTTGACAGAGGTAAATGCTCTGTTCACAGCACTCCTTTGGTTTAAGCTATCCTGAATAGTGCTGCACCAGCTTGTTACATAGCATCCTTAGTATATTTTACAAATCAGAGTATACACACTTTGTGCCTAACCATACATACTATACCATTGATGTGGATACTGAAACACTGATGTAACAACCACCCTGACCATTTATCTTAACCGTATGTCATTTTTTAAATTGAAAATTAAATTATCTATCAATAAAAAGCTAGACAGACCCTTAACAAAATACATTCATGATCAGAAGCCTCTTGCTTTTTATTTTACAATTTGCTGTACACAGTTTTGGTTCTTGGGGCATTTTGCTTCATTCTGTATTTTAAGTTAACATCACGGGAAGTTATGTTCCTACTACAAGATTTTGGCCCAATGTGTAAAGCACAGACCCAAATCAATTATTCACTCTTGGTTGAATAATGAAAATGTGGTTTCTGGTTTATTGGTTTCTTAAAGACTTGGCCTCATTTTACACATGACATTTTACTTAGATTCTGTTTATAGAATCAGAAGTTTCTAGCCCAAAAGAGCAATAATCAAGAATTATTATATATTTATATATATATATATATTTCTAAGAGGTGAAAACAGTCTTATACAATTGCTTATTTATGTGCTACAAATCTTATACAAGTGCATCAACATGTAATACACAGTGATATTTGTGCGTTAAATTGATGTGTTCTGGATAAGGCTGGGGATATGTGTGCTGTGAAAATATATTAATCACTAATTTACAAATGCAGCCACACTGGTGAGCATCTACATAATGCCACCTAAATGCGTGTGAAAGATAGGAAACAGTGTATTGATATCCTAACCTGATTACATACAAATAAAAGATAAATATATTCTAGAATACAAATCTCAATGGCACAAATGCCAATATTCCTATTTCTGCCTATATATAGCAGCACTGATTCTTTCAGAATTGAAAACCTCACCCAGAAACCTGATCCAGAGTATCTCTCTGATGTTGTTACCTTTCAGGATTTATAAGTCACAAATCATGCTAATTCAGTATGTGTTTTAAATATTTCTTTTAAATTATAAGAGCTATCCAGCAAAGTGATATTTGGTAAATTTATTGAATTTTTATTAATTAATCAAATACAACTTGTTTCTTAAATCCTGCTCTGTCCCTACTCCCATCCCCTCCCCCCAAAAAGAAGAACAAGTGACCCATGGGTCATGACGCTCAGCTGCCAAGCATGACCTGCGACATCATAGGCTGTGATTCACAACTAGTAATATTGTTGCAGAACCTATATGCCAATTTTGTTTAAACTTTCTACATTGCCATAAATTCTTATCATATATGTCTGGTTAAAACATAGTGAACTAGATATTTCTTGGCACCGCAGGTGCCAGAGTATCCCCAGACATAGTAGACCCCCCACCCCCCTTTAAGAATAGGCCCCCATTTTTAGCAGCATATACTGACACTTGGCAAGCAATTATTGTTTCTTCCATCTATCAATCAACAATCTTTTTGAAGATGTTGGTCCTGTGACCTTGACCTTTGACCTCATGACCCAAAAATCAATTGGGGTCTTGCTTTTTCAATGGGACATATATAAGTCAAGTTTGAAATCTATACATCAATAAAAGCAGGAATTATCATCCAGAAACTAATTTGATGGCTCCTGTGGCCTTGACCTTTGACCTTGTGACCCCAAAATTGATATTGATCATCCACTTTTATATATAAATCAATAGAGGTCTAGATTTATTGATGGGCCATATATAAGTCAGGTTTGAAATTCATATATTAATCCAAGCTTGCATTATCATCTCAGGAACTAATTTTTGGACATATGGCTCCTGTGACTTTCACCTTTGACCTTGTGACCTCACAATTGACAGGCGTCTTCCTCTATTGGCAGGGGAACTGTATGTGCAAGATGAAATTTCTGAGATGAAATGTTTGGCTGAAAATGCATCCACATCTTTTTGAAGATGTGTCCTGTGACCTTGACCTTTGACCTCATGATCCCAAAATCAATTCGGTTCTTGCTTTTCCAATGGGACATATACAAGTCAAGTTTGAAATCCATACATCAATAAAAGCAGGAATTATCATCCAGAAATTAATTTTTGGACAGATGGCTCCTGTGACCTTCACCTTTGACCTTGTGACCTCAAAATTGATAGGGGTCTTCCTCTATTGGCAGATGAACTATATGTGCAAGATGAAAGGTCTGAGATGAAATGTTTGGCTGAAAATGCATCCACAATCTTTTTAAAGATGTGTCCTGTGACCTTGACCTTTGACCTCATGATCCCAAAATCAATTCGGTTCTTGCTTTTCCAATGGGACATATTCAAGTCAAGTTTGAAATCCATACATCAATAAAAGCAGGAATTATCATCCAGAAATTAATTTTTTGACAGATGGCTCCTGTGACCTTCACCTTTGACCTTGTGACCTCAAAATTGATAGGGGTCTTCCTCTATTGGCAGATGAACTATATGTGCAAGATGAAAGGTCTGAGATGAAATGTTTGGCTGAAAATGCATCCACAATCTTTTTAAAGATGTGTCCTGTGACCTTGACCTTTGACCTCATGACGCCAAAATCAATTGGAGTCTTGCTTTTTCAAGAAGTCAAGTTTGAAATCAATACATCAATAAAAGCAGGAATTATCATCCAGAAACTAATTTTTTTACATATAGCTCCTGTGGCCTTGACCTTTGTTCTTGTGACCCCAAAATTGATATGGATCATCCACTATTGGCAAGTGAGCTATATATTCAAGATGGAAGACCTTGAAAGTTTGGCTTAAAATGCCTCCACAGTATCTTGTAAGATGCAAGTCCAGTGACCTTGACCTTAGACCTCATGACCCTAGAACCTATAGGGTTCTTACTTTAGTAGTGGGCCATACATAAGTCACGTTTGAAATCCATATGGCTATCAACACTGGAGATATCATAAGAGGTGTGTGATTTTCACCAAATTTGGACACATTAAAGGTCAAGGCCACTCTCATGGTAAAGGTCATGACCCAAATGTAAACAGACCTCATCCCATAGCCCATCTCTCTACATGTGCATAATATGAAAGAAATCTGTCCATTAGTTTTTGACTTATAATGCTTACAGTACTGTCAAGTGGCAATTATGGGGGTATTAAAAGGCGTAAAAACAAGAAAAGGATAATAGGTGGCGCCACCAGTTTCCGGTATATTACAAGGCTATCCTAGATCTTCGGTCACCTTAATTTTTAGACCAGTCCATGCAAGCTTACTTGAGATATTTAGCATAAGTCTCCTAGCATAGGTCATGACCCCATTTTAAATAGGTTTCGTCCCCTTACCTTTATCTATACAAATGTAAAGTTTGAAAAAATCAGTGAAATATTTTTTGAGTTATCCCACTCACAAGGTTTTTCTGCGGCACAATGATGGTCTGAGGCAAAATGTATGGTTGTTGAGCTATCAGGAACTAATCCCACAGCTTGCTCGATACCTGTCAGTCTCAAAAGGAATACCACAAAGGCCACACTTAAGATCAAAATATAGCAAAAGATCAAGGAAATCCATGCAAGAATTATTGTGAAACAGGGCTTCCATATTAATTTTTATTCAATACAAGTCAACTGTACTGAGCTTTCATAAATGATGGTCATATTTATTAAGAAATCTTTGACCCAATGCAAGATAACATTAATATACATCCCACTGCATTCACTTTAATAGTTCTTGAGATAATATGTTCTAAAGGAATTTAAAGATGGCTTCCTGGTGGCCATATTGGATTTCTGACAGGTCGGAAATTGAACAACAAACATCCTCTAAAAGGGACCAAACATCATAAACAAATCACAGAAACTGCCCTGGCAAAAGGATTTCTGAAATGGCTACCTGGCAGACATAATGGTTTTCTGACAAGTCTGACATCTGATATCACACATCCTCCAATAAGACACTAAACTTGTAGCAATTGCTTCAAAGAATGTAACAGTTATGAATGTCAAAAACAATTCAAAAGGCTTGATCAGGTTGGAGAGCTCTCATATCAGATTTATGAACATGCAAATGTAAAAAGTGCAAGTCCAATTTGTTTTAATTATCAGCTTACTATTCAATGGGGTCAGCAGGGTAGGTAAACTGAAAAACCTAAAAGAAAAGAAATGCAGAAAGCATCACTAAGAGTCTTGTAATCAAATAAAGCCATCCTAAATCCAGGTAAAGACCCACATATTATCAGAACAAACACTTGCTGGTATATCTGATGATTTGTATAATAATATTCAGATATCTAGAAAACTAAGTTTATTGCTATGATTCCATGATATAAACGGCAAAATGTTCCCATCATTTTATAAATCAGTAGCTAAACCTTAACACTTAACTCTCATAGTCTTAATGCCTGGCCAAAGCATTCCAGCAACAGTGTTTTTGTTATGCACTAATGATATATCCTTATCACTCCATGAGCTGATACAAAAGGGAGTCATATATCACAAGTGTCACTAACAATTATGGGCTCATAGTGACATGTACCAGTTGTGAGTGCCATGGTTATATATACAAGAAAACAAGAAAAATAGAGATGATCTACAAAATAAGTTATTGTGAACATCCCTGACCTATGACCTTGGCCTTTTGCCCACATATCAACTGGATTCTTTCTAAATGATGGGTAACTACTTACCACTTACATCTGGCCGGGTGTAATTACTTGGCAACCAATGAGTGAATAACTTAGACCTGCAACCTTTAACCTCCTGACCAGCTGACCTCAAAATCAATTAGTTATTTCTTCATGCAAAAAGACCCATAAATATGAAGTTTGAATCAAATTCAGTGATGCATAGATGTGGCATATGTGAAAGACTGAAGGTTTGGGTTGAACAGTTTCACTTGAAATATGTTCACAAGCATTTAGAACAATATTGTGACCTTGACCTTTGACCTTTTGAACTCAACATCAATAGGCTTCTTCTCCTATTGGTAGGCAAGCCATATATGACAGATGGAAAGTATAGATTGAAAAGTTTGCCTTAAAATGACTCCACGCAAGAAGAGGGTGCTGTGAACTTGACCTTTGACCTCAAAATCAACAGGTCTTTTCCCCTGTTGGTAGAGAAGCGATATCAGTGCTGAAAGGTTTGGAATGAAAGGTCTAGCTTGAAATGTGTCCACAACCTTTTCAAAGAAGTGCATCCTGTGACCCTGACCTTTGACCTTGTGACCTCAACATCTATAGGATTCTTCTCCCACTTAGTAGGTGAGCTATATGTGAAAGATCAAAGAATTGGGATGAAAGGTTTGGCTTAAAATGCATCCTGAGGCTTTTCAAAGAAGTTGGTTCTGTGACCTTGACCTTTGACCTTGTGACCTCAAAATAATTATGGTTCTTCCCCTGTTAGTAGGTGAGCTGTATGTGAAAGATGGAAGGTTTTGGATGAAAATTTTGGCTAAAAGAAGTATTTCTGGGGGGTGCAAACACACCCCATAACTTCGAGAATATAGGTCACAGTGACCTAATTTCAGGTTTGCAAGGAGACCTTTTTAGAACCTCTAAGACTGCATAGGGTTCATGGCCCTAGCCCCTACGGTTACGATTTGTGCCCTGCTAATGGACGGACGGCTGGCCGGACGGCCGGCCGGACGGACAGACGGAAGGACGCCGGACAAAGACCCATCGCTATAGCCCAGCATGACTGAAAGTCAGCTGAGCTAAAAAACAAGCAATAAATATAATAAATATATGACATAAATCAATAACAAAACTGATACAGAAATAAAAGAATCAAATTATTTATGAAACTTCAGTAATAAACAACAAATTGAAGACTTAATAAATGCCAGATGAAAGGCTATGGCTATAAGAAAACTAATGAAGAGTGCTTTGTAAATAACTCTGATCGTGTTCACTAATCTAAGAATGTGTTAAAATTTTTTACAAGTATGAATTGTATTGTATTATTCATGTTCAGAAATATCATACAGAACTTAATATCTGACAACATAATGGACCATCCCAGCTTAAGAAAACCTGCTCTATAATGCACACACCAAGTTTCCATAAGATGTTTCTGGATTAAGACCATCAACTAAACATCAATAAAGTTTAAAACAGTTTAAACAAGAACCATGACAGCTGTCTCTGAATGCTCAACAAAATAAAAACTTAGCAACATATTATACTGGAATGTAGGTGAGTAACTGTGCATTTCATATACAAAGGATTCTGTTACAAAATTATCAAATAGAAATAATCCATAAAATATGAAATATGCCATAAAGAAATCCTGATTTTAATAAGATGATTCAATGAGAATTTTATTTCTTATGGAAAAACAGATTCACTGATCAATAAATCAGGAGATATTCGATGTAGAAGGCAAGTGGCAGGCAATAAATACTAAAAAGAAATATTTCATCAAAGATGGTTAATAAATAACATTATCTCATCCCATCATTTAGATAACAGACTCAATTAGACTTCTCTATAACAGTTCAATCACACAGATTATAACTTCTTGAGCACCATGTGTTATTAAATCAGGCTATTAATCTTTGATGGGCAATGGAGAATGACTTTTAAGGTAAGTTGAACAAAACCCGTAGGTGTGTGTTGCGTGTGCAGCAAGTGTAAATGCCTACATAAACATATATCTATAAAAACAATTTCCCAGAAAATTTTGTCCTTTCCATGGTGCTTATTCCGGGTATGATTTTCACACAGATGCACACAAACACACACAAATCTTAGTGATTTTAGACACATACACATACAAATAGGTATCTGGCTTGGAGTCAGGTGGAGCTGATGACTGTATTAGCTGTCACTCCATGTCCAGGTCCATCACAGCATAGCAGGAGTGGATGGCTGTCTCTGTCACCCCGGCAACCATCTCATCCTTGTGTTCCCATCGATTATTCTCAGTATTAAGGTACAGGACACAACTAGAGACACCTTCCTCATTCTCTCCTGTAACAGACACAAAAAGCTCTACCTGTATGTCTATAAATGAAAACCATCTTCCCTTAAGCAAGGCTCTCTCTACACTATACTCACAGATATCCTGCTTTAATGGGCAACTCTCACTCACAGATCTTCGTAAAATAAAAACATGCACTTTGCGCAAGTTCCAAAATCATAAAGGCCAATCAAATAAAAAGTGACAACATGCACAGTAGTCAAAACTGTTCACATGGTGTATAAACAAGAACACATGCACCAAAAATTGGAAAGGTTTACTAGCCTTTCTATAACTGGTCAGATTCCTGATGACATTCTTACACTGCAAGACTTTATGGTCTGATGATAGCAACAAATTTATTTTGCTGTGTGTGTAAAGGGATCTATGAGAGTCATTTGATTGGTTCAGTGGCCTTTATGAAATAACTGGCAGAGCTGCCTGGCAGAACTAGGTCTCTCAGACCTGTAGCTTAGAGAAAGCATTATTTGTAGACAGATGAGTGACAGCATTTGGTTTTGGGTGATACAGTCTTGCCAAAAAACTGGCCTACCTTTGATCCTTTCATTTTAAAAGACTTTCCTACCACCTCAAAATAGAGATAATTTTAAACTTTTAAAACCATTCATGCTTTAAACTTCTTGGAAAAATATATTTTTGTCATGTGGTGAAAATATTTAAAACAAGAGCACCACAAACATGCATAATACACCCGTCATGTATCTGGTGACCTCTGACCTCATTATTTATGCCTGGATTTTGAAGAGGTGATTCATGTGAAAAACTCTATAGGTAATATGTATAATGAGTTTCATAAAAATACACAGGAATTTTATAAGTCACCTAGGTGCCTCCAACGTGCGGTGAACTCTGACTTCATTAAATATGCATGGATTTTACTGGAAATCAAACTTAGGCAAGATATTTTATTGATTAACATTTCTGATGAGTGTTATCACAATACTTCACATTCTCCATAATTTATCGCGTCGACACCACAAAGTAGCCTAGTAACCCATAACATTATTAAATATGCGTGGATGTTGCCCATAATCGAACTTGGGTGGGATATTCTGTAAGTAGTTAGTAGTTATGGTGAGTTTTGTGAAAATCAATCAAAGCCCCAGTAAGTTATCACAGCAACACTTAAAGTTTACAGACAGACCAATGGTGGGATACCATAATATTCCTGTCATATGATGGGCATATAATAAAAAAGGGCCACCAACAAATTGACTAGCACAGTCTGGTATACTCTATTTCAGATTTACCAAAATTGTTTGCTGTATCAATTTAAGCAGCAATGAGATGAAATTCTACAAGGAATAATCTATTAAAGCTAAAATTTGGCTGGTAGAAAATTAAAATATCTTTAAAAAAATTTAAATATTGCTAAAGATTTGCATAAAGAACTAGAAAAGAAATTGCGCTTAAATACCTATAAGAATGTTTGGAATCTATTAAAGCACTTCACTAATTACAAGACCTTGAAATAAAACACTATCACACTGCAGATGATGCAAGCTCCTTGTGCTAAAAGTCAACCTGCCTTACCTCCCAGAACATAGATGGTCCCATAGTACTTGACCACCCCCATGGCACAGAGTGGACTGGGCAGGTCAGGGCCTGATTCCCAGCTGTTTGTCACAGGGTCGTAGATCTCTACAGAAGGCAGGCAGTTCTCCGGAGATTTATCTTTAATCCACGAGTCTGTGATGCTGCCAAACCCACCTGTCAAAATCATGCAATAAAACAGATTAGTTTGCTCCAAGATGTATAATGATAGTTATTTAGAGAGTTTATTTATAGAGATGTCTATGGAACAAAAAGGACACACAGACAGAACGTAATTGTAGGTGTTGTATACAGACCACCTAACACTGATCTTGATATGTTTATCGATCATATGACTAGTATATTAAGCAGACATGGGGTGAATACTTGATCTATGTAATCCATTATGATTACGATTACTTTGAAAGTAAACGATTATGATTACAATTACGATTACCAAAATAAGTTCATGTAATCTATTACTATTATGATTACTTTATGATTACTTCAAAAAGTAAGCATGATTACAGCCACGGTTAACAAACCTTAATACAGTCAAAATTTATGCAAGAATTCGAACCTTTATTCAAATGCATCAAAGAAAAGAAAACTTACAGAGTAAACAGATCCAATAGTTAGTCTCATCAAGATATGAGATAGGTAAAATAGTCTGAAGGATAACTAGAAATTATTTAAATAATTCAAATGCTGGTTGCACTTTATAAATGTAAGTCTTGGATTCATGATTTCACAGGGTGGATCAAAGAAATTTCAACTGCGGGGTGGGGTCAGGTCCAGGCTAAATGCTGGCATATGCAGGACAGAGCAAACTTCATGATTAAAATATGGTTTCTGCAAGCCAAAAATATACTGTTGTTGTCTTCTTATTTGCGGTGGTTTCAAATTCGCGATATTCGCGGTCGCTCCCTGACCGCGAAAATGAAATTGCGCAGTTTTGAATGCACATATACCAGACCATAATCATTAATTTCAGAAGCTGCCGATAGTTTGCGACAGTTGATATTTATCTTCAGCAATGTAGTGATTGTCCATCAAGCCTGGTGCATATACGATAAATGATTCAGGGAGAATGCTGGGCCCATTTTAAATAATATCGGTTGGCTTTGATGCAAAAAACCGGGACCCTTTGCAGGTGCGTGCTAACTCCGGCGGACGCGCCCGGGAGTTATTCCTTTCCCCCGGCACATGACTGGAAAGTGTCAATGCCCGCTGGGCAGTAATATTTAAAAATTACGTGTATGTGTGCCAAGTTAGATGACATCCAGTGCCGCTTAAAAATGAATATTGAGTAGAAGGTACTCGTTCACATTGTGCCGTATTTAGTCATGTTAATGAATAAAATTTGCCACTAAAGTAGTGAACATAGCCGCTAGGGTTGCGCCACCTTGTAATTGTATAAAAGACTAATTCTGTGAAATCATGACGCGCCAAACGATGTATGATTGGCTAGTGATGACGTGAGTTTTGAATATATTTGAAAGGTCGCAGTTCATGTTGGGGCCAAAGTGCCTTAAAACAGTGGAATATTATGTTTTGCTTCAGATTTTAACCGTGAGAAACTGAATACGGTTCCTTCTTCCACCTATATGGAAGTAATTAGCAACATATATAAACGGCATTCAAATTATTCTGGGCACATCCCTGCCTTTGATACTGAAACAAGGGGGCTACCTACAGGCGTCCCTTGTTGGTTGAGCAGGTGATTACGACTCGACTTTTAATTAACAGGAGTAAGATACCCTTATCAAGACAGTTTCCCTAAACAAACTTAATATACCGTTTTGTAGTTACAGGTTGGTTTCTCGACACACCTTAATAACATTTGAGTTGTTTTTAATGAGCCTCGGCCCTGAACTAATTACAGCCAGCGGGGTCAATGCTTACCGCAGGCGTCGGCTTAGCCGTCTGTGAATGTTCGAACATGCGATATCCGGACAGAGAATTAGGAGACCTAGATAATAGTGAAATCACCGGTAAATGAAACTATTTTTGATAATGAAATATACTACTAGACCAATGATAGAGCGTGAAAAAGGAACCCCGTGAAACTTTAAAAAATATAAAAACCGCAAAAATTCAGCCCCGCCAATATAAAGGCAACCACAGTAGTTGCAGTAACAGTGATAACCTTTAGTAGAATATAATGCCCATGTCTGTTCATGTTCCTTTGATTATTACATTTTCTGGAGAGAGTTTACTGTATATAAAAGTGTTGATCTCATGAAAACTTAATTATTATTTAGACAGATTTGTGTTTACTGGCCCCACTGGATATGATGATGTACAAATGTACCTGGCCATAATGTTGTATGTTTAGACTGTTCAGTAATGTAGCTTTACTTGTGGCCAGTCTCACATATTACATAACATGGCCAAGAGTAGGGAACCAGCATGATCACCTGTGACCTAATATAAGCCACTACAGGGGCTGCATCTGGCTTTGTCAACAGCTGGATATAGCTTTACATAACCCTAAAAAGCCTGAGGTTTTCTCCTCATGGATCTGCAAAAGACCAATGGCTGGTTTAGAGCACTGCATGGGCAAACACTGCATGCATCAAGGAAGCCATGCTCTTCTGATCTGTCTCTGTGTACACCTCCTGGATTAGATCTGGACTCCCTCTGTAGTTCCATGGAGAATCTAATTCTATCTCCATGGAAGTACCATACCCTTCCCCCTTTTCAACTTATTAGCATAGCATTACTTAACAGGAAAATCCTGACCACTGACTGATCTTTTTAAAATATAAGGTGTGAAATGTTGTCAGCCAATACTGCCCTCCAGCTAAAGCAGCTAGTGGCTCTTGGCTATATACTTAATAGAAATGGATCCCTTTGTCCTTGAGTTTTGTTTTATATTTGAGTATAGATGCCTGTACATGAAAGACATAGGGCCATGTCTGTTTATTTTCTCTATTAAAATGTTAAATCTGACCGTTTAAGGTATGATAAGATATGATATGTTGTTCTATGTATTTAAACCATGTAAGCAACTAAACATATATTAGTTTGTGTGGTAAAGAAGTTGTACAAGGTATCTGTATTTGTTTATGCATGGACAATTAATCATGACTAAGTTTAAAGTCTTTGCTCATATACTAATGAAGTGAGATTTGCTCAGGAGGTAAATGGCAGTTGAATATTACCTGGCTTACAATAACTGCTAATTTTGCAGTGCCGATTGCACAAGTAAGAATAGCTAAGATCTATTATATTGATCACTTGACCATGGTCTTTAACAAAGTTATGATGACCATACTTAATATGATAGAAATTAAATTTAAAATGCTGATTTTATATATTCCGCTCTTATTTCATCTTGAAATGCTCACACAAACAATCCCCCTAGCTTCAATTAGATATACCTACTACCGAAGTAGGATTGTAATCGATTACGATTACTGCTTACGACTACCCCATGTCTGATATTAAGTAGGCTACTATCAAGTCAGAAAATAAGATTGCATATATATGTGGTTATTTCAATATTGATCTATTAAATGCTGAGATTATACCAAAACAGCTGAATTTTTGGAAATCTTTTATTCTTTTTCTTTCTTACCACTAATTAACAGGTCCACACGGTCAAAAGATTTTTCAGCTTCATTGATTGATAGTTTTTTCTGTAATAATTATCAGAATTATAACTTCCATCAAGGAATATATGTAACTGATATTACTGATCACTTTCCTATATATTGTCTTGTTCTTGAGAAAATTATTGAAGATAATACTTGTGAAAGCTTTCACCGACTGTATAATGAGAAAACCATGAATAGGTTTTGTGATGAAATACAAAATATTTGATTTACTGAATTTTACCAAAAGGTACAGAAATTGGAAACATAAAGTATAAAATCTGATGAGATGACTTCATTTTGATAATAAAATGCCTGCCATGAAAAATTATCCACAGGTTTACCTGTTGGACTTATCAGGTACATGTACACTGGTTTAGCCATGGGTTAGTCAAACCTACTGTTCAGTCATACTTCAAGATTTAGTCATATCTTCTGTTTAGATATTCCTATGGTTTATGTATACCTATATTTAGTCATAACTATGGTTTAGACATAATTATGGTTTAGGTATACCTATGTTTAGTCATACGTCAGGTGCAGGCTCACACATGCTTCTGTGTCAGACTGCATTAACTAGATCTAGTAAAGACTAAAAGTACAAGCTAATCTTTGATTCAGTGTGCTTGTTTCTTGCCTAACATTTAGCTGATCATGTAGCCCTGACTTACCTATAACATAGATTTTGTTTTTATACACTGTGCAGCCTGCAAGAGCTCGAGCAGTTGGCATGTCTGCCAGCGGACTCCATTTGTCCTCTCGTGGATCATAACTGTCAATGCAGAAAAGAAGAATATCACTTTAAAGAACAGAGCAGAAGTACAACACCCATCTCTCACTGTGACAGACAGAACAGAGCAGAAGTACAACACTTATCTGTCACTATGACAAAGAGAAAAGAGCAGAAGTACAACACCCATCTGTCTTTGTGACAGACAGAACAGAGCAGAAGTACAACACCCATCTGTCACTGAGACAGACAGAACATAGCAATAGTACATCACCAATCTGTCACTGTGTCAGTCGGAACAGAGTAGAAGTACAACACCCATCTGTCTTTGTGACAGACAGAACATAGCAATAGTACATCACCCATCTGTCACTGTGTCAGACAGAACAGAATAGAAGTAAAACACCCATCTGTCACTGTAACAGACAAAACAGAGAAGAAGTACATCACCAATCTGTCACTGTGACAGACAGAACACAACACCCATCTGTCACTGTGACAGACAGAACAGAGCAGAAGTACATCACCCATCTGTCACTCTGACAGACAGAAGAAAGCAAAATTACAACACCCATCTGTCACTGTGACAGAGAGAACAGAGCAGAAGTACATCACGTATCTGTAACTGGGACAGACAGACCACAACACCCACCTGTCACTGTGACAGACAGAAGAGAGCAGAAGTACATCACCCATGGATATGTCACTGTGACAGACAGAACAGAGCAGAAGTACAACACTTATCTGTCACTGTGACAGACAGAGCAGAGCAGAAGTACATCACCCATGGATATGTCACTATGACAAACAGAGCAGAGCAGAAGTACATCACCCATGGATTTGTCACTGTGACAGACAGAACAGCAGAAGTACAACACCCAGAGCAGAGAAATATCAATGTTGACAGACAAAGCAAAAATAACATTATCTATGAAGAAGCTTTAAACCTGTAAACAACAAAATCATTAGATTGCATCTTTACAGACAATTTATTTGGTTAAATGAGATATCAGATATACCGTAAAATCTCCACTTAAAACCGCGGTTTAATCAAGAAATTCAAAATCTTGAAATCGGGTTGATTTCCTGAAAGCACTGTGCTGTTTATACTAGAAGGGTTTCCTGAATATCTTCCTGACAGACATCGTTTTTGGGCCGGCGAGTGGGCGATAATATCGCAACTTTCGAAGGCCGTTCTTAGCAGCAGTCTCGCATGCATGGCAGCCGTGTGTAAATGTGTTATTTACGATTATTTGTTATTTATAGATTAAATATTGCTGATTAATTTTCGTGTGATATATAACTTGTTATAAAATCTTGGTAATTGTCACCAAATAATACGTTTACAACAACCCTGCTGTAACACACAGCGGCCCACTTCGTTGGGCATGGTCAAGCAAAATTGAAATAAAAGCCTACTTTAAACCCATTTGCGGCATTATTTAGCAATGATTATTTGTTTCAAACGTAAAATGAATAAAAGGCTGACATCGTAAAGAGTCACACAATGGCAGACGATCGTTTTAAAATCAAGTTTGAGTGCCGCCATGTGCTGAAACGCCCTGGTATTCTGCCAAGAATATTTTGAACGGCTGTACCCTGTGGGTGGTAAACAGAACAGCCACCTATTTCATCCCATCGTGCCTTGCGCGAACACTGCCTTGACAAAATGGCTCCCCACACGGAAACTTTCTTCAGGAAAAAACTTGCTTACCGGGACTGGCCACATTAATTTTACCTTAAAATCACTCGTTTTCAAGCGTCATGTTTCCTATACGTGCGTATCTCGACAAGGTAACTTCAGTCACTTTGATATTTAGTTAAGTAGACCAGGGATGTTTTCAAACGCACCAGCAAATTGTGACATGGAGCGATGTCAACGTACGATGTGACAATGATAATACCGAAGTAACCGGTATGAAAATAATTTGAATCTTCCGAGTAATTCCAGAAAATGGAATTTTCATCAAAAATTAAGATTTCAAAATATTACTTTTAAAATTAAAATATACAGTGACTTGAAATGGATCAGCAGAATATTTTTTTTTCAAAAATATAATGACAAATCGGTAGTAAACAAGAATACGGCACGGAATATAAAATCTGTATAAACAGGCAGAGGTTCATCGGCCCTTACGTCTTCCCAAACTTCATGCTTGAGTGACCCTGCAAAAAAAGTGTTATGATGTGTTTAAATAATATGCCCAAGGAATTTTAATGTGGTCAGGAATGGCCGAGTCGCAACCTACGCCTGTTCATTTCTAGATGATAGCTTGATTGTGTCTTTTGTCAAATCATTCCGTAGCAAAAGTTGGTGCGGTTTTAAAGGGGGGTTCTTAGTATTTGAGCCTCTCGCGGTGTCTCACCTGGAATTTCGGCGAAGTCTGGGTGCGGTTTTAATCGGAAGTGCGGTTTTAAGTGGAGATTTTACGGTACAAATTCTTAAACTAGCTTAACAATAAATTGTACATCATATATGTATATCATACTGCTCTCAGATCAAGAGCAAAACTGAATAAGGAAAGTAAATAAAATATAAAGTATACATCTCCCTGATACTGACATAACATAAACATTCCAACATACAGGACCTTGGTTGGATTTATGTAAAACAAATTTTGGATCCACAAGATATAGAAAGGCTTTGTACCAAACTGTATGCACTATACAGCTGTTTATCTTTAAACTGATTTTATACCAAAAACCATGTACTGGACAATCTGTTAATCATCAGTTGTACACAGCTGTTGCTCACAGTATACTGAATGTGAATAAACCTACCAGAAGGTGTGTCTGTTTAGTTCTTTTTTGCCTCTCATGACCTTCTTTGTTATCTTTTCATATTCCCCTCCAAACACATACAGCTGTCCATGGTAAGCTACAGCACAGAAACACCTGTAAGATGAAAGGATACACTGTAACAGCACAGAAACACCTGTAAGATGAAAGGATACACTGTAACAGCACAGAAACACCTGTAAAATGAAAGGATACCCTGTAAAAGTACAGAAACAACTGTAAGATGAAAGGATACCTTGTAACAGCACAGAAACACCTGCACGATGAAAGGATACACTGTAAAAGTTCAGAAACAACTGTAAGATGAAAGGATACCTTGTAACAGCATAGAAACACCTGCAAGATGCCAGTTTCTCCCACTGACTGTTTAACTTACTGACCTGAGAGCTTTGGGCATGGGAGCTAGTTTCTCCCACTGACTGTTTAACTTACTGACCTGAGAGATTTGGGCATGGGAGCTAGTTTCTCCCACTGACTGTTTAACTTACTGACCTGAGAGATTTGGGCATGGGAGCTAGTTTCTCCCACTGACTGTTTAACTTACTGACCTGAGAGCTTTGGGCATGGGAGCCAGTTTCTCCCACTCATCTTCATCCTCATGATACCTTGTTACAGTTGCTAGGTTACCATTCTCTCCACATCCTCCCACACTCAGAAGGTATTTGTCCACTTGAACTAAGCAAAACCTATGGACACAAGTAGTCAGTATGTACCAGCAGTCCTAACATTTGTCATCTATTAAAAATATATGCTTGAATGTATTTAGTATGCAGAGAGCTGCCTTGTCACTTGAGCAGTTTCAGTGTAGTAATACCAGTTACATGGGATGGAAATACTGAAAGGCACCAATATGAAGAGGTTTATAAGTCTGAACATGGACAGAAGATGTATGGATATGTATAGGGGCACTTGTATGTTATCTACACCTTGACCATAGTTTTAACATGGAACCTGTCACAGCAAGATTTTAGTGTGTATGATAAACTGCAGCTTCAAGTTAGCATGTTTCATGCACAAGGGGCAGAATACAACCATTTTGAACTAATGTTTTACCAAAATGATTGTATGAAGTGTACTGAAACTAGTTTTGAAGAATTGATTTTGAGTCTGATTTTCTTGTACAGATTTGTGTGCAGACAGTGTATCTAGAACAAATAGAAGTAAAGCTGACAGATGAACTGACTGTTTGCGAGGCTCCGGGAGAACTGACAGGCCTTCCCACGAAGAATCCTCAGGGCACCATTTAAACATTGCAGTACCATTTCCTTCACCTCCAGCGATGTAGAGGTCATTGTACCCTAAAATGTATAAATTGATATATATATATATGTGTGTTAATGACAATAAGTTGTTCTTAAGGGAAAATCTGTAAAAGATAAACTCCCTCATAATATGGACTTAAAATAAGAAACAATTTTTTTTTTAAATTTTGCAACACTTTCAGTAATTTCAGTAAATTCTACGATGTAAGCCGTTAGAGATTAAAATTTCATTAATTTAATATGCAAGTAAACTTGATATTGTTCAGAGCATTTAACTTCCTTGTTAAATTAGAAATATAAAGTGCATGCAGTTTAAGCAATTTAATTCATTTTTATTGCCACAAGAATATAAACATTATACATGATATATTGCCTGTATATACATTATATATTCGTATTTCACAACAATGATCAATATCTTTTATAATATTGTTCCAAATTCGAACCCCTTTAAAATGTAAAGTGTTACTGTAGGTTGCAGTTTTACATATTGGAACATGGATAAAAATGCATTCTTCTTGTTCTGTAATGATGTACCTCTAAGTTTTTGCAAAATAATTCAGATACAATTAAACGTAACATTTTATAATTTACCTTTTACATAAATAAACCAACACTATAATAGTAGATATTTTCTAGAGTTAGTAACCTAAGGGAAATAAACAGATCATTTGTATGTGAATTATATAGAGATGAGGTGATCATTCGTATAGCTCTCTTCTGTAGCCTGAATAGTGACAGTAGTGCGGACACCCCTGCATAACCTCACACCTCAATCGATAGGTTAAATATGGATAGATAAAATAATAATAAAGTGTAATAAGAGTAGCCTCTTGTAACATTTTCATTGCTTTCCCTATAATTCCTATACCTTTAGAAATTTTAGTCATTATGTGCTGAAGCTTTAAGATGATGGACATGAAAAAAACCATGCTTGGAAGAGCTAATTATATTTAAAGAGACATGAAGCTTAGTTTATAAATCATACAAAGTGAGAAGTTGGTGGAGGTATGTGCTCTCTGAGTGCTCTCTAGGTTGCATCATGTTGCTACACTGTTAGCTTTTACCTGTGACCAGCACAGCGGGTTTCTCAATATCACATGGCAGGTCACACAGAATGTTACCGCTGCGTGATGTGACCTCGTCACTGCGCTGACCATACAGCTGTAGCACTTGTTTCTTATCGTCATCACAGTAAGATGTGTACACAATCACCCTGAAAAACAGAAGTAATTGTATCTATAACAAGAAGAACAACCTCCACAAGGTGATTCAAAACACTGATCATATACACAGTGCACTGGCAGTTACGTCAGATTGGCAGCAGAAGTCATATGTAAAACTTAATAAAACTCCTGTAATTTTTACATCCAACCACTTGTAAGTATTGTGTCACTTTGATTAAACTGGACAAAGATATAAGATTTATTCAATACCAATACGGGAACTAGAATACGGGTAGTTGACAAGCGACTACGTGTATCCGCCAAAATCGGAGTGGAATAGGAGAAGTGAGGCATGGATTGAGTGGCAAGGGGAAATAGAGTGAGGTGTGTTGCATATTAGCATGGATGTCTGCAGCCAAAATGTGTATGTAGGTTGTGCCACCTACCACAAATCCAGAAAGCTGTCCAAGTTGTATACATATGCAAAATTTTAGGCAGAAAAGTCAAACCACTACATGTATATGAGTGATTTCAGCCCATGGCAGACAAACAGACAGACGCTGTGCAAAAATGGTTGCAGGTGGCCCCTCCAGTTTTGTGTATGATAAAGACCTATGTGAGATCTATACACATGCAAAATTTTGGCCCAATCGGTCAAACGGTTATGATATGAGCTTGGATGTCTGCAGTGTAAACTAGAATGTAGGTGGCACCACTTGTCATAAAATCAAGAAAGCTGACCAGGATGTATAAAACTGCAAAATTTTAGGCAGATATGTCAAACCACTGCCGAGATATGAGTGATATTATCCAACGGCAGACAAACAGACGGACGCTGTGCAAAAATGGTTGCAGGTGGCGCCACCAGTTTTGCGTATGATAAAGAGCTATGTAATATCTATACACAGGCAAAATTTTGGCCCAATCGGTCTAACGGTTCCCGAGATATGAGCTTGGATGTCTGCAGCCTGAACGTGAATGTAGGTGGCACCACCTGTCATAAAATCAAGAAAGCTATCCAGGATGTATACACATGCCGAATTTCAGGTGAATTAGTCAATTCACTGCAGAGATATGAGTGATTTTAACACCAAGGCAGATGAACAGATGGACACTGTGCAAACATGGTTGCAGGTGGCGCCACCAATTTTTGTGTATGTTATAAAGCTATCCAAGGGCTACATTTGTACAATATTTTTTTTCCTGATCGGTCAAGCGGTTCCCGAGGTATGTGGGTTTATGTGTGGAAACAGACGCACAAATGGACGCTGGGCAGAGAGGAAAGGTCAAAGGTCAAAACAAAATCGGGGCGCAGCAGTTCACATGTCACCCGAACATAATCCTGGGTTTTGTAAATTTCCGCCCAGCGGTTATGGAGGATTTCTCCAGACACCCACGCCGCGGCGGCGGTGGGCTGAAAACATAGTATCCGCAAAACTCTGTTTTGGCAGATACAATTAGCTTAGCGGGCAATATCATATATAAGACATAGTGCTGAGTGAAAACAAAGACACAGTACAAAAATAGTACTAAATGTGTTAAATATGAGTTTTTCTTCTTGACAGCACCTGCTATGTGTGAAAAAGTTGTTGTAACTGAGCATATTTGCACATCTGCCTCTATGTTCTTTAGACATCAGCCTACAAACCAGCATGGGTCCCACAGGTTCCTTGGTGGACAGATTTGTCACGCATGTAGCAGGAAACCGGTTATTCATTCATGTTTTCTTCTGAATAAATTGTAAATTTAGAATTTAATGTTAAGATTAACAGCTGTGTACAGTATTATTGCAATAGTATGAGTGGCCACTGCAGTGCATTTTTCTCACTGACTGGCATCATAACTCAAAGTAGGCTTTATTGATCAGTGAAGTACAGACATGTACGTTGGTCCTTGAGAAAAACTGACACAGTTAAATAATTCTGGGCTCATATTTCCATGGATGAATACTCATTCCAGCCTAAAAGCTGAGAGACATGGCCAATTTATACAAGATAAAATGTAATACAAACAGACACCTAGTACGACTTACCTGCAGAAGTCTGAGCCATAGCGAGGTTCAAGTCTCAGATCAGTTTCCATCCATCGATTCTTCAACAGTTTGTGCCGAACCACCTCATCAAATATTGTGTGCATGCGAGGGTCCCCTTGAAACATGATACTGTTCTTCACTTTATCATAAAAATAATATTCATCAATCAAATTGAACCTGATATGTGAAAATACGTTATAAATATACTGCGTGCGCTCCGAGTTGTATTTCAACCAGCGCAAAGCTGCCTCAAACATCTCCTCTTCCGTGGCTTGTATGTCATCATATTTAATGATTTCTATCAAGTTTTCATGTGAGAGCTCAAGGAACTCTGTCGTGCTGGACACAGAATCAAAATTGTCCGTGATGACATCCCAAGCCTGGAACTCTAAATTATCACAGTCATGCGCCTGGGCAAAGAAATGGATGCCAATACAGTTTTCAACATCAAGTTTCTTTGCCATGAAGCTTGCACATCCATCTCGCAAGTCTGTCAACTGGAACAAGTTGGCAGCAGACAGTAGGTTTTGGACGGTGTCTGATTTGAGCTCTACCTCTCCTGTGTATAGGTACTTGATGATAAGTTCTACAGACGTGGCATCCACGCCACTGATATTGATCTCTGGTTGGTCTCTTTCTGCTAAATCTGTGGTGAACATGGCCCTGAAGTAATCGCTGGAGGCAGCCAGCATGGCTCGATGGGAAGGGAACTGCTTACCGTCCACACATATTTTCACATCAAACAGCAGTGAACTCTCAAACAGCTCCTTGAACCCCCTCAAGCAGCAGTTGTCCCGCTTCTTGTCAGAGAAAAAATAAGGCTCCTGTAGGTCAGACATTGCTGTACCTCTGAAAGATCACCAAAGATGGCAAAATGGTAGAGATCTGTTTTTGCTTTGACTAATTTGATACAACTCAGTTATTTAATTGTTGTATTTAGCATGAATTCCTGACAATTTTTATATCTGTGAACAACATCACCGTGAGCCTCTATGGAGAGGTTTATTTGTACACAAGGATTGATTTGATTAAAATGTCACAAGTTATTTTACATCTCAGCATGCTCAGCACTTAAAATTAAAGTTTAAAGATTAGAATTTCACAGTCTCTGTAAACATTATCTTTACAAATTTGCATGACTGAAGCTATGTCTACCTCGTGCCAATATACAGTATTTTTTGCAGCGTCCTCTAAATTCCACTCTACACCCTAATAACCATGCCTATTTCAGGGAAATATATGATAATTCAAGAACTAAGCTACAACAGAATAATCAATTTGAAATACTGCTAGCCATATGTTAGTGAATTAAATGTAATTTGCATATGAACCTTACCTCTTTTAAGAATGGCAAATCACAACGAACAATATCTGATGACTGACCAATCAGACTCTTGTTTTCAGTAGGGCAGTGTGGACAGCTACCTACAAACCAGTTGATTCTTTTACCTATAAAGGATATACATGAATCAAGAAAGGTAATAACACAAAAGACACAAGAGTTACTACAGAGAGACTACAGCCTAGGAAAATTAAAGAATTCTAAATCACAATAGTGAACTTTCAAAACTGATTTTGACATTCTTCATTAAAGATTGTTCAACTGTGTTCATTCTTTTACAGATAAGTGTGAAATATGTCAGACATTAGCAAATTTCTTTTTATAATGTACTATATGGGATAACTGTGACTAGTAGGACATTTAAGAAGTTTTTTCTGTTATCATATCATAGCAAGTTATTGTCAATGTACTAATAACTTATGCATCTCTCTCTCTCTCTCTCATTCCAGATAAAAAATTTGAGACACACTGGTATCTTAGGCTACACAACTGAGTTCAGAGAAAACAAAATAACCCATAACACACTGAGTTAAAACCCAATTTCCATTTCCCATTAAAAATGCTGTGCCACTTAACACATTAGGTTACACATGTTCAGCATCCAAAATATACAGCAGATTCTTCACTCACTCCTTAGCCTCAACTTCTCTGCACACTATTAAAAAAATTGTTATACTCTGTTCCAATACCCTGTCCACCTGTTTCTTTGAGATTATTTTTGGCAAGATCAAGATGCAAAGCAAAATGCCTAATGTTTGGTTTCATACCTACTTATGTTATAAATATTATTCACTTTATGGCCTGGTTGACTTGTCTGCTACATATCAGTGATTCATGCTGTCCCTAACATGTAAACACTGTTTGTCGTTCAGGGATATGGTTATGACATGATATGTGTAGTAATATTGAAGCCTCACAGTTGGCTGCCCCTGACGACTGGTCCCTTTGTTATGGGCGACTCATCTGTATGTTATATCTGTTATGATATCTTCACAGTTATCATCCATGTCCAGTTCACAGGTTGGTGGTAAGATGTCTCTATAGAATAGACCAGTTTCTCAGAATGCTTTTTCAATTTTTCAAGGTAAATGACATGAGGTGGTTTATTATTTTAAAAATAATAAATTACACATTTTCCTCTTTCTGCCCAAGGTGCTAAATACATTTAAAGGTATAGGTGCATTAAACAAGGCTACATTTGAAAACACATATCCTCAAAAAATCTGGGTTGAGTGCTTAATAGACACTCAACTAGTGAACCCACATTTTATTTTTATGGATTTCAACATTTTTTCTGTGAAGCCATATTTTTTCTGGGAAAAGCGAGCCAACTTTTGATACATTTGTGAATTACATCACATAACAATATATACATATCAAGAAAAATAAGTCAAGAACTTTTTAGAAGTGATGCTTATTTTATCTGGCATATTTTTTAATTTTTAAAATACTATTATATCAATCATATTATTATATTTTCTAAAAGCGTAGAAGGCATTTAACTCACATTTTTTAATGAGAAAATGTGGGTTCACTTCTTGCTCTGAGTGTACAACTTGTCAAGAAAAACAAGTCAAGATGTGACCCTTATATTTCCTGTATATAACTTTTACAAATGATAAATACTTATATATTGATAAATTTATGTTTTGGTACAGTAGAAGAATACTACATTGCACTGAACCTACATTTGTGGTAACAGAAAATGTAGGTTCACTTAGTGCTCTTGTGGTTCAAAGTTGATCCCTGTATAATCCACCTATATCCATTTACATGTCAACTATACCTATTTTAGTGTTCTTTGACATGCCAAAAAAAAGGTAAAAGGGTTGTTTAGGGTTTTTATTTCATAAAGTTTGTTATGTTTAAATCATGGCAGGCTAATTTGGATCATTAGGGGATAATGTTTCAATAAAATAATAAGGTAAGAACATGTCAATGTTGAGAAAGGCTCATGCATTTACTACCACAGACACAAACCGATGTATTTGGATGAGTATAATTATAGCAGTTTTAGTTTTTTAAAATTCTTCTACAATTTCTACATTTTCACGCCCAAAGCTGCTACATGCACAGGTCACTCCCACAAATGTGAGTAGCACAGCTGTAGATTCCGCAACAAACACGAGTGAAGCTCACTGAATCAAGGTCTCTGAAAACTTAGCCGCCAGAGGCTTGACAATATAAATGTTCAAAACATGTTTACGATGTTCCTGAACCACACATAATTCATCAATTTACCAAAAGTAACCAAAAAAAAGGTGGACAAGAATGGTGGAACATCCACTGTGCTACAGTGATATAATGGAAAGTGTACCCTGTAGTAAAGTCAGAGCGACCTGAGAATCATTTGATCACCCACGGTTATGATGAGGTTATGAGTGTATACAGACGGATATGGATCCGGATGGCATGATGTTAAGGATTCATGTCATGGAGAAGTGGCAAAATTAAGATACAGGCGGTTAGACATAAAAAGGGGTCGGTCTTTTAACCAAGCGCTACCAAGCGTTCCAAGCACTAGCACTCTGTAGGACTTTTTACCGAGCGCTACCCTGGATTCACACCAGGCATCGCTTTGACCAGCATGGGGCTACCAAGCGTTCGGACTTTTTACCGAGCACTACCCCGGATTCACACCAAGCATCGCTTTGACCAGCGTGGGGCTACCAAGTGCTCGGACTTTTTACTGAGTGCTACCCCGGGGTCACATAAGTCATTGCTCTGACCTAAGTGGGGCTACCTAGCGCTGGGGACTTTTTACCGAGTGTTACCCTGCTCTTTCAACAGGAAGTGTTCTTACATACTTCAAACATCTTGGGACTAACGAGCGCTAAGGACTTTTTGCCATGGGCTACCATTGCGCACATGACAAATTATGGAGTTTAATCGCATTCAACACAAAATATCATATTCAATTATTTACATTGTATCTGTTTATATAACATGAACAAGCAATGCTTATGTTATCTTTCCCACTCATTCTCTCTCTCTCTCTGTATATATATTTATATATATATATATATATATATATATATCATGCTATATAAAAATATTATATATGTTATCTATATATCAAGGAGTAAATCGTGTATTAATTTTTAAAATATAACATATCCTAAATGAATATTTATGTATTTTTGATTACATTCCCTCTTATTCCGGTTCTTCTCTCTTTCTCTCTCTGTTTCTCTTACTGTCTCTCTTTCTATCTCTCTCCCTTTCATTCTTTATCCCTCTCTTTTTCTCTTTCTTTCATTCTCCCTCCTATATCTATCGGATAAATATTATATATAATATAGGTCTTTGTTACCTTTTCCTCTAATTCAGGTTCTTCTCTCTCTCTGCCTGTCTCTCTTTCTTTCTCTCTCTTTCATTCTTTCTCTCTCCTTTATAGCCTATATCAGATAAATATTATATATGGTATAGTGCTCTCTTTTTCTTTAGACTGTCTCTTTTGCTCGCGCTCTCTCTCTCATTTATATATATAAATATATATATATATATATATATATATATATATATAAATATATATAAATATATAGCATAATTTTAAATTTTATATTATATTTATATAGGCCTACTGATATATGAATAAAAGTATTTAAAGATATATGTGTCTAATTAATATGTATGTTTATCGTAATATATATATATATATATATATATATATATATATAGGCCTATGATTTGGTGAGAAATCATCAATCTCATACAGGGTGTAGACATCATTAATTATTTTGTATGCTGGATTAACTAAGAAACATGCTTTATACTAAATAATGGTGTTTTGTGCTGAATGCGGTAAAAAAAATAGTTGCCGTGTGCGCGATGGTAGCACTCCGTAAAATGACCCTAATGCTCGGTAGTCCCAAGTATTTAAGAACACTGCCCGTTGTTAGAGCAGGGTAGTGCTCAGAGGGTAAAAAGGTCTGAGTGCTTGGTAGCCCCTGCCGGGTCAGAGCAATGCCTGGTGTGAATCCAGGGTAGCGCTCGGTAAAAAGTCCCTAGCACTCGGTAGTCCCCCGTTGTTAGGGCAGGGTAGTGCTCGGAAAAGAGTCCTACCGAGCGCTCGGTAGCACTCGGTAAAAAGACTGACCGATAAAAACGTTTTCTGTTCACAGAAATCAGAAGTGTTGTGCCGAATGGCTCAGGGAGGTGCGTGAGTTATTCTACAGTTGTGCCGTAAAGTCTTCCAGGTTAGAGTTACACTTACAGGTTCACAACAGACAGTGACAAATGAAATGATGTCATTCCACTGACCGAATCACTTTGAGTATGAATAAGTATTGAGTGTATGGTATATGGGCCTGGACCACAAGTGCGTTATCTGGTTATCCTCAGTCTTGTAACAATGTAAGTATGAAAAATAAAACGTTAGTTGTACCACTGCCATGCCAGAGCTAGCCGCCGACGGCGACGCAACAGGTTTCAAGTTTCTGTTGCGTCGCCGGCCCACCAAAGGGCTAACTGGGGTTATAGCACGATACGATCTGTTACTCTTAGAAAAGAAATTAAATAAAAATATTTCCTATGGTTTTAGCAAACCTATGTTTACATAATGTTGTAAGTCGAAAGGCCTGTAATAAAAAATAACCATTTTGGAAAGCATGGAGCACCTGTAACATCAGCAACTGATAGTATTTGTCCAGAGAGAACTGAAGCATTAACAGCCCCGTAGACATCTTACATTTGGTGGCAGTCCTGTATAAGGCTTTAGGCCTGTGTACTATTATGTTCATATTTTAACTTCCTTGGTGCAAAATAGGGCTGAGAACAGAACAGTAATGTTTTCCAGTGGTCAAATATACAATACACACAGATGTACTGAACATTAATCAATGGATATATGTTAAATCTCACAGTTGTGTATAGCCATGACAACATGACATTCAGGCCTTCGGAAATAAACTGATAGGGCCTGGAGTCATGATGGCAGTCACAACAGAACGCCCATTCTAAGGGTCGGATCAAAATATTTACTGTCTGGTATTATTTGGCATCACAGGCATATAAAGTCGTATTATATGTGCTTAATATCGAAGAAGAACTGTTGTTACACAAAAATAATTACATTTATTACCTCCTTTCATCACTGTGGCACCGATTCACGTGAAGCGGTACTTCTCAATCAAAACTAAATGTGTCATGGCGCGGTCGTGTATGTAAACTTGGAAGTCGGAAGCCGGAAGCCGGAAACCAAGGAATTGTCTTATAAATAAAGCAGTTTAAAGCATGTACAAAATGCTAACGCTTCAAACCCGTTTTGTTTTTCCCCGATAGAATAAGATCTTCTTTATCATTCTGTGAAGAATAATAGTGATCCATTCTTTAATCTGAAAGTTATGGATGATTTTGTGCTCGGAAGCCATCTCGGAAGTCAGTCAGAAGTGCTGGGATGTGATCCAATGTGTATAACTCGGAAGTCACAGAGACGCACTGGTTAACTTGTGGTTAGTTAGAGCCACAGCCCAAATGCAGTTACATTAAAATTATAGTTGCATGCATATATTAAAATTGTTTATGCATGATTCTGCTTTTAATTAGTGTATAATACAATATACATGATACATACGTAATTGAAAAACTATACATTTTTTTATTTGTAAATTTAATATATATATATACATATGTGTGGGTGTATTTTCACGTAATATATTTCGCCCCATCTAGAGCAATGTTTTTGTTAAAGATATTTATAATTACATGGGGAATGTATGGGAAGGGATTAATTTTTAAAATATGCAATGTAAAGAGGACATTTTGAGGCACCTTAAACAAATGATTATGAGGATTTTCTGTTTTCCGCAACTATTCTCCTACATGTTTTTGAACAATATATTCAAACTTGAGGTTGTTGGGCTTTAATATTTATATTTCTATAAAATCACGGTATAAACTGTAAAGTCCAAATATTCAAAAGTTCGTAACATGTTAATGTCAATGATGAAATGCGCGTCTATACATTTATAACTTGCAAAATGTCACTATTTAAAGGTAGTACTCATTGTAAAATAATTGATATGTTTAAGTCTTATGACAATCTTTGCATTTTACCGACTTTTGTGATCTGTGAGCGCCCAGGCTCACAGTGCGTGAGTCTGAGTATCAGCCGAGGAGGCGTGAGATTTTTCACGGTCGATCCCACCCCGAGCTGAGCTCTGTGGGGAGACCGTGCATGACTCGCACGGTAATGGGGGGGGGGGGGGGGGGGGGGCTTCCTCAATATACTAGTATATATTTGGATGCTCTCATAGTGGAGTAAATCACCAACTTATGAATTGAAAAGTAAAAAAATATAATAATGAAATTGCTGGGGAATAAAAAAGTAATCTGAAAAAGAAATGAAAATTGATTACGAATTTATTGGAAAAGAACTCGATAAAATGAGAGATATTACGTCTGAATGGGCTTGCGCCCTCTATGGATGCACCACTGAATAATAAATATGGTATAATAAACCCTAATACGGCATTAAAAATAGTTATAAATTACGATGTCATTCAAAATAAAAACAGTAATATATTTCCCATACGTTGAACAAATATGAAAATTCGATATATTTTGATCTTTATAAAAATCCATGCATCTGAATATTCCGTGTATACTCACTATTTTTATTTGATCCTTATATTTTCATCCTCAGTAAACAAAATTGACCGGACTTTAGTCGGAATTCTCGATACAGTATAGTACCGTGCGCTTTCGGACATCCTTCTCTCTGAACTTAATAGTTGCTGGTATCAGGTTCTATAATTAAACAGAATGTTTTATATCTATAACATTTGCTCTGTAACAATTTATTTTTAAACATTTACTGAACTTTTTCCCCCAGCATACGGTAAAAGCGTAAAATATTGATGAGTTAATATAATCTTGTTTTACAAAATGAAATAAAATATCAATATAATATATTATAAAAAACAGCATCATGAATGTTAAAAAACAGATTGAGTTTATGAAAAATATGTCATATTGAAATAATTGAAAATGCTTGACACGTTTGCTGACGATATGATGACCATTGCATTAGCCATTACTGGCTTCCGAGTTTTACACATCTGGACCATAACCGGGCATTTCCGAGAAAAAAATAGTCCATAACTTGGGATGGATAACTTTGATTTTTGCATTATGATAGAAAAAAACCTTATTCTATCAATAAAAATAAAATGGTACTTTCCATTGATGTAGTAGCATTTTAATTATGCTTCGATCATTGCTTTATTTTAAAAAATCCTTGCTTCCGACTTCGGACTTCCGAGTTTTACACATAGCCGTTTGGGAATCCCCTACCGGAAGTTATGGTTCTCCCGCTAACAGACGTGGAGACGAGTTTTTCGAGTAAAACCAGCCTCGGTATTAAAAACTGCTGCACGAATACACGTAAGTCAACCGTTGATGTAATAATTCTTATTTTCCCCAACAGAATAACGTCACTTTTTGTCTTAACTCAGGAAAATGACAGCTCGAGAAGTAGATGAAGATGAAAAAGTAGTGTCAGAAATGGCGTGCACATCTGCACATACTAGAATTGATGCGAACCCAATAGCTTGTACTGTCACCCCATCGTCTTCCGTATATCTAAAATCGACGTTTGGGGTGACAGGCTGTCGCTAAGTTGTGTATGGAGTGTTATAATCACAGTTAACTGCAGGTGGATTGATCTATGGACTCCAAAATGCGTCAGTCACTGAAAAAAAAGCAATTGAGGAGTTCATTCTTATGGGCTATGCCAGAGCAAGTATTCATCCATAAATCTCAATCGAAAATTAACCTTACCAGGCCATTTGGCCGGCTGGGTCCTTGGGGCGGCTTGTGTTGAGCAGAAACATGTCAGTCTCCCTGACATGTACACAAACAACTACTGGTTATCAATGAGCAATACAATCTGCTGATCACGCTGCCAATTTCAGTGATCGTGAACGGGCAGTGACACAAGCGACATCTATCCTGTAATCACCAACCCACTTGATAGGCTAGTCTTTCTCACACAAGGTGGCGCTCAGTTACTGCAAATTTCTAAGGCCATTGCCGCAGTAACAAAGTGAATTCAATATGAATATGTTCATACTAACATATATGCCCAAGATAAATATATTCTTCAAAACCCAGCGTTAAAATGTTATTTAATCAAGGAAAAATATCAACTCGTTAAATAAAGATGTGTACCACATTGGTTTTGAAAAGCGGCAATAATTATAAGGCATCATAATAAGGCAAAATTAATATATTTATTAATTATTAATCGAGATATAAAATGATATTATCAAGTAAACCGTGAATATGATATTCAATGAAAACTCGCCTTCTTTTATCGGAAATCCTTTCAATTCCTGTTCGGTAATATGATTACTTAATTTACGCTTTTTTGTGATGGTGTTAGCGAGTACATGCACCGGGTTTTGTATGCCCTATGTTGGGCTCGACTTTTTTACAGGAACTGACCGGAACCTACTGGAATTGACCGAAACTGAGTTCATATTACCGGAACTGACCAAAACTGACTGCATTTTACCAGAAAGAAAATAAAGCACTGGTAAAGATATTTTAAAAAATTATAACAACAAAACTTGATGAGTTACAACCAACTTTGACTATCAATATCTTACAGGATCTGCTTATAATGGCACTAGGACTGACTTGAAGAACATACATTTGATCTTACTTTACCTCACCCCTAATTTCTTTTAATAGTAAATTTACAAAACAACAGATCAGTCAGCATGGATATACCGGTAACAAAATAATTTTAAAAAAGCAAAGGACGAACACTTTTATAAAAGTTCCCAATATTCTATAAATCCAATTATAATGTTTGCCTATTATAAATTTCATGTCATTGTCAACAACAAATACCTCATGAGGCAAGTAAACTTAAGATATGGACAATGACAATTTACTGATCTACATACAGTTTCTATCCCAAGCTCTTGTGCGCTCTCCCTTCCTGCCTTCCATGCAGAGAGATCCATGGAAATGGATACATAGTCTACGCCGCAATATTTGCTGTTATACAGTATCCAGATTGTGACAAAGACAGTGACCAACAGCTCATGACTCCTGTTTTAAAAGCTATTTCATCTGGACCTGTCTGGATGTTAAGCAACAAGTTGCTGGGTTTCAGATTACAATTTGTACCATTTGAAAAACAAATGCGAAATTCGACTATACAGTCAATCATGATCAAACAGTTTGAGTAAGAATTCATTCAAACAGCTTATTTATACATGACAAATGCATGGAATGCCTTGGACATTTCTGTCTTTATCACCTTGGATTGTTAGATTTATTTATTTCTAAGGGTTGCACATGTACCATATTTGAAATTAAAATTCAGAAATAATTATATAGCGCAAAAGAGAAGTTTTCTTTTTAACATTTTTTTTTTCATTAATTTAATACCTGTACCGTCAATAATCTACAAGTACTAAAAATAGAGTCCTGAGGGATGCTGCTATATTTATAGGCCCTTCTAGTTGATATAATGCGTCCCACCAAGTGCACAGGTACATTGGGAAGGGTATGGGTGGGAGTATCCTCCTCCAATATTGGGAAACTTTTGAACATGCAGTGTAAAGAGGACATTTTGAGGTTATTTTCACCAAAAAAATATGAGGATTTTCTGTTCCTGAAAAACTGTTCTCTTATGTCTTTGCGTTATGTAGTCAAACTATAGAGAGGTTCAATGTTTAATATTTATATTTCTTCAAAAATAGGATATAAAATTTCAGTCTTTTTCAATATGTTAAATTCAATGGCCAAAGGCGCATTTACTTTTATAACTTGCAAAATATTATCTTTTAAATGTAATGCTCGGAGTAAAATAATTGATATGTTGAAGTCTTATGTTTAACTTTGCATTTTACCGTGGTCTCGACAGCACACAGGACTCCTATAAGAGTAGGGATTGCGAGTTCCAGTACCAGTATCACTGGAGGAGCCGTGAGATTGTTCACGGTCGACATCAAACAGGGCCTGGTGGTCTGCAGTTGTTCTGCTGCTGTTTTAGCAGATAACTTAGATAAAATCTAATTGTTATAAAATCTTATTGTTATTTTATAAAAACAAATATGAAAAATGAAAATTAATCACGAAAATTGGGAAATTAGATTAAATGAGAGATATTGCAGCTCAATGGGAGGGGGGGGGGGGCATGCGCCGAAGGCGCCCCCTCTTGATTCGCCACTTATAACAAAGGCAATTTAATAGGCTAAGTGAAATTCCGAAAGGCCAGCAGGCAAGCATTGGATTCGACCCCGACCGGGGTGGGGAGGGGGGGGGGATGGTATTAGGGGGGGGGGCAGACTAAATGAAATTCCGAAAGCCCAGCGCGCGAGTACTGGATGCGACCGGGGGGGGGGGGGGGGGGGGCCTGGCTACGCCCCTGTACGTTCCTACCTCCATCCGCATGCACTATAGCCAATGGAGTCTATTTTGTGGACACCTTGATAGTTGATAGTTTCCTGTCAAGAATTTTTTAATGGATTTTTATTTCACTCGACAGGAGGATTCGTTACGAATCGTCTCGATTTATTCAATGGGACTTAATGATAATGTCGAACGATCAAGACATCAACTAGGCCACGCTATGCACGACTGCTCTTAGAATTATAACAATGTCAGTCAGTGGTGATTCGGCAGCAAATTCGTGGAAGTGGGAAGGGGGCTTTACTTATACAACAGGTCAGCCAAACAACGAATTCGCTTATAGAGAACTGTCTCGTTCTGACGAATGTTGCGTCTTATTGGGCCTGTCATGAAAAAAAACTGCCTTGCGACATAGAACAGTATCTGTGAAGAGTTGCTGCCAGTGTAAAGAATTTAGACTATTACCCGCCCTTCAGGTCGTCCTACATACGATAACCTATAATTTCATATAGCCGCTACGCCCCAGGTAGCCGGATCCTAATTTCAAATTATCTCTGCAGTGTTCAGATTACCCCAGTCCGCTGATATAGCTAAAATTAGAGACTCTCATGCTTACAACCCATATATGATTTTTAAAATAAAATAAGTAAACGACAAAAAGCTAGCCTCAAAGCTATAGTTTCAATGTTTGAAATAAATAAACTCCCGAAATATTTATTATATTTATATGCATACACTATAGATCAGAACACATGTTGCATTACATAGATAATATGTACAAAGAAAATCTAATTTGTGAAATAAAAAGAAAATATTTCAATTTATATACTGTTTTCATTTACGTAAGGGTGAAAAAAATGCTTATTAAAATAAAACTTAAACTTCCTTTGTTTGGCCTGAATGTCCTATGTACCTTTTCATTTGTCACTGGTGATATAAAGTGTGTTTTGTTTTACTTTCCGATCTGTCCTGTCATGCAAATCCAACTCCTTTTACACATTTTAGCACTACGGATTTAAATGTAATAGGCTATATATTTATATATATATATTCTCCTTTAGCTTCCTATTCTTTTTGTTGTTTCCTTGTATTCTTCGTGCGTCCCTCTCAGTAAAGAAGATTTCATCGATAATTCACCACAAACGTCATGATTGATGACTATTACATCAAGTTGATCCCCTTCCTAACTATTCCCCTTATACAACAAACCTCTACCCTGTTTCAGCCACTCTTTCTTTTATAAGAGAACCAAGTACAACCAAGTGGATGGAAACGCCGTGTAACCTCATAGTCAGTTGACTGTCAGAAGCGAATCGCCTCTTTTCGCTACACTCAGTTATGTTCAATTTAATATTACAACATGTAATTGGTAATTTTTCATTTATTTTTTATAAAGTTTACTTGAGTATTAATTAAGTTTTAAGCGAGGATTTTTCTCTTATTTTTGCCCATAACCATTGTACACAGATCCACTCACCTTTATGTCTTCAGAATGGAAAAGTCCCCTTATTATATGTACATATAAATGTCTACAATCTAAGAAAAAAGGTTATATATGTAGAACCCTCTATTAGTAAGGGTTCTTCCTGGAACACTCTCCAGGGGTTCTTTGCAGTGGCGTACCTAAGGGGGGGGGGGGGGGCGGCAGTGGCGGTCCGCCCCGGGCGGCACATTTTGGGGGGCGGCATTTCGAGGAATTAGTATAATGAGTAGTACAAGGAATTCCTCATAAAATACAAATTTGTCCTTTTTGTCCCATGTTCAAGTATTCCAGGGATTATAAACTGGACAATGGAACCTACCAAATGATAAGCGAACGATTTGTACATTTTTTTATGGACGGCAATTCTTAAATTTAGTGTGATCAGTGGCACAAGGAGTTCTCTAAATGTACAAATTTGGCCTTTATGTCCCATGTTCAAGTATTCCAGGGATTATAAACTGGACAATGGAACCTACCAAATGATTAGCGAACGATTTGTACATTTTTTTTATGGACGGCAATTCTTGAATTTAGTGTGATCAGTGGCACAAGGAGTTCTCTAAATGTACAAATTTGGCCTTTATGTCCCATGTTCAAGTATTCCAGGGATAATAAACTGGACAATGGAACCTACTAAATGATTAGAGAACGTTTTGTAAATTTTTTTATGGGCGGCACTTCTGGGATTTAGTAGTATCAGTGGCATAAGGAGTTCTCAAAAAGTACAAATTTGGCCTTTTTGTTTCATATTCAAGTATTCCAGGGATTATTAACTGGACAATGGAACCTACCAATTGATTAGGGAACGATTTGTACATTTTTTATGGACGCAATTCTTGGATTTAGTATGATCAGTGGCACAAGAAGTTCTCAAAAAGTACAAATTTGGCCTTTTTGCCCCATGTTCAAGTATTCTAGGGATTATAAACTGGACAATATGGAACCTACCAAATGATTAGCGAACGATTTGTACATTTTTTATGGGCGGCATTTCTGGGATTAAGTATAATCAGTGGCATAAGGAGTTCTCAAAAAGTACAAATTTGGCCTTTTTGTTCCATGTTCAAGTATTCCATGCAGGGATTATAAACAGGACAATGGAACCTACTAAATGATCAGGGAACGAAGTTTCCATTTGTGCGGGCGGCATTTCTGGGATTTAGTATAATCAGTGGCATAAGGAGTCCTCAAAAAGTACAAATTTGGCTTTTTTGTCTCATGTTCAAGTATTCCAGGGATTATAAACTGGACAATCGAACCTACCAAATGATTAGCGAACGTTTTGTACATTTTTTTATGGGCGGCATTTCTGGGATTTGGTAAAATCAGTGGCACAAGGTATGATAAGGAGTTCTCAAAAAGTACAAATTTGGCCTTTTTGTCCCATGTTCAAGTATTCCAGGGATTATAAACTTGACAGCGGAACCTACAGAATGATTAGCGAACGAATGGTACATTTGTGGGGGCGGCAGTTCTGGGATTTAGTATAATCAGTGGCATAAGGAGTTCCTCAAAAAGTTCAAATTTGGCCTTTTTGTCCCTTTTTTAAGAATTTCAGGGATTAAACACTTGGCAGTGGAACCAACCAATTTTTTTGCTGACGATCTCTATAGCAGCAAGCTATACGCAAAAAAGAAATACATATCTGTAGTTATTCTTTGTTAGATCTGTGGTCTTGCAATGTCAGAACGCCATCGATAAACTGACCAATCATGCAAAAAGCCTGCATTTCAGGGCGGTCGTCGTTTACAGAAATCCCTAGCAGCACCTGATAATCACCAGGGAAAAACCCTGCCAAGACGAATGGGCCCCGGTGGTGAGGTGTCTGTAATACACATTGTGCGAAAAATATTTTGACGAATTGTGTTACTCTTTCTTGGAAAGTATTACGAATTTCCCTTCCTGAACCCTTGAATTCCCGAAATTCCAGGATATTTGAACAGCCTAGAACAACCTGAAACGCCTTTTTTCCCACGATTCTTCATACTCTAGCATCAGCTAGTCTTGTTAGAATACAGACGTTTACACTACCGTGTTTATAATAAGTACTACCTATAAATGCCTGTCTCTTTTGATTAACCAATATGGCCTGCATGATCTTTTATGTAACGTGAATAAAAACAATAAACACCCAGGCCTATGTAGGAATTATTTAACTTTAAAATATAATTCTATTATAACTGTCCGGCGGGATGAATCCCTCTGGCCGCTTAGCCAATGTTCAATATATGTATCAAGTATCAGTTTTAACTTTTAGAGTTCAAAACTTAAATTAAAGATATATTTACCTGTACTGTTGATTCTGTTATTAACAGTTTAATTATCCACTACCTACAGACAATTGTTGTATATTGTGACAAATCATTTAAAATTAAATTATAATATATATTTAAATTATATCATTACTTGAAATTTATTTAAATACTTTATTGAATAACAAATAGTCATCAGTTCATAAAATAAAACCTCGCAAAGTGCATAATCACCATAATTCTTAAATGATTTTGATGTAGCCTTGAAATAAAGTATGCTTTTAGCTTGGAGGATTTTTTAATTAAACAAAGTCAGTTTGTCCAAACAGTGGATTTTTTTATGTGAAAATATTAAACATGCCCTGCCTACATATATAGGCTTAACTCATGAATTACGCTTTTTCAGTAAAGACTAAAGTGCCTTGCATGCAGCAGTACCATGCATATCTCAATAGCTCTATTAGGTGTACCTGCTGTCACATGCGTTAACAAGAGGTGGAATTATAAATGTGACAAGGTATTTGTATACGTTGAGAATGGAATAACACTAACCAAATAAAGTTTTTTCCCAAGCTGAGTATAAAGTGATCATGAATCGTGTTTACATGAATGATGAAAGTTTAATTTCACACATTATATGTGTATCCTGCAGTGTAATCTTTTTATAGTTACAATTTATTCGTTTTATTCCTTTCTGTTCACTTCATAATGAAATATAATTGTTTGAGCTTCGAGCGATCTTTTGATTTACATTAGCAAAGAGTGTCTGCTCTTTAATATGTGGCGGAAGAATTCCCTGCAGGTGAATCCATATAATTGCGTTGTGGTCAAATACAAGCCTGTAACAAGGACATTTGACACTATATATTTCAATATGTTATCCAGGTTTGTAATGTTTTGTTAGAGGGGCGGCAATTTCTAAGACCGCCCCGGGCGGCAATGAGGCTAGGTACGCCAGCTGGGACCATGACGGTCGGGCGAGTGAGCTCATCTCAACGCGTCAAACAGTATAAAAGACCTCTCCAACCTTGAATGATATAGGTAACGACATTTTGTAGATAGATAGATACATATATAGATAGTTTAAATATTATAATGGTGTCTTGTACAATATTTTTAAAATCACGTAACATTACAAACCACATGGTACCCAGCCCTCTGCGGGGTTTATAAGACACTCCATAACCACAAATTAAATGAAACTTACACTGGATTAAATAAGTGTGACTGTCTTACATCCCATGCTATGACTAAATATACACACATCTGTTTAGTATCATTTTACGGAAGCTTATTCCTGCCACCTGATAAAAGAAAAATAAATTATTTATCTCGTACGTACGACATAGTATCTCGTACATACGACATATTATCTCGTACGTACGACATACTATCGCGTACGTACGACATATTATCTCGTTCGTACGACATGATAAATCTTACGGATTCGATCCACAGACTACACAACAGGCCAACTGATATATGTTTAATATTTAATATATATATATATATATATAATATTTAATATATATATATATATATATATATATGTGTGTGTGTGTGTGTATGTGTGTTAAATAATGTATGTTCTCTTGCAAACAGCTTGAACACCGTTGAAACGAACGTATATATATTTCTTTTATTATTTATATATACTATATATTTAAATGCTATTCGATTATATCATTTTTTTGTGTCTAGGTTTCTAAAATATTTCAAGGAAGCCAAATACATCAAATCGTTGTCTGCAGGTCATTTACAGAACTTTCATTTTTTAGATAGGTGATTAAATTCTGTTGGCAACGTATGATGCTATTACAGTGAACCTGTCATAATGTTAATAAGACAAAAAATATTGCCTTTGCCAACTTGAAAACAAGAGGAACAGCTACCAAATAGCCTTATTTTAAGTGTTTTAGAATGGTGCGGGTTTCTTATATTCATAATTTATCTAAAAATTAGATCGTTAAAAATATTTAATGCAAATACAACCATTGATATGATATGTGGGTAGCGGAATAGTCCACAACCCATTTTATGCGGTATATATATTTTTTATTTTGAACCAAATGAAAAAAAAATATTAGAGACTATAATTCATGGACATGCGAATAATCTGTGAAAGAAGAATACAAAATTATTATAAAAGTCTTTTGTTCATTTGTCAGGGTGAAGTGGTGGTAAAACCTACATCTCAGATCGGTTTTACTTGCGAATAGGTATAAAATCTTATATGTGGTACCTTTACGTGTAACTCGTCCTACTACTGTAGACGGCATGAAATTCTACTTATGGGATCAAGCACCTCGTTTCATAATAAATATAGGAATCACCAACCTCTCATTATGGGCATCTCCGTATTAATGACACCTCTATAAGTGACACCTCAGGTTCATATTCATTTGCAATAATATGTGTATTGTCTCAGGTTATTAACTCATTTTGACTGAAAACGAAAGTTGTCCAGCAAATCCATGCCGACACACGGGCTTAACATCTCCTGTTCATTGGCTTAATGTTATCATGTTTCTGTGTGTAAGTGAACACAGTCCAGGCGCGCCTGTTTACCATTACAAGACCGCTTGACTACAGGCAAGATCTTAGTTGAGAACCCTTAAAAATTATATAT
Source organism: Sipunculus nudus (assembly GCA_026874595.1). NCBI lineage: Eukaryota > Metazoa > Annelida > Sipuncula > Golfingiida > Sipunculidae > Sipunculus > Sipunculus nudus. The sequence goes on along the minus strand of CM049314.1, from coordinate 45,426,278 downwards.
ATATATATATATATATATATATATATATATATATAAGATATTATCAGTGCTGTGTTAGAACGGCTGAGCCGGTTGATGCTATTTATGTCATTTGTAATACGTATAATGTCTATCAGTTCTTGTTCTTGTTTGACAAGATTAAATATCCCGAAATGTGCCAGGAACACAGCTCAGTTATTGTAACTTGCGGGGGATTCCTATGCTTATATAGCAAATACATCATGGAAAAAATAGAAACGAGTCCAATCCATAGAAACGATACAAAAAGCGCTCAGCAACTTGATGGTGGTACAGCACAACTTCACAAATCAAGGATTTTCAAGCTTCTCTAGGTGTATCTTTTTCATTTTCTTCTCTTTTTTTATAATTGTCGCATGTGCGTGACCAGGATATTTCCTCTGGTCACTCGGCCTTCATATGTAAACACTTAACAGACACTTATAGAGGTTCTGTAATACAGAGATGCCCATAAGGAGAGGTTCTTGATTCATATATTATGAAACTATGAAATATAGATCTTGATCCAATTAGTTGAACTACATGCCGTTTACAGTAGGCCGAGTTTCACGTACATGTACCACATACAAGATCTTATATCTATCTTCCAATGAGACAAATCTGAGGTGTAGATTTTACCACCACTTCAGCCTGACATATAAGGAAAAGACTTGTATTAGACTTTCGTATTCTTCTGTCACAGATTAATAGCACGTCTATGAGAGGTAGTTTTTAACATTTTGTTGTTGACTGTTCAGCTAGCCACCAATCACATTAATGGTTGTATATGTATTAAATAGTTTAAAAGATCACCTACACGGTGCGTTATGTAATAAATCTAGTTCTTAGACAGATCAGTTTAGAATATTAGAAACCTGCCTCATAAATATTCATTCTCAACTACTTCAATCAGGCTATTTGGGAACTGTACCTCTTGTCCGAACCCTTTTTCCTCAGACAATGATTTCATATATTTCGCCTTCTTGAAATATTTCAGAAATCTGGACACAAAAAAAATGATAAATCGAATAGTATTTAAATATATACTAGAAATGAATATCTATATATGCGTGTGTTCGTTTCAACAGTGGTCCTGTGATTTGTAAGGAGATGGAGATGTTGTATATAGTTAATGTGAAAACACACACATAATTTAACACACATATATTTTATATATTCCTTATATACATATATCTGTTGGCATGTTGTCTAGTCTAGATCAGTTCCGTAAGATTTATTTTTTACGTACGAGATAATATGTCGTACGTACGAGATTATTTGTCGTGCGTACGAGATAGTATGTCGCACGTACGAGGTAGTATGTCGTACGTACGAGATAGTATGTCGTACGTACGAGATAAATAATGATTTTTCCTTTTACCAGGTGGCAGCAATGCGCTTCGGTATGATTTTATAACAAAAATACAATTTTCCTGCATATGTTCCTGTTATTGAAATTATTATTCTCGGAGCAAACGCACTATTATCGAGTAATGTTAGAGGAACATTATATATGGACATTGGCATACTAAATGAATCTCACCTCGCTATGATTACAATACTGACACATTCTTTCTTTAACTTTAAGCTTTCAAAAACTGTTAACATATTTATATTATCAAATATTTTTGCCATATTAGCACATCAGCTATTTTTCTTACTGCGATAGTCCCAATCAAATTTATTTTGTTAATCTTTGCGAGTCCATATCGGTTCCAAAATTTTATAATTTTGATTATATCTGCGCTCGCACATGAAGTCCACGCCATCAGCTGAGAGTGCAATCGGTTCAAAATTTTTATAATTTTGATATATCTGCGCTCCGCACATGAAGTCCACCCCATCTCTACCATTCCCGGAACAAGACAAAATCTGTGAGCACCCAAGATATATCGAACAGCCCTGTTCTCTGCTTTGTCACAAGGTGGCCATTTACAGCTCCCAATACTTCTCCTGCATAATCAAGGATAGAAACAACCCCTGCATTATACAACTAGGTTAAACTGTTAAAATTCACGTTTTAAACTTCTTACACTTGGCAATTTTTTCTCCAGGATTTCTTGAACTTGAATCGGCTATAATAAATGTATTATACGTCATAAATTCGTCAAAGTGGAAACCTAAATATATATGCTTGTCCCTATTTCCAGAAAGAAACGTTATTTAATGTAAAATTCACATTGGTTCTACTGTTCCCACATTTTCTGAAATGCATAACATTACTTTTCGATGAATTAGGAGACAGCAGCCACATTTACACCAGCTTTCAAGTTTATATTGCAGTGCCGGTGACGAGGGTACAATAAGGACCATATCATCAGCACATAACAAAATGCTAACCTTCTCTCCACCGATATCAACACCCATATTTAAAAAAATTATAACTGTAATTATTTCATTAATATAAATATTAAACAAGGTAGGAGAAAGCAGATCTCCCTGTCGAACTCCACACAGAACAGAAAAAGGAAAAGTGTTGAAGTTTTGTCTAATACGTACAATAGCAGTATTATGACAATACATTGCTTTAACAAAATTATACAATTTCCCATCTATGTTCAGTTCAACAACCTATAAAATATTAAATATCTATGGATTCGATCGAAAGCCTTTTCCGTATCTATAAATCAAATAATTGTCTCTAATCCTGTACCCATTCTATTTTTGTTAATACAGAAAGCGAAAATATGCTCTCCGCAAGATCTACCTCTCCTGAATCCGTTTTGATCTTTAGCTAAAGACCTAAAAGATCACAATAACTGGCGACTCATTTTCTAAAAGCGCACTTTAGATTTTTCCAACACATGACAGTAAGCTTTAACCTCTGTAATGTAAGAGTTCAAATTCATCTTCCCGGTTTTAAAAATCGGGACTATGACATCTTTATTCCAGACCGACGGTACGACTCCATTGTTAAAGCAATAGACAAATAATCTGTACAACATCAGCATCACGTGATGATATTTCAGTACTCATTAGGTTTATTATCTGTACCTACAGCTTTTTTATTGTTCAAACCTTTAACAATATTTTCATTCTCATGTTATGATATGCTACAGTTTATTTCGTTTTCTTAATAACCCTCTCACATCATGTTTTTCTCCCTTATCCTAACATTATCTTTAATCACCTTGAGGTGAAATGAAGCACAATTTGAAACAACACAACTCGGCTTTCTGTACAACCCAGAGAATTCTTTAAACCATTTTGTTTTAACCACAGCTATATCTTCCATAATACAATTACCATATCTCACTGCAATCGGCACTCGTTTACATTTAGATGGCTCCCGTTGTTTTATCTGACATCAAAATTCTCTTTTAATAGTAATAGTAATAGATTTCTGCTCGAAAAAATTCAACCCCTCCCTCATATATAAACGTTCTTCAACTCTCAACATTTTACCGAATAAACTTCTGGCGGTATTTTACTCCGTGCGTAATCTTTTCCGCATCACTTGGTCTTGTTTCCATCGCACATAAGTGTTTTCTTTACATCGCAGATCAGATAACTCTTTATTCTCGTATGATTTACGTTTTTAAAACAAACTGTTGAAGTTTTACTAAGGTTTAAAAAACACAGTTTACTTCTCATTTCCCTGTGCAGAATTTTGAAAAACAAATAATTAATTTGGTCAATAAATGTTTACAAGCCTGTGCAACCGGTTATTGTAATATTTAGGGAGGCCATTTTGGATTTTAGTAAAAAGAAATGCCTATAGGTGCAACGTGGCATCAGCTTGATTCCTGATCTAAGGACCACCATGTACCATTTTATGCATAAAATTGAAATATATCTAATGTCACACTATGGTTGGTGTCTCCCTCAATAATACTTCAGTATATGTCCATGAAATAGATCCCATATCAGAATTTACGTCCGCCCGCTCTTTTTCGCACATTTCTCCCAATAACCATTTCAGATTAAGACCTGAATCTGTTTCTATCGGGCCAATGGGTTGTCTTACAATCAGCCCAAAACCTTGTTCCTCAGCTGATTTTATCACTCGGGAGCTTCTGTCAGTTAGTCATGTCAGAGTCTGCGATTCAAGTTTTCATGGCCAAGTAAACAGATGCTACAGCGCTGCATTTAATATGTTCATGTTTTATTGCATATGCCAAGTACATCAGGTCTACGCTCTAGCATAATCCTAGGCTCTGAACAATACAGTGAAATGTGTCACAGTTCAAATACTCATATCAGTAAAAAAAATCGAGCATTCATTTCCTGGTAAAGGTTAAATCTTAATACATTATGTAAGGTATCAGGTTTAAACACTTACCGTTGCTTTCGATTCAGCATGGAGCCAGCAGATTTTGGCCAAAACTATTAATTTCAAAAGAAACATAACTGTGGTCTTGCTGACAGGCCAGGTGAGCTACCGGTCACAGGGCGATTACCAATAACGCTGAATGCAGACACGCGAAACAAACAAAATGACAAAGGAGTTCAGGGGCAAGCGAGAACAAACCGGTGTTGTCATGCGCAGCGGCGATTTTCCTCTGTTTAAAATACTCGGAGGTTAAGCTGTATCAAAAAGCCATTTGGCTATACAACGTTGAACAGACCTATCTTCAGCTGTGTCCTCCGAAGAAAACTTTACTTACCTGTAGACATGATGGTTGCGTCAAGTGTCTTTGGCTGGAATAATTCGGGTTCCCTGCTTACATGGGATATAAGGAAATACTGTCCTTAACAATATATTTATATTTTTAACAGGGGTCTAATACGGTCATTGGCATTCTAACAACCTCTCCTTGATGCAAAATTTGGGTATTAAGCGTTTATTTTTCAATTTCCAACATTACATAAGGGTCAGGTCTTACACTGACTCAAGCAGATTTGGTAACAATTAAAAGAATAATGGAAGACATGTCACAATTCGTGTGGGTAGAATCTAATAATTAAAGTTTTTTGCAAAATGTATATTTCAACGGTTTATTCAATGTTTTACAATTTTAAAATTACTATAAAAACAGTATTTACAGTGGCGTCAATTTTTCTTCCAGGTTGGGGGGGGGGTGACTTTGTATATCTATATACACATACATGCACATATATATATACATATACATATATATATATATATATATATATATATATACCTTTTTCAGCGTCTCTGAGTGACATATTAAACTATATATATATATATACATATATTTATTTAAGTATATTAAAGTGCAAAATTCACTGTATTAAAATACAATTGCTCTAAGGCACTGTACACAGTATATATATATATATATATATATATATATATATATATATATATTATTATATATTTATGCTTAATTTTATTTCAAATAATTATAATGTTTTAGAAAATAAGTTATGTTGTGAATTCTAAGCAAGGTTTAGATATAACATTTTTTAGTAAATTGATCCAGTCTTAAATTCTATTTATTATTATATTTCATGTGCAATATTATACCCCCCATCCCCCCCCCCCCTATATTGACGCCCCTGAGTATGTACCATTTTTACAGCGCAATGGCTGTAAACTAAAACGCGAGCACAGCTACACATAAATACAACTTCAGCATACATGATATAATCTAAGCTTGCACATCTAGTTTAATATTTATAAGGTGACTATTTGAACTTGTTCTCCACAGTTGAGATTTTTTTCTATTAAAATTCATTTAACACAAAAGTAAGCTCTAATTTACATTTTTTTTTAAAATACTTTTTAAAAGTTTAAAAGCTTTAATCAACATTTTCACGCATCAATGAATTTATTCCTAAAATATACTTAGTTTTGCATTCTGTATATTCGACCGTGTTCTGTGGTTTGATTTAACAAGAATTTTGGGCTTTCAGTGCTACTTAAAATTAAAATGGTGGTGCATTGAGAATTAGAACTGTATGCATATAATAAACTTAAATATCTTTAAGTTTTAAAGTTTGAACAGTGATTATATCATGTGCAATAAGATAAAAAAAAGTCTGATAAAAAAAAAAGAGTAAGAAATCTCAGAAATATATATTATGCCAGATCTTAACAAAGCAAATCTGTATGACAATGGCACAAGTAAAATACAAAAAAAAATAAGTACTTATAAATCATTTAAGTATTATATAGGGCAGTATTTAACAGGATCTCTGCTTAATCTGGGTCCTGAAATTTCAAGACCAGCAACTCGGTAAAGACTGAATTTTCCCGCTACTATTTTTATAACAAATTAGGTATTTCTACATCAGCTTGAAGGGTGACTGTTAATTTCCGTGGCTACCGTTTAACACAATAAGGATCGTGTATATTCTTCAGTGTCATAACTGCCATGCGGAGATTATCATCCATCTTTAATATATTTAAGAACAAACACATAAGTTACAAGACGATTGATATATTTTTATTTTTTTAAACTGATTTCATTATATTGTGCCATTCATTCATATATACAATACACATAAAGCCTTCTCGTGATATATGGCATTGTAAGATCTCAAAAGTGCAACATAATAAACAAATATGACCTGCAAGTTTCTGCATTAACATGCCACTTAATTTTTTGATTGATTCTCTATTTTATCTGAAAAAGTTGTCATGGCCATTAGCTCACAAAGGTAAGTGAGTGAGACATGTAGTCCATATAGTACCTGTCTTAAATGTATTAAAATGTGAATGTGGTGTGTGTGTGTGTGTGTGTGTGTGCGGGTAATGAGAGTATGTAATTACATTGAACTCCCTTAGCTTGTTACACAAAATGTTTGTCTGAAGACAGTTCAATGGATATCAGAATAGTTTAGATGATAAGGGTTCAACACAATTGTAATACACATGAGCATGTATTGTAATGCAATATTGTAACTGACTGATTAGTTCAATGTCCATTCATTTTGGGTCTTAAGATATAGTTGCTTTTGTTTACTGCTTCTGACAGGAAGTCATAAATTGCATTACAAGAGGCTGAATCTGTACAGAACCCTTACAAATCACAAGTTTTCCACCAATATTCAATTATCACAGTATTCTATAGCACCTGACTTAAATATAACCTGGATTTAGAGAGCACTATATCATGATTTCACATCATTCAAAGATTAAGTGATATATAAAAAAAAAATAAAAATATTCATATAATCAACTATGAAGTACTACTTCATTTATACAAAAACACACATAGGCATGTAATTATTTATATAAAATCAACAATTAAGTTTTGTGTTCACTTCAATTATAAAGCATTGTTATTCCACAAAAGTTCATTCTATGTATAGATGCACTGTTTCAAGGTTTCATGTAAGATTTATTGCATGGATCATTCTGTGAATTAAATTTAATGTTAATGATAACACTAAGGTAAGCACTCTATTGGTAAAATACATCTGACAGCTGTTTAGAGTTCATCCTTGGATGAGTCTGAAGCTGCAGGTGGTCGTACCATCCTCCCCAGGAAGAGGATGGAGCGGCTCGTCTTCTCCTGGATGAAGAAGAGGAATGGACGATCACAGGTGAACTGATGGACCATCGGCAGGGAGCGTGTCATCATCACGACAGCAGTTGCTGCAGCTGCTTCGGTGCCTTCCTCGTTCACTTCCATGAAGGCCTTGTGAAGAACAGCTGACACATACAGGTCTTCAGTGCTGTGGATACCTTTCAGGTCAGCTTTGGTATCGACGAAGAGATCCACCATGCCAAGTGCACTCAGGGTGTCCTTCAGGCTGAAGCTGTCCTCTAACGTGAACCGTGGCAGCAAAACCTGAGTCTTCATTTCCCGGGGTGAGAAGGTCTTCTCAAGATCTACGAGGTGTTCAGCCTCCAATTTGCTTTCGATTTCACTCAATGGTCTTTTGTCGTTTGGCAGAAGGATATACATGGCCAGGTTCTTACCAACATAAGGCAGTTCCAGTAGCATCAGCTGCATTTGTGCATTGTATCCCAAGTTAAACTTTTGCTCTTGGTACATCATGTCTACCTTGATGGTTTCAGAGTCTGAAACGTAAAAGTTGCGAACCTGAGTGCCTCTTTTGTCGAATTTGCTGGCCCAGTTCCCTTTAAAGTAGACAGCATTGACAAGTACAAGGCGAGTCAAGGACGTAAGGACTCCTGATGGGATCAGTTCCTTAATCTTCTGCATTGTCCTCTCTTCAACCCACTGGTTTATCTCCTGTCTTGTAGCCTCACTAGCTGCGAAGTCAACCTGCCCAAACTCGGCCTCATACTCCTTTTGTAAAGTGGTAAGGAAATCACTCAAAATCTCAAAATTCTTCTGACCATACAACCTGTTTGCCATGTGCAACTTCACATCATTTTTCCCAGCCTCTGCCACTTTTGCTTGGATTTCTTTAAAACCAAGGTGGATATTCTCATCCAAAATGGCTACGAGATTTAGGGCTTCTTTCATCTGTTCTGCTGTCTTGTTCCGGGCTCCGGCCAGAGTCATCGCCATGGATACTGTGATGCTAAGTGGCGAGAAGAGGATGTTAGCTTTGCTTTCTGCGACATGCTTGAACAATTTCCAAGCAAAGCCTGTAGCAGCCTGTGTCACCTGCATCGCTTCTGTTGAAGTGGATGAAGCTTGTGTAGCCATCTGTAAACAAAAACAATACACTTAAAAAATATACAGGATAAACTAAAGTGCATCAATAACCTTACATATAGGATATAAGGTACTCTGTATGTATCACGATTGTATTTCAGGTAATGGATTGTGTGTGTTTAAGCCTGCAAATAAATGAATGGTCTTTAACATGACATTTAAGATAATGCCCTTGAACTTAGCTCAGTTAGCTGTGCCATAATCCTGTTGATACACACACATTCCACTCAAAAACTAGTTATCCATGTTTACCTACATAAATAAACACACCTCTGGCGTCACCTTCAAACAGAAGGTCCCATTAACACAGGGAAAATGATGTGTAATAGAACACTGGTTGTCAGGTGTCAGGGATGCTACGACCTGGCTAGGTTAATTGAGTTTTTTTTCATGTCAGTGCCAAATTTTTCATACAAACTGTTTGTTTATCCTATGCCACCTTGTGGTTTGTGTATGTCATCTGCATGGCACGTGTCTGTGTCATTGCTCTGGAGATCCTCCAGTTCGTGTTTTACAAACTCACGAATAATACCCAAGGCAATAATTCAGCAGTAAAAGAGAATAAAGCAGCAATATCTCTAGGCTTGGAGCATAGATTATCTGTCTAGAAATGTTAAATAAAAGGACCATATCTACTATTTTATAAAATCACAACTTAAGTTTTGCAGAAACTTAACATTATGAACGGGATGTTTCCGATGTCTGAAATTTATTTATAATATCGTTCTTACTTAACGCAAATGCCTGACGACACATTGTTATGGCGAAAGAGGTGCAGCGAACGCATGTTACTTAATCTGACTGGTTAATCATCACTAAATATCAATTTATTTGAAAGCTCAGTTGAAATATGAATTTATAAGAAAAAATCATAAACAGTATGACCTGGTACAACCGATTTGCAGAAATGCTGGTCGGCTCCTAGAACTCTGTCATGACTGTTACTAAACTGACATGAAATAACACAATTCTATTGTTAACTGGACATCTCACCTCTCATGAACATGCATACGGCGTTGTCATTATTAGGTTGTACAATCAATTATTAGGCTTAGGGTTGCCCCATTTGCGTAAAGTAAGGATTTCACAGGGCACATGAATAATTCCCAAATGATGCGTGTATAAAAAAAATATGGGCCATTCGAACATTTAGAGAAGTTTTTCTCTGAATGTTTTTTGACAATGGACCTGTAAACCAATTTTGCACAGTTCCTGCTTAGTTCTCACAACATACCTGGATATGTACTGTCTGTAACATTGCTGAACTCTGACAAGTCCAAGTACACGAAGAACACGCAACTCAAAATGAGAACAACACAAATGTCACACAAATATTAGGAAATATTCATTCGAACTATTTGCATGCGAAGTTTGTTTAAATATATTTTAAGAATAACAAACGTCATGTGACATTTATGAGGCATTTGTATATATATGGCGCGATTATCTTGCGATGGCAATCTGACCAACACTTGGGTAGTGTATAAATGCCTTGAAATGCATTGCCAGCATCAGATCTTGACCAGGGGTCAGTGAAAAAGAGGGACGAGCAAGCTGCTCTCAAACCTGTTCTGACCATGGATCAAGAGGAAGCTTTTGATGTTGAAGATGAAACTAATAACGAACATTGTGCAACCTCCTTGTGACAGATGTACATATGTCACGCGATCATCTTGTGACCGACAAGAAAGGCTTCTTTGGCGAAGTCACCTGTTCTCAAGAGGTATGCAAACATCCAGAAATGGTCAGACGAACTTTGCTCCTCTCACAAGAAATGTGTGAGACATACTCCAAACTGTCGAAATCTGTTTAGGGTTTCACAGATATTTTGCGAACATCACACCCATGATGAGTTGGTCTTGCACATATGATGAAGCTTAATAGATATTTAAGAGAGCAACTAAGATCATTTGATTGACATTTGCATTCTTTGTGTATTGTTCAGGGTGCCCTATGATACCCAGTGTTAACTTTAATGTAGGGGGGATCTAGATTGAAACAATTTCTTTAATATATACCGCCAGTGATGTCCTCGAAAACATTCCCACCACAAATGTTTTGAATGGAGTCACATATAAAAATGATTACGGTACCACGAATATCTCACCAGCTCTTAAGTGGCTTGTCACTCCACCAATCACAAGAATGTATCACATATTTCTCATTTTCAGGTAGATTTTTAATTAAACTCCATGAATTTTTAGTTATAAGTTTTTAGGTTCAGCCAGATGGAAGGATGAGGGATACAGGGTTATCACTATAGTTCAGCATGACTGAAATTCATCTGAGCAAAGAATGAATAACAATCTTGCTTCTGCAATCTGATTCACTGTAGCATGGTTTAATTCAAAGGAACATGTACCATTGTGAGATGGATTAAATTCTTTTGCCGTGGTTGATGGTTGGGCCATTTATTGGTATTAGGCACCTATTGTTCTAAAACTCACGTTTTAATCCATCTTTGTTAACCATGACACTGTGTGGTAGACTGGGAAGTTTTATTAAGATTCTGGAGAAAGGATAAATATTAGCTCAGACTACATGTATAATCATAAATGTCTTTAATAGTAAAACATCAGGTATATTCACATACAAATCTATAAAGTTCCATCACATTTCATAAACAATAACTAATATTAGCAAAGCTGAATACTCAATACAGAAAATAATTTGATAAATTTGGTTGTAAGCTAGATCAACCTACATATCTTTCTGATTAACAATTAATTCAAAACTGGGACACTGTAAAACCACCCCTCTGATCTATATCTGGACTGACCCATTTATAGACCACCCCTATGGTAAAGAAGGCTGTCCTTGAGGTCAGGACAGAAGGGCCTTCACTTATTCTCTAGTGCCTGAATGATCCAGATCACTTATAAATACTTGCTAAGGGGCTAAACGTTAATCAACATAAGGGAAATCTCTTGGCAGTGCCCACCACAATCTCTATAGCTCTTTGACCATCATGTTTAACTAATAGACTAGCAGTGTATGTTTTGGCTTTACAATAACGACCATTCCAAATTCAATCTGTTCCAAATTCAATCATCTTATTAAGTTCTAAGCTTTTCTCATAGATGGCAGCATTGCACCTCAAGCGAAAAGTGGGTATGGAAAAAATCTCTTAAATTAACCAAGAATGAATAAACAAAACAAGTCATTTCTACACTTAATTCTTTGCTTATACATCTTGTAATGTATGGCAGGATAACCAGCCATGGATACTATGTATCAATGGGAATATAGACTACAGTAGGTCAATTTACTATCAGACCAAGAGATGTAGGTACAGTGAATCCTTTGTTATGAGACTACCCATGGGACTGGCCAAAAGTGGTCTTAATTCACAGGTGGTCTTATTAGACAGTTCTGTTATAAAAAAAATGAATGCTTTAGGTTCACCCAAGGGTGGTCTTAATAAATAGGAGGTCTTCAAGTCTTAGACAGGTGGTCTTTCAGACAGTTGCAACTGTACTTTTATAGACAAAGTAAAATAGGTTGCTTTGAAATGTACAGTAGTTTTGACATTATCCTTGTATGTTAATCTTTAAAAAAATACTATGAATTATCAGTACATTCTAGTTTCCATGCGGATGAATTAACATTTATATATGTTGTATATTATTTCATTACATTTGTACATATGCACACAGGACCAAAGATGTAAATCTATAATTATATATACTAAACCATTTTGAATCTGGTTGAATAATGTGAGACTATGGTATTGCTTTACAGTGAACAGATGCCATGTTAAACCTGTAAATTAAAGCCTGCAGTATCTCCAGAGACAAAAACTGTAACTCCCTGTTTGCTTTGCCATAAATCAGAGGCTCCAAAGAGTACCATAACTCTTTCTGGCACACCTGTGGACTGATCTCCACCCATTTGTAGTTTCCAATATTCTGTACCTGTAGATCAAATGTCTAAGGCCATACTGAAAATTCTGTCCAACAGTATGGCTCCTCCTTTTTTCCATAGATTGATTTTATATTTTGATGAATGAACATAAAGCCCTCCGTATAATTGCTGCAAATGCCAAAATCTGTTTAAAGAAATTATATCTATAATCAACACAAAAATTTTATTCATAAATGTATAAATGATATGCATTATACCTTGTATTGTTCATATGGATCATTTAAAGTATTGTTAAATATTTTTGTCTTCCTGCAAGTTAAGCTAAATTTGGCATAATTTGACATGACTGGTCGATTTTGATAACAAAAAATACACTCATAAACTGATCATTTTGGTTCCTGAGCTGTAAAACGAATGATTTCTTTTGTTAGGCCTGACCATTGTTTCAAATAAGTACTGATTACACTGGGAATGGATGTTTGCGAAAGGTGTTCTGAGTTGGTCCTACAGCCATATATCTGCCAATTGTAGGGTTAAATAAATTCCTACGGCAAACAAAAGACCTGATTTACTTGACAGGTAATTTATTGCTTTACTGATATCATGATTACATGAGTCTTGGTATCAATATCTTTCTAAAAAATGTCTGTGTCTGACTGCTTCTGATTCCACCATTAGCTGGTCAATGCAGCTAAATATGTAAATTTACATACAGCAACCATAATTTAACTGAATTTTATTGGTAGCAGTGCCAGGACTTAAAAGTTATACATATATATATATATTGTGCAGACATATAAACATTTAATTGGTTTATTCATTTACTGGTGATCTGGCCATTTATATTGAATCTGTTCAATAGGGAATTATTTCTGCATATTTATTTTATGAATTTAGATATAATTACATTGGGCATTGTTTATGTATCTAAATTGAAAAACTTACTTCCAGTTACTTCAAGTATCAGTTAATGTCCATCACTCAGTGATATTCATGGTTAATCCTGCAAACAAAACCTGAATGGCACGAGTATAGAATCCAGTCTACATTTTAATCTGGCCTTGATGGGTCTAAACTGACTGAAAAAGTACCATCAATAATATTCCATAAGCCGTGAAAAGCTATTCGATAACTAAAACTGAAGTGTAATCAAGTCCTGTCATTAAAATGTGGACTTCATATACTATCTGTTTCTTGCCATCTCAGCCTTAACCTATGTGTGCATCAATCACTTTATGTCTCACTGTGTTGTGTTCCCTTGTGAACGAACTAGCTAAGCTGACATCTTTAACACAACAATTCAAAGAGGGTGGATTTAGCGGGTTCATTTGTTCCTTTTATATTTTATTACACATTCTGCTTTTTTATTTTGCTTCACATTCTCATTTTTTAACATTTACCAATGCTAGCAGGGGTTTCATGTTTGGAGGCAGCTGTCCCCATCTATATATACTTTATTACATGTACCATTATTCACATGGGAGAATCCACCCCTGTAGCACAGTGAAATCTGTTGGATATTGCTGTAGTTTTTCAGGGACAATAGTTTGAATAGAGTTAAATATCCTGGCTTTCCTCTCGCTTGCAACTTGCCTTCACGGCACAGTTGGTTACACAGACAGCTTCTGAGCTTGCAGTCAGTGGTTCGAATCCTGTTCTGAACTTCTATTATCACAGTCTTTGCATGATATTCCAATGTACTAATGATTCACTTATATATTTCTCTCATGTTTCAGATTGCAGAATCAAAGGAGGTTAGACAACGGAGGTCATGGAACATATAGCAAGTAACACAGAACACATAGTCACTCCAAGAATCTTTATTAATATTTCACATTCTCCCTTGTAGACCAGATCCTATACACACTCCCCTGAATAACAGATGCATTTATCTTAACAAAAACTGTCTCTTGAGCTGTTCAAATAAATGTCCTGCAACTGTAATGTATATGTAAATTTACCATATTTATACAGACTGATCATTATATTTAAAATTTACATGAACTCTAGTGTAAAACAGGAAAAAAGTAACTCTAAACTATTTTACCCCAGGCCCAAAGGCTGACAGGAAGGCATGGAGAGGGACCATAACACAGACACAGGCAAGATACTGAGCTAGATAATTGTTATCAACATGTTAATTGATGGTCCACGCTGTATGAACTGTCACTGACACGTTACGAACAGGTACATTCCTTCTTTCAACTTATCTGAAAGAATGCGTGTATCTTACCTTTATCTGTTAGTCTGTACACTCTGCAGGCAGAACTGAGTGTTCACTTGTTACTTGAAATTCCTTCTCTGTGTGTACACTGTGTTACCCGGTTGCTGGCACGGAACACTTCCCGCGTCTCTGTTACCCACAGGTCCCCGCCCACCTACTCTCGCCTGACCTTGTTTATATGGACTGGTTCCCGCTCAACACGTGCTCTGACCAGGCAGGTCACTGATTAGCAACAGCAAATACGAACCGCATTTGCAGGATTAATTTCGGGATGAGCAGTTTGTAGTTTACACAGAGGAGCTAATTCCCTGATAAGTCCCACAATTTTGTTTCAAATAGAAAATAATCACTGGTGCAAAGAATTTTATTGTAGAATAAAGCCTATACAGAATTCTAGAAACATATATTTTTTTAAATTTACCATAATATTCATAATCAACAATAAAAAATAATCCAGGTGTTTGAAATATTCTGTTAATTTCTCATTTCCATGCATCTCATTCCATAGTTGCTAGGTTATCGCACTGATGTTATTTAGTATTTAATTTGGTTATTAATTTAAGACAATTTATAATTATAGTCCGTTCCACCAACCGTGAACACTGTTTTTTCGCGATCATTTTTAAAAGAATTGAGAACGAACAGAGATTTTTGGTACAGAGGTAATTGAGAACGCGACCTAATTTTCTGACAGGAAAAATGCAACATACCCGAGATGAATAGCCTGTAATGAACAAAAATCAAAATCCACGAGAAACTCGCGGGCTGTTTACGACATTTGTGCATGGTCAACTGACAAGATTCTGCCTCGCACGTGCGTGACGTCATAAGCTGTGTTCCATTTTGCAGGAGATAGAATCCCGCTGTCTGGCGATGTGAGGTGGTCAAACAATAATAGCAGCTAGCACGTTACATGTATGTAGCACCTGTTATATCATATTATTGTACATGAATGATGAATGGCACCCCTGCTCTCTCCCTTCGATACGCTGTTTAAGAGTCATAAAAGATTCTTTTAAGTTTGAAAAAAAACCTGATACATTTACATCAAAAATAACTGCAACATCTCGGCTTAAAAGGTGTCGGTATTCATCACAAAACAACCATGTATCACCTGAATATGCTTATAACAGTGACAAAATTCAAGTGTTATTTCAACCACCACCACCCATAATTTAAACATCGATGAAAGATTACTATCCTTATGAACTTATCAGTGATTACAAGCAGTGTGAATAACATTCACAATATTAATGGTTAAAACGGCAAAACTTGGGTACACGTGTGTGCCCTATAAATTTTCTCCAGGCGCATCCTCATGCAACATCACCTTTTACAATGTATCACTGGCGGCTCTCTGAGCGGAGGTCACACAGTCCATTCAATCCAATGTCAATTTCAAGCTCCGCAAGGGTTAAAATTGTTAATTTTAGTGAACTCTTTGTTTTCGTTAATTATAAATAAACAATTCCTCAGTGACAGTCATATGAATACATTACCTTTCCTGGCCAAGTTAACATAAACGCTTCTGTCACATTCTGATCATTGGCTGGGGCCATTTTCAGTGGCCTGGCCCGTATATATATATATATATATATATATATATATATATATATATATATATATATATATATATATATATGTATATATATATATATATATATATATATATATAAATATGTATATATATATATAAATATATATATATGTATATATATATATAAATACGTAGATTCGCATAGACTTCGGAAACTTTGGTATAAAGGTGACAAGTAAAGTTGCATTTTTTAAAACAAATTTGAACAGACCGGCTGTGGATATAAAACTTGATACATCCGCCGCATATCTATATATGTAAATGATTATGTATATGCAGTTGAACAGCACTAATGAAACTATGAGGTGGTTAAATAAACACAGCTTCATTCTGTATAAACGAACGAAACGTGTTTCACCATATCCTGTTAATCAAGTTTACTCGGAGGAAATTTTGTAACATTTCCATAAAACAATGGGTGAAGATGCGTCAACCCAATTTTATACATGGTCACAATGACAGGAAAAGTATTGGCGATGTATGATCGAACCTCATAGGACAATGTTTCAGCTTGGCTGGAACAGTCCAATATTTGAAAAAGGGGTTTGACACCTTGATATATTATAAATGTACCAGTTCTTTTGAATTTTGTTTATAAACAAATGGATCATTCATGATCAAATCACAATTCATTTCGTGAATTTAATACCATGACTATTAAACGGGCGGTAGCTTTTCATTTTCTTAATTTGTAATCCTTGCTTTGTTACCCACAGTTTGTGCTGCCATGTAGCCATGATGCTACATCGCCTCTCATGACAGGGTACTGCCCGCGTGTATTACAAATTGACAAAATATATTATAGCTCATCTAAGAACAGGATTCCCGGCAGTGCAAAACACTTTTACCTCAGGCTCTGGTAACAATGGTGAATAATGTTCTTCGGACACATATGACACGTGGATAAAAATAAGCAATATAAATTGCGTTAGTTTTGGATAATTATGCCTTTTATATATGTCGGATGTATATAATGACAAGTTGGACCACAGGCTACATGAATGAAACTGCCTGCCTGGCCATGACCAGGGCGCTGTGTACTATTACTACTATATTAAAAGACGGGCAGTATACAGTATAAGATATCGGTGCCTAGCTGGATCTACTGAACACGGTGACACCTGCTGACCTCTTCATAACGTGTATTCAGGAAATTTCTCGCGACGACCGTGACGTCACGGTTACGTCATTCCATTATGACGGCAAAGATTTCATATACAACGCCGTTCAGTTTGGCCAAGTTAGCTATGCACTTATTACATAAAGTATAAACAACACCTCAGCGTCGTAATGTAAGTTGTTTTCAATACATTATCGCCGACTTCATATAAAATTAGGTCGTTTTCTAGGCATTCACCTTATCTCTAAGAACACAGATTATATATCAAGGTAGAAATGAAAACGTGAAAAAAACAGTGTTTCACGGTTGGTGGAACGGACTATAGTTATTATAATTTTTAGACAGGTTATTCATGGTTTTAATCAAACCTTCAGTTACAAAATCACCGAGTCACCGAGACCACAACCCACACAAGTTAGCCTCAGGCTATTTGACTTCCTCTGTTAGGTTCGCAGGTTCTACGTACATGAGCGGTCAGCCATAAATATAAGCTCAGTGGGGTTATTCCAGCAACCCAGGCCCGTAAAAGGTACGGATCTCAGGCACTTTTTTTTAGATATCAGTGCTAGACTGGGCCAGTCCATGAAATAGTAATGACTTAGTTGCTCCTTCTGACAGAGAAATCAAACGTTCCCGCGATGTATCACACTTAGTATCGGTACCGCCATCTTGCGGGAATTCATATTACTAATTTTCCACTATCTGACCCTCTTATTTCATGCGATAAGAGCTGGCACTGAGGTAAGTCTATCGGTACATGGGATCACGTTTAATTTTAAGCATTTCATTTGTAAACGCAAAAACTAAAGTCCAGGCAGGGCTTATCAGTGGGGGCGGGTGATTTTTTTTGTTACATTTTTTTGCATGTTTCGATAAAAATGTGATATGATCAACGAAAAGCACGATAATAACAATTTTTTTTCTTCTAAACAAGTTAAAACCACTACATTACAAAGGAAATCTAATTGAAGTTTCATATTATATTATCTTCTTGAAGGAAAGGTCCGAGTGGCTGGAGCTCAAAATTTGTAAGTTTCTATTGATAATTGAAATAAAGATTTTTGATGCGGGGGATAAAATTGACGCGGGCGGTGCCTGAGATGGCTGGAACCATACCTTTTTTTGGCCTAGTGGCTTGGCTATATAGCAATTTTAGTAATTTTTGTGTACTCGGCGACTCTGTAAGTAAACAGAAGGCATGTGTGCATAATTCTACGAATACAAACTAAATTCTGTATATAGAACGGATCTTCTTCGTGATTCACATATATTCACATATTCACATACATTCACATATGCGCCATTTGTCCAGCCGGTAAGTTTACATGCCTAAAGCCAGTAAAAAATATACTTTAAGCCTGGAAAAACATACTGTTAATTTTATTAAGATAATTTTAGTCACGTATTAATTATATGAAACAGAATACAGTAGCAGACCAAAGAAGTATATAATACAATAACTGGAAGAAAGATATAGCACTGTACCTTGGATAATAAAAATGTAAGAGATAAAAGCATGTCATATTATATGCTTTACATATTTTTTTTTATATTCCCCCTATAGATTTTCAAAATATAACGATGTTGAACAAGTATAAAGGTGTTGCCTTTTAATCGATGTATCCGTTGACAAACATTATTTAAAGCAGATTTCTTTAAATACTCGGATTAAAATGATAATAGTTTAAAATATTTTGTATATTTTAAGTTCATATTTGCAAGCCAGGTTCTGTGGTATATATATATATAGGAGGTCGTTAGTTCTAATCTCGGCCGAGGAACGGTTAGATTTTTCCCCAAACAGGTTGAATGCTGTGCAGGCTGTGCCTCACGGCCGTGTATCACTTACTGACGAGTTCGACTTTTGGGAGTTCCTCTGTGCATGACCCAACACTGAGAATATTTACAGGTATAGGTATACCGAGCCCGGATGACACCAGGGAATTCATGTGCTACCGCCGTAGTCCCAAACCGGGACTGAATTTTACATATGTATACGTACGTTTACATGGGTTAATTGAGAATTCAAAAAATGGAGACGGTCACCCTATATAAAAATATTTTATATCTTTATATTTTCTAGTTTAAACGGCATAAAGCGTAAAGAAGCCCATTCCTTAACATCACAGGTTTCTTCATTGGCCAAATGAAAACATTAAAAATTGTGACTACCAATATACTATATATTGATATTTAGCTTAACATATATATATAGAGTCATGCTGTATATGACTTAAGTCCATAACAGGTATACCAGTGATATTTATTTTCTGGATCTTTATATAAATTGAAAGGTGGAATATACTCGTGAACACCGCTGAACAATATTACACAAGTCAAATACATTGTATTAAAGTCAGATACAATGGTGCCCAGTGCATGTATAAAATCAAAACAACCGATTTAATTAAGTTGATAGGAGAAATCGCCTAAGGGTTTAATCAATCCGTGCATGCTTGACACCATTGTACTCATAAACACAAATTCGTTTGTCTTTCATCTGTCCCTTTAAGGTCTGAGCTCTTTCATTTCTACTTCGTCATATTCAAATTTAGCATAAAAAAATGCCTGAACAACAGCCATAATCTATATATAACCTTAAGTTCAGAAGTCCTAATCCGACCACAACAAATTAACCCAACAGGTAAGACACTGGCTGAGGTATTTATGATTCTTTTCACAGGTTTAGTCAGCTGACTAAAACGTGTGAAATAAATTAAATAGAAAACAAAGAATATGCTATTTCATGAATCCCGCAGCGAGTAACTGCATGCAGAAAAACAGTGCTTCCTTAATCTTACGGTTAATGATCTCCACAATTAGAAATTACGGTGCTTTGCAAATATTATAAAGCTGGCTCAAGCTTGTTTGCACTGAAGTTGGCTCTGAGGCATTATTTAGTATTAACGTGGACCACTTTTAAAGGAATGTAGATAACAGTGATTGATTCCTATAATAACGACAATATTCTACAAAAGAAATTTTAGTTTATCAAATTTAGATGTTATATCCACCCTCTCATCTTATTTTCAACACGTTCATCGACATTCGCCGCCGTTCAGAGTGAATTGAACGGTGTTGATATATTATGTTGTTGTGAAAAAATTATTCGATGCATATATAGAAATTACTCCTTAAGCCCTTTCTAGTATTTAGTTTGGTTGTTGACAGTGTAGGCTATAATCCAAAACCAAGATAAAAACAATAAATATTACATGTCACAATTATAAAACTTTGGAAATTTCTTTTTGAAAATAAAACTTTAGAAGGATGTAAAGAAGAGTATTCATATTTTTAAGAACGAATATGTCATGCAAATGGGGGTGAAAATTCCAGGTCGCTACCTTTTTTTATATAAAAATAGGATATTTTGTAATTTATTAATATTATGGCCTGGGAACAGGTACTTTTAATGACTATTATTGAACAATTAGGGATATATTTGAAGCACTTTTAGAAATAGTTCGCGGACAAACACGATTAAACGTTCCCCAAAAATGTAAGTAATACTTCAGTTCCATCCCCGAAAACACGACAACATTTTACGTATGCACTAAGATGTTATATGGATGCTATATATGAATATGAATTTTCATGACCTGGGTCGTTTATATATATCACACAACACTCAAACCGAATACCTTTTGTCAGCCGATACATGTATAGTTTGAAACATGCCCCGAATATCTTTTGTCAGCCGATACATGTATAGTTTGAACATGCCCCGCATACCTTTTGTCAGCCGAGACATGTATAGTTTGAAACATGCCCCGCATATCTGTTGTCAGCCAAGACATGTATAGTTTTGAACATGCCCCGAATACCTTTTGTCAGCCGAGACATGTATAGTTTGAAACATGCCCCGAATACCTTTTGTCAGCCGAGACATGTATAGTTTGAAACATGCCCCGAATACCTTTTGTCAGCCGAGACATGTATAGTTTGAAACATGCCCCGCATACCTTTTGTCAGCCGAGACATGTATAGTTTGAAACATGCCCCGAATACCTTTTGTCAGCCGAGACATGTATAGTTTGAAACATGACCCGAATACCTTTTGTCAGCCGATACATGTATAGTTTGAAACATGCCCCGAATACCTTTTGTCAGCTGATACATGTATAGTTTGAAACATGCCCCGAATACCTTTTGTCAGCCGATACATGTATAGTTTGAAACATGCCCGGAATACCTTTTGTCAGCCGATACATGTATAGTTTGAAACATGCCCCGAATACCTTTTGTCAGCCGATACATGTATAGTTTGAAACATGCCCGAATACCTTTTGTCAGCCGATACATGTATAGTTTGAAACATGCCCGCATACCTTTTGTCAGCCGATACATGTATAGTTTGAAACATGCCCCGCATACCTTTTGTCAGCCGAGACATGTATAGTTTGAAACATGCCCCGAATACCTTTGTCAGCCGAGACATGTATAGTTTGAAACATGCCCCGAATACCTTTTGTCAGCCGAGACATGTATAGCTTGATACATGCCCCGAATACCTTTTGTCAGCCGAAACATGTATAGTTTGAAACATGCCCCGAATACCTTTTGTCAGCTGATACATGTATAGTTTGAAACATGCCCCGAATACCTTTTGTCAGCTGATACATGTATAGTTTGAAACATGCCCCGAATACCTTTTGTCAGCCGAGACATGTATAGTTTGAAACATGCCCCGCATACCTTTTGTCAGCCGAGACATGTATAGTTTGAAACATGCCCCGAATACCTTTTGTCAGCCGAGACATGTATAGTTTGAAACATGCCCCGAATACCTTTTGTCAGCCGAGACATGTATAGTTTGAAACATGCCCCGCATACCTTTTGTCAGCCGATTCATGTATAGTTTGAAACATGCCCCGAATACCTTTTGTCAGCCGATACATGTATAGTTTGAAACATGCCCCGAATACCTTTTGTCAGCCGATACATGTATAGTTTGAAACATGCCCCGAATACCTTTTGTCAGCCGATACATGTATAGTTTGAAACATGCCCGAATACCTTTTGTCAGCCGATACATGTATAGTTTGAAACATGCCCCGAATACCTTTTGTCAGCCGATACATGTATAGTTTGAAACATGCCCCGCATACCTTTTGTCAGCCGAGACATGTATAGTTTGAAACATGCCCCGAATACCTTTGTCAGCCGAGACATGTATAGTTTGAAACATGCCCCGAATACCTTTTGTCAGCCGAGACATGTATAGCTTGAAACATGCCCCGAATACCTTTTGTCAGCCGATACATGTATAGTTTGAAACATGCCCCAAATTATATAATATCATGATCCTTCCTGATACTTCTCTCATATTGCTGTGTACATGGCCAACAAATGCTTTGCAAACTCCTTAAGGTCAGTAATTCCTTCCTGTTGACGAGCACCTGAAAGTTAGAGCCCTCGAATATAACTTTTTCCCCCTCGCTTCTCTCCGTTCTGAATCCGAGTTTAATTAGTGCGCTTTTTTTAAATAGAGGCCAACTAGGACCAAAAACCTGAGGCGAATGCGTCATGTTTTACTCGACATGACCGATATATTTATGTACAACAATTTATTAATACAATGTACGACAAAAAATACTGTTGCTAGCGCCGTGCATCCAAAGCAAACACTACATATATAAGTATACGTATAGATATCTGGTCGTAGGCACTGGAACTATTCAGATTTGCTTGTAGTGTATGTAGTTCCAACTTCTAATCATAAGGTGCACCAGAAGAAATTTATCAGATATTGAGGTGTCTATATATATACAGTGTATCGCATGGTTCTAAAATACTCTATATGTTAAACGCTATTTTTGGTGGAAGTGGAAATATTTTACATATACATAATAACATTCTGTTGAGACTTCAATGTTCCGATGATTCTAACATACATCTATATTGTAACTGACGGTGGCCCAACTCGACTTTTTTTCACGGAACACCTGGTGCCTTGCGCTACGTTTACCTGATTTTAGCATTCGGAACACCTCGGCCGAATCCAATTGTACTTTGCTTTTTAATTCTGGGGGAATTTGGGGCTGGCCAATGTTGACTTGCATAATTCAAAGAAATAGAAAAACACTGTTTAACTGAAAAAATAATTTAAATTCTAAACTCTCAACTGACCAAAACTGCAATTTTTCTGATGAAGTTAAATATGAGGTAGGCAATGTAATTATATACCCAGCTAGGAAGAATTACTACTGTTTAAAGTGGGTGGCC
Organism: Sipunculus nudus; assembly: GCA_026874595.1. Classification (NCBI taxonomy): domain Eukaryota; kingdom Metazoa; phylum Annelida; class Sipuncula; order Golfingiida; family Sipunculidae; genus Sipunculus; species Sipunculus nudus. The sequence goes on along the minus strand of CM049314.1, from coordinate 45,402,708 downwards.
ACACCAGTTAGAAGACACAGTCTAAACGGACCCTGGTGTATAAAGCCATACCCTGGCTGCCACAGAGGGCCGGGGCAGCCTTCAGGGTCCACTGCTCGATTCCAAGAGAGAGAGCTCTACCCCATCCAGAGAGTTTCCCCCCAAGCAAGCTGCAGTGGGCAGAATCACTGGCTGCATGTGATTAACTGATAGTCGGTGGTCAATTGATTTGCAACTATATCTATATATATATATTCATAGGAAATTGTGTTATATGGTAATATAATAAGTTTTGGAATTCTTTTGCCTGACCTGCAACAAGAATTAAAGTAGGCCTACTTGAAAACTTCGGCCGAGTTGTCTTTGTGTCACAAGGTGAAACAACGGTTTCTGGTTTCGCCTTATATTAAAACGTGGACGGTTTCGGTTTTCATAGAAAAAAAATTTAATAAAAGTCGTTAATAAAGTGATAAAACTAAATAAAATAATGATGATCAAAATGTTGTCAAAATTTAGACACCTATCTCGCGGCACTTTATGACTAATTTGAGCATAAATAATTGTGACAGGCCAATTTATATTGCAGTTATGTTTAAAATACACTGTGTCCTATAACATAATTTTGTGTCAAAAGGTGCGTCTTTATCTTTAGCTCTACAAAACTTAAGTAAGGAATATTGAATTCAAACACTTCCGAAAGACTGTTTATAAAATAATTATTGCTTACTAAACTGTAACAGGCATAAAGAGTATTTAATTAACAGAGGTGTCTCCAGGATTTAGGAAAAAGACGTATCCAACCCAGGAAGACTATTATTATGATAAATTCTAAAAAGAAATTGTAAAAAAATCTGGAAAAAGGGGGCGAGGGAGATGTCCAGGTCGCAAAAATTGGTCTGAAATCCTAAAAGAAAGGTTGAGGCGGCTGAAAAAGAGGCTGGCGGGGGTCCAGACCCCCCCCCCCCTCCCCCCATCCGCTTCTGATTAATAAAATAAATAAACAAAATAGCACTACTTTGGCCCTTCTCCGTAATAATAAAGTGAAAGGTTTTCCGTAACCGAAACCAGTTTCGAATTTTCTAATGGGCCCTTGTGGTCCTATAGCTGTTTTTATAATTGTATAGATGGCCCACTCCACTTTTTAGCGTAATATATAGATGTCACTTTGAATTAAAAATGAAATCTGCGAACTGGCTTTACTTTAACATTTCTCTATTTACATTAAATTAAACCCACCTTAAATTGCCGGCGTACTATTCTATGATGAACGATATCGCCTATCGTTAATCAACATACATCTCTACCGTAAGAAATTTCACACCGCATGGAAACGTGTCAGTTGAGTGACCTTTAATTCATGAAAATGAAAATTTATTAAAGAATCAAAATGCATGTATGACGACCCCTAGTCATGGGAACATGCTGAAGAGCAATCGTAACGGAGCATATATTTTTGTTTAGGACAACAGATAAGCACATTTCCTTGCACTATAAATATACACATCTGATAAACATTTTAGTTCGCCAATCAGAACAAAATTACTCTTTGCATTTATTTAGGTATTTTCTTATAACAGTATTTCGGCCAAAATCACTATCTTAAAAGCCATATTTCCCCAAAACCGTCGTTTTTTAAACGTATAGGCTATAACAATCATTTTATCGGGTTTTGGAAGAGCAATTTTCTCTCGATTACAGGCAATTTAAAATAAAAAAAATCTGTTGTCACAATTTTTTATTTTAAATCATAAAAACAAAAAAGATAATTACTGTATGAAAAAGATAAAAAAAATAGATGTTTTGTCTTTTTCATTTTGTTTTAAATTCAAAAACCTCTGAGCCACAATTCAGGGGGATATGCATCTTTATGTAAGCCAGTGAACCACCTGTGTGTGAGCAAAAAGACCACCTGTGTGTGAGCATGAAGACCACTTGTCGGTAAGCAAAATACCGCCTGTGTGTGAAAAAGAAGACCACCTGTATGTGAGCATGGAGACCACCTATGTGTGAGCAGGAAGACCACCTGTGTGTGAGCAAAAAGACCACCTGTGTGTGAGCATGAAGACCACTTGTCGGTAAGCAAAATACCGCCTGTGTGTGAAAAAGAAGACCACCTGTATGTGAGCATGGAGACCACCTATGTGTGAGCAGGAAGACCACCTGTGTGTGAGCAAGAAGACCATCTGTGTGTGAGCAAGGAGACCACCAGTGTGTGAGCAATAAGACCACCTGTGTGTGAGCAAGAGGACCACCGGTTTGTGAGCAAGAAGACTACTTGGGTGTGAGCAATAAGACCACCTGTGTGTGAGCAAGAAGACCACCGGTTTGTGAGCAAGAAGACTACTGGTGTGTGAGCAAGAAGACTACTGGTGTGTGAGCAAGAAGACCACCGGTTTGTGAGCAAGAAGACTACTGGTGTGTGAGCCAGAAGACCACCGGTGTGCAAGTCAGTGACTATTTGTGTGTTATCCACAAGACAGTATATTTTTTTATATATAAGCCTGTGGAGTATCTGTTGGAGATCATGATATGTACCCTTATGTCACTAGGGGGAAGACCAACTGTTGTGTATAGGCCAGTGAACCACCTGCTTCTTGGACTTAAATTAGTGTGACTACGTTTAATTATCTAAAGTAGCCGCAGAATATACGTTCAAGTTTATAGATTCGTTGTGATCAGGTCGGCAAACACAATAGCTTATTATGAAAGAGATGAATGCGCCGCTAAGTTTTATCAACTTTACTAGAATAATTTATTTTTTCTTTCCAGTGTCATCAAAGTCTCAGTTATTGCCAAAATGTCAAGTTTTGACCTGGCTATCGTTACCCTCATAAATAATATATCATATTACACTTTCATTGTGTTCCCGCTTCATCGATGAGGCTACCTATTATTTAATTATAGTAGGCTCTTATATATGCCAGCTGGCCATTTTTACAAACATAATGGATGTTTAAGATAGAATAATTTGCATATGATTATTTGTCTCTTTATATGACCGGTGCAATTATTCTGCCCTTGGTATTTCTAATTTTACATTTTGCCATTGTAAAAAAAATAATAATAATAATGCAAGGCCATAATATTCAACCACGGTGCTTTAATTACCGCCATACATATATACATGTCGATACCGGACAGTTTTCACAAACCCCTGGTGTAAACCGGCCCCAGTAGGTGGTGCCAGCTCCTTGTAACACCATGATGGTAACATATGCAGCTTGGTCAACATTTTTTTTTTCATTTTCGCACACTTAGTTTCTTTGTTCCATTGTTGCTGCTGTTTATAAATTTTATAATATTCACTCTATAAATACGGCTCAGATTTAACAGCTACTTTGAAGTCTTCCTGTGTGATGTCGCTAGTGTACAACAGTCTCCATGAAATATATATATATATATATATATATATATATATATATATATATATATATATATATATCAACACCCTTTTTAAAACAAGGCATGCAGCATATGTACACAACCAGGTCGGGCAGACGATGAACTTTTGATAAGTATATCTCATAACAAGAGCAATCAATATTTTGCAATCAGTGCGACCCGTGTAGTGACACTGTATGACACACTTGAACCATACGCTCCCGAGGCAGCGGAAATCTTACGTTTCTAAAGAAGCAACTGATTTTCACGCTGCCAGCTTTGACCGTTTATGATATATTTAGACACCAGATGGCGGTTCGTTGTCTGATGAACAAAACGTGCGTATGATGTGACAAGCAGCCAACCAGATGCCAATAAACAAACACGCGACAGGCATCCTGGCTCCGCCCATAGCTGCGCTTCAAGCGCCGTTTGAAGACAAGTTTACCATCGAATTTTAATTGCCCCCTCTGCATTCTCGCATCATCGACCGATTCGATTCTGACAGTATGACTGTGTTAGCGTAGCCATGTGTCTGGTGTCTGCAGAACTGAAACTAGCCAGCGAGGCGTGCACGCAGCCTTTGTTGTTACGTTTCGTTTGAATTACAGCTCACCGACCGGGCATCCTATGTGCCAAAGGCCCTAAGTAAACCACGTCTGCGGCAATTCTCTCTGAGCCTGTGGCCTGTTCATACGGTTACTAGGGCAATGAGCTGTCACTCAAAACGAAATCAACATGATTGGCTCCGTGTATTCCTTGTTTGGCCGTGTCTTCCAGCACAAGGTCTCATCTGATTGGACAAAAATACAGTGCTCCCTCTGGTGTAGCAATGCAGGATACGAGGTCATAACAAACAGCGCTTACGATATAGGAAGTAGACCTATAGTTAAAGCGCTGTGTAAAGAGCGTATTGAACCATAGTACACTTGGTTGCAGACTGTACACGAGATATAATACAGGCTGGTCATTAGGAATGAGCTAGAAGTCTGCTGTCCGGTGTCGATTCAGAACCTGACCTGTTCCTACTTAATTTGCGCAAGGTAACTTTGTTTGTACACATTACCATGAAAGGTCTCGAGTCAGTACATATAGATTCCCCTAAATTAACAATCACTGAATATACCTGTAGGCCTATATATAATTATTATTCTATATGTAGTTTTAATCTGGCAGATATTCAAGTGATAGTGAGTTCAAGGTTCCCTTTAATCAGTTATATTTCCGCCGATCGATCAAGCCGCCTTTTTACCATTGATTGCCTAGAACTAAAGAGAAAACACACTGGTAGTGCCTGGTGCCCTAGCCATTGAATCCCAAGTTTATCAAGTAATATATCAATGTATTGGCACTGACATTATCGAGGTCGATGAACAATATTTTAAATGTCATGTATATTATAACTATAGACAAGTTACGTTTGATTTTCAGCAAAAATATATACATGTCACGGCTGAGGGAATTACGTGGCAGCCTTGGTACTCAGTCAAGAGTCAAAATTAAATGCGGATGACTTGAATAAAAAAATGAATGACTTCAGATAAAAGGGCACATTATATCGGAAATAATTTATACAATTTGTTCGTATTACATCCCCTCAATTCACTTAATTCATATAAAGGCAATCAGAAATCATGTATTTTAATATTTGTATTTCAATTAAGTTTGTTATATTGTATATGCATGCATACATACATGCAGTATTAATATGCAGTTTTAACTGGCTTTGATAACTTGTTTATCAAACTGACATTAATAAAGTATATGTTAAGTTAATGTACACTAATCAACAGGCAGGGCGTGCTCCCGCCTGAACATGTCCTACTTATTGCACGAAAAAGGATTCTCTGGCATGAGCAATTCAAGCGGTCTAGCTAACTATACAGACTGAAGATAAGGGATTTGCCAACAAAATTGTTCCGCGATGTAAGTCAAAATTTTCTAAAGTGTGACTTTTTAATCAGGTGTATGTAAGATCCGTACTTGTCACCTAAATATATTATTGCCGGTAGGGGTTCTCAGCATCTGTTTTTTTCAGTGTCATAGGCTGCCGCTAATGCCAAACTGAACGTCACATTTAATAAAATTTAAATTCGCACATTTTTCTATGTTCTCAGAAGCTGTTTGTTTTGTTTGTCGTGTCAGTAACTTAAAAAATTAGGGTTTTGAGAAAAATGTAAGACAAAGGACGGAATTGTACATGTACAAGGTACACCGAAAATGCGTAGAATCATAGCAACTATAGGAAGTTATAATCGCATGTGTTATTTATGTGTTATGATATGTGATATATAATGATGAGTGACACAGTTTTATAGAGTGGCCTGTAAAGTGGAGGAGCCACCTGTTGTCAGTTCATGTAATGAATGACGCGCATGCGTACTAGAACTTCAGAGTTGAATAAAGTGATGATCGCCCACATGTCAGCCTTACTCGTGCCTTATGTACTAACTGTACTAATAATACAAAACGTACAACAAAACGTCACATGGTGTCAGAACCGGGATTTTGTGAGCTCAGGCATGGATACGTTAAAACCTCCCCAAACGCTTAAACTTGATGGTAATCTGGCGGACAACTGGAAACGTTGGCAGCAGCAGTTTGACTGGTATCTGCTGGCCACGGGAGCGAACACGAAATCGGAGGAAGTTCAGTGTGCTCTTTTACTGCATACTATAGGACAAGATGCAGTGGAAATTTACAACTCATTCTCTTTCACTGAAACTGAGAGAAATAAGATAGGACCATTAAAACGCAAGTTCATGGAATATTGTACGCCACAGAGAAATTTGACCTTGGAGAGACATCGTTTTTATACACGCAAACAGCAAGCGGGAGAAACATTTGATTCATTTCTGACAGACTTGAGAATTAAAGCGAAATCGTGTGAATATGGATCATTAATGGACTCTCTTATTACAGACAGAATAGTGTGTGGCATTGAGGATGATCGTCTTCGTGAGAGACTTCTTCGCATATCAGAGTTAACACTTGCAAAAACGATTGAAATTTGCAAGGCAGCGGAACAAAGTAAAGTGCACATGGCAGAGGTCGCGGGATCATCACGTGAACTACATTCCATGAACAGGGCTGAAAGGTCAAAGGTTACGGCTACAGCAAGGAAACCAAGACAATGGACTGCACTGCGGCAACTGTGGAAAAACACATGAACCTCGCCAGTGCCAGGCTTACGGCAAGACATGCAGATCATGTGGAAAACTTGGACATTTCGCTAAACTTTGCCGATCGTGTCCCAGACAAGCAAGTGGATGGCGCTCAGACAAGTTTAACAAATCAAATCGCACAGAAAACAGAAATGTCAAAGGGCGACCAGGATCAGCTGTTCACACAGTAGGTCAACAAGACCAGGAACAGGATGCATTTTTAGAAGGTATGGAACATTTGTCTCTTGACTCTATTATCGTTCACATAGATTCGGTTGAGCAAGCTGATGTCTGGAGAACGGATGTTGATATATTGACATCAGATAGTGAGATAGTAAACCAAATTAAAATCAAACTGGACACAGGAGCCCAGGCAAACGTACTTCCTGTTAATATTTACAGTAACTTGACCAGCTCGCCAGAACTACAAGAGACTCCTGTACGTTTGACTACCTATGATGGCACTTCAATTCCAGTGAAAGGTACATGTGCTTTGAATTGTTGTGTTAATCGACAAGCTGCGAAAATTGACTTTATAGTTGTGGATATTGAAGCTGAACCTATACTAGGTCTATCCACTTGTAAAGAACTGAACCTACTTAAGAAAGTACATACTGTGAGTGATAATACAGTGAATTGTTTCAAGATGGCATAGGTTGCTTTGATAAAATGCACCATATTCAGTTGAAAGATGATGCCATTCCTGTAATCCATCCACCAAGAAAGGTTCCAATTGCTTTACGTGATAGATTGGAAACAGAATTGAACAATATGGAGAAATTAGGGGTTATACAGAAAGTAAACCAGCCAACTGCATGGGTAAATTCCCTAGTTTTGGTAGAAAAAAACAATGGAGATTTACGTGTTTGTTTGGATCCCCGAGACTTAAACAAAGCCATCCATCGTGAACATTTTCAACTGCCTACAGTTGAAGAGATCAGTACACAGCTAGCAGGATCCTCCTATTACACCGTCCTTGATGCTTCGAGTGGTTTCTGGCATATCAAGTTAGACACATCCAGTTCAATGCTGACAACATTTAACACGTGCTATGGACGATACCGTTTTTTACGTTTACCATTCGGAATTTCCAGTGCGCCAGAAGTGTTTCACAAAGCTGTTGCAGAAATCCTTGATGGTGTTGATGGTGCTTGTAACTACATTGATGACATATTAGTGTGGGGCAGCAGCAAACAAGAACATGATGATCGACTGAAGAAAGTTCTTCATAAACTTAGTGATAGTGGTTTGAAGCTGAAAAGATCAAAATGTCGAATAGCTATGACACAGTTAAAGTACCTTGGGATGATTCTCTCAAAGGATGGTATGAAACCAGATCCTGATAAAGTCGGAGCAGTGTCTGAAATGCCAACACCAACATCCAAGCAAAAACTTCAACGTTTTTTGGGGATGATTACCTATTTCTCAAAATACATACCGAACATGTCGACAACTACTGCACCACTGAGAGAGCTTCTAAAGAAAGAAATTTAGTGGCATTGGAATGAACATTACACACATGCAGTCAAAACCTTGAAAACTCTATTGACAGAGGCACCAGTATTACGTTATTTTAACCCATCACAGAAAGTAGTACTAACAGCAGATGCTTCTCAGTCCGGATTAGGAGCAGCTTTACTCCAGAATGGTACTCCAGTAGGCTTTGCCTCAAGATCACTAACACAGAGTGAGATGCAATATGCGCAGATTGAGAAAGAGACATTAGCAGTTCTTTTTGGCTGTGAAAGATTCCATCAATTTCTTTATGGCAGACATTTTGCGATTGAATTTGATCACAAGCCCTTGGAAAGTATTTTCACCAAACCCATGTTCAGAATACCTCCCAGAATACAAAGATTTGTACTCAGACTGCAGAAATACAGCTTTACTCTCAAACACGTCCCTGGGAAACAGATGAAAGTGGCAGATGCACTGACAAGGGCATATCTTCCAGAGGATGAGGAAATGGAGGACATGAATGTTCAGGTACATATGTTAATTACTAACTTCTCTGCTTCAGCTAGTAAATTAGATCAGTTCCGAGATGAGATCAGTGTTGATACAGAGATGCAGCAGCTACAACAGTATATTCAGTCAGGTTGGCCTAAATATAAAGCTCAGCTTCCAGATACATTAAAACCATACTGGACGGACCGTGAAGAGCTACATGTGGCTGATAATCTTTTGTTCAAAGAAGATAGACTAGTTGTTCCTTACAAGTTTCGCAAAGAAATGCAACAGTTAATCCATGAGGGACATTTTAGAATTGAACTTTGCAAGCGACGAGCCAGAGATTTATTATTTTGGCCAGGCATGACCAGAGATATAACAGAAATGATAGAGAAATGTGGTATTTGTCAGAGATTTGCTAGGAAACAACAGAAAGAACCTATGATTATACCTCAAACTCAGGAAAGGCCATGGCAGAATATTAGCAGTGATTTGTTTGTATTTCATTTTAAGGACTACCTACTTGTGGTTGATACATACTCAAGATATTTTGAGATAGAGATGTTAGAATACACAACAGCCACTACTGTAATCAATCACTAGAAGAGGATATTTTCAAGATCAGGCATTCCTGAACAGTAACTGACTGATAATGGACCACAATATGCCAATCAGAAATTCAAGTCATTTGCAAAGGATTGAAATTTTCACCATATTACCTCCAGTCCTAGGTATCCCCAGTCAAATGGCCTAGCAGAAAGAATAGTACAAACAGCGAAAAACATCTTGAAGAAGGCCAAGGAAGCAGAACAAGATCCTTACCTTTCACTTATGACATTTCGTGACACACCAAGATCAAATGGTATGCCTTCTCCCGTACAGTTGCTCATGGGAAGACGCTTGAGAACAAGATTGCCATTTAGTAACAAGTTGTTGAAACCAGCAAGTCATAGTGCACTCCAAACAAGCAGGCTTAACCATGGGAGAAATCAGCAAAGTATTACAACCAAAGGGCCAGAAAGACACTTCCTCCAGTATTGTACCGTGGAGATAAAGTAAGACTCCGACAAGAAAAGGAATGGAACCAGCACAAGTTGTAGATGCAGGTCCTGAACCCAGATCATATGTTGTTTCTACACAGGATAACAAATTGCTTCTTCGTAACAGGCGTGACTTGTTAAAAATTCCTCAGACTTCTGATGAAACTGACACAGATAGATTTGGGCAGATGATGTATGATGATGATTATGATGTGGTACAGGAGAGAGGAGAAACTGATAATGTGATGTCATATCCAGAAAGAGCAGAAGTCAGTGATGAGATGCCAAATGCTGAAAGAGTGGAAGTAAGTGATAATCCTGATATTAAACACAATAGGTGTTGTAGAGTGATTCGCAGACCAGCAAGATATATGGAGTGATTGTTAGTTAAGGAAACTGAGTGGATGTGCTCAAGGGCAGAATAATCTCTTATCCACTCTCGGGTGTTCAGGTAGTCTACCCTGACCTCAAATTAGCTTATAAGGTTAAATAAGTTGTTTAAAGTTTAAACCTTTTTATATCACAAGGACTCCATATACCAGAAAACCAAACAGAGACAATATTCATAATAATATGTTTTATTTCATGATGCATGCTATACTTATAAATAGACTTTGTATTACCAGTTCAGCTGATATAGATACACATGAAGCCATAACAATTATAACAATTGCATTTAATATTATTTGAGATACTGTTGATACTGACTTGATACATATATACAGAATGACAGATTATCTTAATCATCAGTTTTATAAGAAATCCCGCACTGTTACTCCTAAGCTCTTATATTCATTGAAAATGGCAGTGATGTTTAAAGCCTTAACTTTTACTGTTTTCATATTTCTTAAGAAAGGGGGATGTTATGATATGTGATATATAATGATGAGTGACACAGTTTTATAGAGTGGCCTGTAAAATGGAGCCACCTGTTGTCAGTTCATCTAATGAATGACGCGCATGCGTACTAGGACTTCAGAGTTGAATAAAGTGATGATCGCCCACATGTCAGCCTTACTCGTGCCTTATGTACTAACTGTACTAATAATACAAAACGTACAACAAAACGTCACAATGGCCACCTGAAGTATCAGTCTGCTAGTTGAATGCCTGATATGCGAAAAGCGAAGGAGCAGCAATAGTCCCCGGCTCCTGAAGTGTAAACACGCCTTCTGTCTGAAGTGTTACAGGATACACCATCCATACAGACTGACAAGCATGTCCAATGTCCTGTGTGCAGGCAAAAAACTGACCTCTCCTGTGAGGAGATTCCCAGCCTACCACTGGATGAAGGAATACAGGCAGTGGATGCTGCGTTGGGTCTTCTGAGGGATATGTATGCATGTGCACTGTGTCTGATTAAGGGAAAAAAGGAACCGGCCACGTGCTTCTGTAACGACTGTATTATCCGACTATGCCAGATCTGTGGCGCTGAACACACGGAAAAGTCGAGCTTTACAAATCATGTTATAGCTGAAAAGCCATGCAAACTTCACATAAGACAAGTCACTCACGCCTGTATGACTTGCTGTGACAGACTGTGTTGCGAGTGTCTCTTGTCAGAATTTCATAAAGACCACGAGGTCTGTAACATCAGGGATGTACAGTCTAAGATCCCAACAATCATTTTACAGGGGATTCAATTACTGCAGGAGGAAAAAGACAACCTTGACAAACTGATTGATGATACAAATAATGATTCAAAGGAACTACCAGACAGAAGAAGAAAAGATATCGAAAGCAAGCTGGATTTGTACAAGAGAAAACTCGAACAACGCACGCAAGCTTCTTTGAAAACCAAAGAGGAACGGTATAATAAAATGACCTCGGAAGCTCTTGATGTTAAAATGGAAGCCTGCTCCAAGGTTTATAAATGTATGGATGAAACGGTGTCTTTTTATCAGAAGAACATAAATTATATCGTGGAACAACTTCCCTGCACTGCGATCGATATGTTCGATGCTATAGACACTGTAAGGACTGCACGAAAATCACCTTTTCCTCGCCCCAAGCCTTGCAAATCTGTATGTATCATTAAAGAGAGTTGTGAAGAGGATTTAATTCAAATCACGTACACTATTAAAAGTTAATAAGTTTGATTAGAGATTAAGTAAAAAATGTACAATACCGATATTTAGAATTCCCTTGCTTAATTATTCAATGCTATATTATTTAAGATTAAGGAAAAATTAATGGTTTTTATTTAAGCAGATTGAACATCATTTAAGCTGGAGAGATTGTCTATCCATCTTTGTCCGGTACCGAAAGAAAAATTGTCATAAGGGATATAAACTTTTAATTAAAACTATAGAAAACCTGAAATACACCACTGTTACATAATTTTACAGTAGGATATGCTGTTATTATGCATCTGGATTTAATTTTTTTTAAGCACTGGGCTGGGAATCAATAATCTAGAAGTATACACAGATTGTTATGACATTGGAATACATTTTTTATTTGTATGTGTTTGTATTTGTTCATTTAAATATGCATCCCAGTTCGCCTTGCATGACAACTATACATAGCATATATAATATATAAGCGGTTGTGATTTTATAAAGCAGTACCTGTTTAAGGTTTATATAGCTGTATTTTTAGTAAATGTGGCCTAGTCTGGCCTTAATATCCATAATAAAGAAGTCTTAAAAAATCAAGAAATGGCACTATCATTTTTGCTGTTGTAACAAATTGGTTTCTTTGTATCGTAAACATTGTGCAAATTTTTATAGGATTTAGTTCTCAAGACCACTTTCACATTCAGTGGTGTGGAAAATACTAATGATGAGAGTGCAGTTAATTACATTTTTGGATTTAAAATACTGGGAAACTCCGTGAGGAGAAACCAAAAGATAATCCGTATGTTTAAAGGTTAAGTAGGTCAAATTGCCCGAATCCTTTAGTACCTTTTGTTTTACAAACTTTAGATGGAGAATCACATACAAATCTCCATACATTCACAAACCCAGTTTCTCGATAGCACCTTTTGGCCTTTTGCGAAAGTGTATATGTGGTTTATGTGTGATACTGTGATTCAGTGGAAATGTCTTGGGATGTCTTATAACCGCAAATATCCGTCTGTATCATCTTAACCCTATAATGAATAATATAAACATAAATATAGCTTAAAGAGTACTCGTGATTATATGTGATATAACAGTTAAATTTAAATAGTATTCCGTATTTTATTGTCATTTGTGTGTGTGTGTGATGGGGGGGGGGGCATTTCTTTCAGTCCCAGAAAAAAACCCATCATTTTATTAAATATTTCCTTTAGTCACATGAACAAGAATATTTTTTTGGGTTGAATATCATTGTCAAATATGATGATTCAAATATTTTAATATTTTATCGGTGTCTTATATTTAATAACAGTATAAATCACAAGACGTTGCATATATATATATATATATATATATATATATATATATATATATATATATATATTATATATATATATATATATACAGTAGAACGCCTGCTAACGGCCACGCCTCAATAACGGTCAATATGTCTATAACGGTCAGATTTTCTGGTCCCGAATTTTCGGACGTTATATTTCATAATCATTTTGTTGTCTATTACGGTCACTCCTCTATTCCGTATTACGGCCAGGTTTCTCGGTCCCACAGGCCACGAAACGCCTCAATTACGGTCAGGGGCAGTGACTCCATGACATTGGCTCAACAAATAGAGCGGCCACTTCTGACCTCAATATCATTACACAAGTGTCCGCTCTCACATATTCCTGTCAGTTAATGAGTGCCTGGATAAAGGTAACCAATCGACCATGACTGAGTAGTTTGATGCGTAACCAGCGTCGTCCTATCAACACACAGCCTCATTAGTATGCACAATAGTAAGTCATGTATTTCCACCTGCGTTTATGTTTGTGAATCAGTTGAGCGAGCCGGATCTTAAACAGGTGTTTGTCATTCAATAAACGAACGACAACCAGCGGGTTATTATGAAGGAAATTATGAAGGAAAAATAAACATTGTTACATGTATAAAATGTTAAATATAATCTGTCCCAATCACTTTGACCATTATGGCGACCAAGAAAAGACATGAACTTGGTCTCAAAGAAAAGGTAGATCTGATCAGGGAGAGTGACGGGAAAAGCAGCCGACAGCTAGCAGAAATCTATGGTGTCGGCCGAACTCAAGTTTAAAACATACTTAAGAGGTAGCGAGAGATCATGGAACAGTATGAAGAAAACGCAAATGCCAGTAGATAAAGACAGTGTATATCTACAGGGAATGATAAACTGAACGATATCATGTGGCAGTGGTTCAACAAATTTGTACAAATATTATGGATATACAATCTGTTTGAAATTTAATAACAAACACTGGATTTGTATAATTTGTTGGTAATTGTTATAAATAGGGTTGATGTAATTTTAAATATTTTATTTTTTATTGATAACAATAATTATACTATAACTCGGTATATACTTTATTTTGTTGATTGTTATAAAGATTTGAACTCGGTTTCGTGTTACATTTTAACCCCCTTTTCCTGATCAAGTCCTGTATAACGGCCACTCCTGTATTAAGGCCACTTTCATCCGGTCCCGATGGTGACCGTAATACAGGCGTTCTACTGTATATATATTACAGTTAATGTGTAAAAACAGTCAATGTGTAAATTGCCTGATATAATCATTCAATTTACTCAGGCACTTTATAAAATGACTGAAGTTTTCAGGCATTTTACGAATTCGCTGAAAAATTAGTCAGTTTATTTGACACATTGACTGAAATGTAAAAAAATGAAAAACTATCGTTTTAAGGTTACAAAGATTTAAGTGACATTTCTTTCATTTCTTATACCTTACTTTTACAAAACAATACATTTTACATCATATTATTGTACAATTTAATCGTTTATTTGATCAAAAGTGTCCATCTACATATATATATATATATATATATATATATATATATATATATATATATTGGGTTTGCATTTACTGAAGCCTAAAATATGCATATTAATAAATATTTATATTGTCATCTATTTATTTTTGCGAGACAGATGGCAGCCACGAAGCTTGTCAATCTCCTGGTCAACTGTTTGGTATGCAGAGAAAGAAGAAGTGGACGGGACCCAAGACTCCTAAGCTGTGGACACGCTTTCTGTCTCAAGTGTTTACTTGAAACAATATCCATCCAGAATGACCATTATATAGAATGTCCTGTGTGCTGGCAGAAAACGGAATTAACTGACGCCGGGATTAAGGCACTGGTGAAGGACAAACAGGTTTGTTTAGTAGAAAGTGCCTACGAGGTCTGTAGGAATGTGTTTATGTGTGCCATGTGCGTGAGTCGCGGTAGAAAACAGAAAGCTACGTCATATTGTGGTAACTGTAATGTCCGCTTTTGCTCAAACTGCAAGACATAACATAAAATAAAAGAGCAATTCTCTTACCACGTTGTGCACGAGACAATTTGTGACATGCACGTAAGAGATTTCACTCACGTCTGTTTCACTTGCTTCCATGGACTTTGCTTTGAGTGCGTTCTCTCGGACTTTCACAGGGGCCACGATTTCTGTAAACTGACTTCTCTATCAGACAAACTGTCTTCTGTCATGGCCAGCAGATCTAAGATACTTCGTAACGAAATGCACGAATTTACAAAACATACATCCGAGAGTTCACTGAAGTTTTTCGACTGCCTGAGAACGAAGGAAGAGAAAGAATTGACAACTAGGAGCAAGGAGTTCTCGGACAGCGTCATGAAAGCTTTAGATCAGCGTGCAGAGAAATACAACACAGCCACAATGACAGAACAGTCCTCCCACATCGACGCTAGTCAGCAGGCATCCAACAGTATCAGTGAAAATATGGCTGCCGTTGAGGGAGGGGATGAAATATTAGAATCGCTACCACAAAGAAAGATGAAACTTTTCAGAGCATTGCGTTCTGTTCATACTGCTCTGCAGTTACCTATTCGCCGTCTACGTCTTGATGAAGATTATTGCTCTGTGACAGAAGATGCAGAGAAAGGACTTTATAAATTTACCTGCAAGATCGGAATTTTCTTCCCAGAAAACATGACACACCTTAAGAAGCCCGAGAAATTACTAGGCCTGACTGAAATTGACGATTGGCACATATCGGAACTGAAGTACGTTGATGTGTTTAGCGATAACTCTGCTGTTGTGAGCAGCATGGAGCTAAAATACGCTGTTCGCATCAGCACACAGGGAAAGGTCATGGGTACATTTCAAATGGAATCCGGAGAATATATCAGAGGTTTGTCTGTTCAACAGGAAAAGATTTACATGTTTTCCTGTGAGAGAGTTGTCACCATTCATCCCGATGGCAAGACAACCTCCCGCCATTTTCTGCAGAGTATGTACGCTGTCTCTGATTGTGTTTACAAAGAGAGGGATTTGCTTGTTGTGAACCCTGTAAGAGGCCTTTACAGCTATGAAACCTCAAACATGGGGTTACGGAAGCTGATTGGTGGTAATTTCACGTATGTCAGAGCTGCACAGCATCCTGAAAAAGGCAGAATATTCTTGATTACAGACTCAGTCAAGCAGCAATTGCATGTTTATTCATTTGGATACGACTTTATAAGGACTATTGGACAAAATGGTCGCGGGAACGGACAGTTTTCTTCTATCCAGGGTTCCACCATGTTACCGGAGGGAAACATTCTGGTTGCTGACAAAAATTTGAACCGGGTTTCCGAGTTCACGTTTGACGGGACCTTCCTCCGTCACGTGCTGACGTCAAAGGATGGTCTGAATAAACCTCTGAACCTTAGTTACATCAACTCCCACCTCTGGGTAACATGTGATGAAGCAATCTTATTGTACAAATATATGGAACCGTAAAAACGTTATGTTTACAACAACAAATGTGAAACATATCACAAATCAAATCATATAGACGAGATGAGATTAAAATTGTGATCTGATGCCATTTCCTTATACATTGTGATTTGTATTTGACATAATATATGAATGATGCTTTTATTAAGAACTAATAAGAAACAAAGCCAATATGGGGAATTGTATATGGCATATTTATATGGTATATTCCTGCTGTCTTGCCAGTTTTGGATATATAACAAGATATATAATGCAAATGATTTGGCAAATTGTATTGTTATTGTTTTGATGCTGAGGTCTGCTTTGCAATTTTTTTGTCCCCTATATAATGTTATTTGCTTCTAATTATTTGCATAATTATTAATTTTGTTGTTAATATTCATTTTAAGTGGAACTGGTATTAGAATCTGTATTATTTTAGGAAAACAAAAAAGACGGAATACAACCCATGCATTTATTACTTATCAATATAATGCAATACATGTCACATGCATTAATGGTCTGAGAATTATAAGTTCTCTAATGATCTATGAATCGTCACTATTCTAATATAATATAATATTAAAAAAAAGGGACTAATGTTCACTAGATTCTAAATACTGACGCTGCACAAAACCCCTTATATTAAAAAATTGTTTATGCATATTTTCTGCATATGGTCAGAAGTAAAGACTGAATAAAAATTAAATTTCCCCTTGAATAGTGAACAATCTGAGTATGAACATTAACCTAATTTGATATGATGTAAAATTATAAACAAAGGAATGTTGTGTCAAAGACCATCATAAATACTGATACCTCGCACCTTTTGTACCATACGTGCACGTTATACCTTGAATACAGTTGAATACCTGGGAGAATTCAAAAATGGGCAGGTAAGAAAAATGTTAAATGCTTTGGTGAGTTTTCATATTACAGATGATGAAGTATATAGAAATGCATTGCAATTACCAAAGTAGATTTTAAAGTAGATATTTTGCTCTTGGACCTATACATGTACCAGGACAGCCAGCGGCCATTGCACTTGGCTAAACATTTGATTTTTGCTTTTACACAGCGGCATCTGTTGGATATATTGTCATATATACACCCTAATTTGCAGTGGCAAACAGACCCCCCCCCCCTCTTGTAGCGATGTTCCATTTGTTGAACTCCCTGCAGGTTCTGATGAATGTAACCTCTGGAAATTTATTGCCCCCCCCCCCCAAGTCCTTGCCTTTCTGAGAAACTTGTGTATCTGATGCATGGTGTTGTTTTAGGTTGCCCATAGCATATGCCATAGTTAAGTGTAGTAGCCACATAGCACAGTAGGCCATATAGCACAGTAAAGTGTAAATGGTACAGTCCTCTTAACAACTTTGGACAATATCCGACAGGGTAGAACTTTAGCATCCGTATTTGTCCTGTCAGCCTGATGGTTTTACTAACCAACAGTGTCAGAAACTGAATAATCGAGGACAGTCGAGGGGTAAAACGCTCGTGATTTGATCCCCGGGTGGCTATGAGAGTGGGTTGTAGTGGCCCGTACAAAACATGATATTTATCGTAATGAAAATACATATAAAATGATGTTTTTTTTCGGTTTTGGATCTTTGACCTGAGTTCTGATGTTGCATTTAGGGCAAGTCTGTAAAATCAGTTCTACAACATCCCTATACGGATCCATGTTTTGTCCCTTCTAGTTCCCCACCTCTTGATAGAGGCGACTTATATTTTCGTTCATTTTTTCTTTGATAGTCACTGGGACTTTTATTTGCAATAAAATAAAATACCTAAATAAAATAATACTTGTTTGTTGAAGTGTTCAAGGCATCAATATTTAAAGCTCTAAACCCATATACATGCAGCAACCATACATGGGAATTTGTAAGGGAGTAATAAATTTTGGCAGGTGTTAAACGAGCATCAGACATTAATCAAATATGAAAAAAGGCCTACGGACCCAAAGCTCACCTGTGTACATTTCTGTGAAAAAGAAGAATTATCCTATTTCCTACAATAAATTGAATGTTGTAGCACGTGATATCACCTGTACACTCTTTGGTAAACGAAACATTTCAAACATTAATCGCCTCTTCATTCATGACAAAATGGATTTCACCGAGTATGATAAACATGTTTTATGTCTTTGATGTATCAGACCTAAACACACTCTCTTATGGACAAGAAACGTAAAAGGAAATATATAGGTTGGGCCACGATAATAATTCATTTTTACCGAGATAAGTATGTATATATAGACTTTGGCAAAATGGCAACCTAATGTCATATGCTGAAAGGTCATAGCGGCTTGACAGCGGGAACTGCGGCAGCCGAAACTGCTTCACGATATAACACGATCACATAAGCCTCTGATTTCAGATACTACCAAACAGCAAATATTTTGATCCGACCTTGAAATGGGTGTTCAATTGTGACTTGTATCATGACTCTAAGGCCCCTATCAGTTAAATATAAACATATGTATTTCACATGGATTGTACAAATATTTATTAAACTAATCAAGGCACTCTCCATGGTTCAGATGATAGCGAACGGTAGTTTTTAGGGATGGAGGAAACCGGAGAACCCGGAGAAAACCACTGACCTTAGACGGGCAACTACACCCACTCTCAAGGCCTAGCCGGAAATAGAACCCCTATCAGTTAAATAGGCCTATAAACTTATTTATTTTACATGAATTGTACAAATAGTTATTAAACTAATCAAGGCACTCTCCACGGCTCAGATGATAGCGAACGGTAGTCTGTAGGAGTGGAGGAAACCGGAGAACCCGGAGAAAACCACGGACTATGAACTGTTTTATTCCTATAACGACCTTCGTATATACCCATGCAGTGCTTTTTATAATGTATCAAATATGAACAAAGTTAATATATTAAAACTACTACCCCATACTTTTCACTGATCAGAAGACCCAACAGCTACTCGAAATAATAGTAAACTTAAACATGTAGGTTCAAAATATTAAACAAGGAACCTGGGGTCATGGCACTCAGCTAAAATATATTATGAGATTATTTTTAATAAAATCATGGCGGATTGTGCACTTTTATTGTGCACCTCTCATGTGATAGATTAATTTTAACTGTAATATGCATGTAAAATTATCCACTGAGAACGTATAGCATATAGGACGTTTAATACACGTTCAATATATTAACTTAAACGCTGAAAAATAATTTACCATAATTAAATTTGATAAGCAAGTTAAAACAAACCAATTAGGTTTACATTATACGGTCTAACAAATGGCCAATGCGATCAACAGAATTTAACATACAGGTGACGCATATATTAATAATTGATGTTTTGATCTTAAACAAAATATTTGTTTAAGGACCCTTAGGGGCCTTTTCCATGCGCGCGGAAACGCGCGCGTTTCCGCGCGCTGAAAAAATCGCGCAAGTGTAAATCGAAATAATAGTTTCCGCGCGCGTGTGAAATCGACATCGTGCGATGCGCGATTTTTCAGCGCGCGTTTCCGCGCGCGGAAAAGTCGCACCAGTGTTAATCATGTGTCCCTTTTCCATGCGCGCGGAAACGCGCGCGGGTGAGTCTTCTTATAGAGGTCAAGTACACGAATGCTCTCTGCTTGCAGACGCCCCAGCATTGATCGTGGTGACAAATCATACTTTATCGCTGCTCTGCTTTTCCACTTTATTTAATATATATATATATATATATATATATATATATATATGTATATATATATATATATATATATATATATATATAAAATGTATAATTCTGAATGTCAATAGTAATGAAAACTATACGTTCCTGTAAATATAACGAAAGTTATAAATGCATGTACAAATACATGTACATGCTTGACATGTTACTGGGAACGATAAGGATGGAGATTCCCTTATAAGAGCACGTTATGCGGAGGGGGGATTCCGCGGAAACGCGCGCGTTTCCGCGCATATGGAAAAGCTAAATTCAGCGCGTTTTTTTTTTCAGCGCGCTGAAACGCGCGCGTTTTCGCTCGCATGGAAAAGGGGCCTTAATGGGTAAAATGACTTCCAGAGTTTTCAGCATCATACATTCTTCCCATAATCCTAAGAATATAGGTTACAGCGACCTTATATTTATGGTTTCCAAGACGATCTTACCAGAAACTCCCTAAATGTTAAGTTAGAAGTTTCTACGTCCAACTGCTACGATTTTGTGTCCATCTAACTTCCATTTTATAGGGTATTCAAATCATGTTCTTTTACATAGCTAACAGAATATTAGTCACAATGGCCTTTTTAAGGTTACAAAGAAGATTTGTCAGGGATTTCCCTGGATCTCAATTCAAAAGAAAGTTTCTCGGTCCCACTTCTACGATTTGTGCAAATCAGACAAAAATAAATGCTAAAATCATGTTCTTTCACATAGCTCGCAGAATAAAGGTCACAGTGACATTATTTCAAGTTTCAAAGGTCAAACTGTTACAAATCGTGAAAATCTGTAATATATGTTGCTCAAATCATGTTCTTTCACGTTTTGCAGAATAAAAGCCATAGTGACCTTATTTCGGAGGCCAAGAAGACTTTACAATGACTTCCTCTACATCAAGAAAGACGTTTCTAGACCCAAGGACCTCCCTGAATGTCATGTTAGAAGATTCTAGGCCTAATGGATACATTCTCTGCCATTCTGGCCACACCACCTCTGCAGTAATCTGGCCTGATGTAAACAACTTTTATTTAGAGGACATTTTTTCTAAACATTTCTCAATATAATTTCAACAACGATGTGTTAAGGTCGATGTGCTTGTTCCTCTCTCTCTCTCTCTCTCTCTCTCTCTCTCTATATATATATATATATACATATATATATATATATATGTATTGTATTTTTATGTATTGTATATTTTGGTAGACTGTATATATATATGTTTGTTTTAAAATGTTTTTAAAAAGTTATTTATATGACATTGTCTTCTAAAAAGTTTAATAAAAGCTAGTTTCTGGTCAATTCCTTTCAAATTCATACCCTTAACAGTTTAAATTCATATGTGTGCATCAGTTGAACATTAAATCAACAGTGCTTACAAGAAAAAATATGTTACTGTCAAAATAGCTGAAAAAATCAGCTAAAGATTTTACATTTAAGCTATTAATTTTAAAACAAGGGACCCATGGGTCACTGCTCTCAGCTGATTGATTTTCATTAATTCTAGCAAATGCAAAATATAACTGAATTTTTTCAAATTTTAGCAAATGCAAAATATACTTATTTATATTTTTTTATATAAAACAGCACTTGAAGAGTAAACAGCTGTGCTATCTGGTGATGATCAAATACTAAATATGTTTGCCAAACTAATATGCTGCACTTCATGGACAAAATCAAAGATGCAGGAGGCTCTAAAGATCAAATTTCAAGTATCAGTATTCAAGCTTTGTGACACTCCAGCTGGAATGTATAAATAACCACTCCAGTAGGAATGTATAAACCCCTGCCAATTAAAGAATAAGGAAGAAAGTGGAAATTAGCTGAAGTGTAATAATACACATTAATTAACTTGAATAAAATGAGGCAAAAATATTAAAATTTTCAAATGAGCATAAACTTAATTTTACAAGTACATATTGCACCTTATTCAGGCCTTCAGCTGGTAAACTTTAGGGTGTCTTTTCATATATACACTCTTACATGGGAAAAATCAAACTAGTGTATTATCATTATCCCCTTTCCACACATGCAGGCCCCTGTTTGTGAATTCTTTTACTCCAGCAAGCTAGATTTTGCAGAATATCTGTTGCCCGTATGTGCCCTTGTCTTTTGAAATGTTGAAAGAGCTGAAAGAAATTGTAAGCCCTCAGACAGGACTATCATACCAGTCTTTGCCAGATGCCAACTCTAGGGAAAGCGTGGCAAAATATAGCCACAATTTGAACCTGGCAGGTGAGATATGATATTAATCCACCTGCCTCAATCCTTGTCTTGCTAGTATAAATGTTTAAACTGAACACTGAATTAAAATATTACATGAAAATTTACAAAATTATGAATTTTAGTGCATGCATTTCCCACAAATAATGGGCTATCGACATGTTACGCTCTTTACACAGCGCTTTTCCTATAGGCCTACTTCCTATATCATAAGTGCTGTTTCTTATGACCTCGTATCCTGAATTGCTACACCAGAGGGGAGCACTGTATTTTTGTCCAATCTGATGAGACCTTGTGCTGGAAGACACAGCCAAGCCAGAAATACATGGAGCCAATCATGTTCATTTCGTTTTGAGTGACAGCTCATCGCCCCGGTAACCGTCTGAACAGGCCACACGCTCAGAGAGAATTGCCCCAGACGTGGTTTGCTTAGGACCTTGGGCACATATGATGCCCGGCCGGTTAGCCCGATTAAATCACACTCAATATTAGTAGGCCCTGCCATATATATTGAGTCCGATAGCCATACAGTGAGAGTTTCTACAATATAAGCCACGGAAGATGCAGTGGATCCGTTGCATCTACTTTGACTTACTGTTTATTGCCAAGCAACAAGACACAGGATCATACCATTATAACACAAATAAGTATGTGTTTCATGGTTTCGATAGGAACTAAAATTAAACTTGGATCATCATTTTTAAACATTTACTGACCTTTTTACCAGAGGCATGTCAGTGAGTTTAGTGGGGACAGAGAAGAAACAGTCGAACAGGTGCACCTGATGACCTCACTGATAGCCTCGCAGACTCGAGTGATTGACAGCTACATTTTGTTTCAACAGGCCCGGCTCTGAAGAGTGACTGCTAGCACGGGGTAATAAACACCTTTGGACACTGGTTACAAGGGCATTGGGTGGTGTGTAGTCTGAGGCTTATATAGTAGAAACTCTCACTGTACAGCTATCGGACTCAATATATGGCAGGGCCTAATAATAGACCCAGTTGTGGCTCTGTTGTAAACACAGACTACAACGGAGCCACAACTGGGTCTAGGCCTAATAATATTGAGTCCGATTTAATCAGGGTACCGGCCGGTGAGCTGTAATTCAAACGAAACATAACAACAAAGGCTGCGTGCACACCTCGCTGGCTGGTTTCAGTTCTGCAGACAACAGATACATGGCTACGCTAACAAAGTAATGTCATTATCGAATCGGTCAATGATGCGAGAATGCAGAGGGAGCAAATTAAATTTGACCATAAACTGTCATCAAGCGGCGCTAGGATGCCTGTCGAGTGTTTGTTTATTGGCATCTGGTTGGCTGCTTGTCACATCATACACACGTTTTTTTTCAGCGGACAACAAACCGCCATCTGGTGTCTAAATATATCATAAGCGGTCAAAGGAGGCAGCATGAAAATCAGTTGCTTCTTTAGAAGCGCAAGATTTCTGCTGCCTCGGGAGCGTATTGACATGCAAGGACCACACTTATAGAAAGCAGCCATCTGTGTATGGGCCTATTGCAAGTACTGTGTGGGTTTCACACTGACAAAATCTTCATGTTTGAAAAGGCACCCTTCTTTTAACAAAATTTATAAAATAAAAACAAAATAGTTTCGGTATAATCAATTTATTTACACACTGAAATTTATTCTTTTTCTGACACAGGTGACATATTTATGGTGTTTGATCTGTCATCAACAACAAACGAAATGTTGTCACAAGTTGGTACATGGTCCCATGCCTGCAGTTTTTCCACAAGTGCATTTATCTGACTGGAAAATCTGTCTTCACATCCATTCCGAAAATATAAGTTAAAACTGTTGAAACTAGTGGGTCCTTGTTTATGTCTTTGTAGTGTTATTCCCCTTTCTGTTGGTTTCCATCTACAGGTGTCATGTCTTTTGTACTGTAGTTTACTTTCCAATGACAGGAAGCCCCTCCAGTCCCTGTAAAACAATAAGAACACTGGATGAGTATAAAATATGAAACATTAAACATTCTGATCCCTTTGATCTGTAAAGTTTCATCTTCACTTACAGTATAACATTTGGCTAGGTAAAAGCTAACCTGATTTCTATATTTTTATGTGTATGTGAAGGGAAAATTTAGGAAGAACAAACATGTTACACAGCCTGCAGGTTACTGAAAATGTAGATTCAGCATTCATAAAACGCTGAATTTGTAATTCTTGACTGGAATTATTTAAACCTATCATTTTAGGTGTGGCTACTGATTTAACCAAATATCCCTTTTGGATGATGTTTCACATATTAACAGGTTGGTTATTTCCCACCTGCTGTTATCGCAAGTTATTCTTTGGAAGATATCACCATCTTCCCTTAAATTAATTTATATAATTTTTTGGAACTCACTGATAGAAAATAAAGTGAAAATGTGGAAATATCTACCTTCCATATTATTGCATTACATTCATTACCTGTGCCCCAGTCTCTTAGTTACACTTTATAATATATATACAACATATCCTTTATAAAATCTTCCTTCTATTAAGGCTCTGACAGCTATGGTTTCAAAAACCTTGCTTCATTGATCCACTCTGGCATCAATTTCATGAACTATCAACAAGCCTGCAAATGTTCAGGCCAAAATCATAGCTGCCAATCATATCCAATGAACCAAATGCAAACAAAAGACAACTAGAATGGCTTTGTTTTGTTTCTGCAAAAACAGATATATTTCTCTACCTGCTCCCCCCCCCCCAAAAAAAAATGTGAGGGGAAAATATGAAATATGCACAATCTGAAAAAGTTAAGGCATTTTGGAAAATTTATATATCTGCAGATTTAACCTTGAAGATCAAGGTCAGGGTCACCCAGTTTTACAACTTATCCAATTGACTGATTGAAAAAAGTTGTGTCAAAATTTGAGGAAAAATCTTCAGTAATTCCAAAGTTATAGGGGTAAATATGCATTACCTGATAAGTTATCGTGTTCACAAGCAATCCTAATGATAAGATATAATTTGGCTTATCTGACCATGAAGATCCAGCTCAAGGTCACCAGTTTTGGAAGACATCCAGGAACTTGTTCAAAGCAAGTTGTACACGTGTCAAATTTGAGGATGTGCAATACTTCAAAGTTATGGGGTTCACAAAAATTTAACATTTCAGCAGATTTGTCTTTGATGATCACGGTCAAGGTTACTGGTTTTTTAACTCGTCTGAGATTTTGGTAGGATTAATCTGTGTTTAAAATAGGTTAACAAGCATTTACTCAACTGATCAGCTTCTCAATGCCCGTCTGGTAATGCTTAACATTTGATCTTTATACATGTCAGCTGCTGTGTAGAGGAAGTGTACAAAAGTCATTTGATTTGTAATAATGGTTCAACTGCCCAGCTCATTATACATGAAACAGTTGCCACAGCAATGAAGCAAGGTTTCTGGCAGTATGGCTGATATCGTTGGTGATAGGAATTAAGATCTTTATTGTATACATACTGCCTCTGTGTCTCTGGGCTGATGTTCATAACCTCCTAATTAGGTTCAATGCCTGGGAGTCTAAGGTATCAGGTTAAATATACGACAATCAGTCTTTCAGTTAATCAAGTGCACATCTGAGTAAATAAAGAACTTACCCTTGGTTTATATTCACTGCCTGTGAGTCTACGGTCTCTCAGGTAGAGTAAATAATCCCTTCTATCAGCTTCCCAGTTCCTTGCACTTAGCTGCAACAGTAAAAAAAAATGATTTTGGTCACAAGAAGGTCTGACAGTAATTTACACATTTTGTAATATTTGGATGTTTATACTGCTAATACAGCTTCAGTACAAGATATCATTTTATATCCAGCAAAAAACAGCTGGATAATACTTCCTGCTACCTCTGGACCTCCCTGGACCTGTTAACAAAAATGGGTTTGAATCCATGTCATTGGCGCACAAGCTTCACTAGTGAGACAGTTTGTTCCGCTTTTATGTGCACCCTGAAACACTGTATATATGAGAAAGTGTATTTGGGTAAAAAGAGGAATTAGAAGTCAAACCATTCCAAGGGTATTGGTTAATTTCATCCCACAGAGATGTATTTCTGTGTGACAACAAAAGAATCATTTTTGTGCAATGATAAAGAAGTTGAAACAACAGTTTTGCAGAAGAAGACTATTGCAGTCCTCAGTCTGAAATAGCCTTACTAATGGCCACAAGACCTACTTCAGCTTTCTATTACTCTACCAAAAATCAACAAACTCAAACTATTCTTATACAATTGAAAGAACCCTAGCCAAGGATATTACTTGTAAAAAAATTAAACAATTCAGCTTGACAGTTTCATCAAAAAAAAAAATTTAACTGAAAGAGGCTAAATTTATAAGGTTTTTGTCCATTAAAAAAAGTCAATGTAGTTAGCACAACAAAAACTGCAATTTCATGTCATGTGAGCAACA